>OZ020613.1:38428855-38750940 GCA_963971575.1 Liopterus haemorrhoidalis
CCAGAGCTTACTGTGGGTCAGGGCTCAGGTACGTAACCGCTCGTAAAGAGTTTGAAGTAGCGCTCACAGTACGGGCTGGCAATCAGAGCTTAATGTGGGTCAGGGGTCTGTTTCGTTACCGTAGCAAAAAGAGAGCTGAAAGAAAAGTTTAAGGTAAAACTAAGAACAAGATCTCAAGCGAAAATCAAAGACGATCTTACGTTTGGCACAGTGTCCCAATCATCTCCCGGTATTCGCTCTTCCCCTCGAACTCCGCTGCGATGATATCCTGGACGGGTGATCGCTAGCGTTAAGCGACACTTGGCTCAGTGACCTCCCGGACGATTGACCTCTTGACGGTGCGATGAACGCTCGTCAGTGTGGATGGGTAACGGTGAGGACGGGGGACAGTAAGCATAAGTAACGGTTAGGATGGGTGACAGTGGTGGATGGAGGACGGTGTGTGAGTGTAAAATTCTAATGTAGTTCTTAGAAGAACTGAATTTCCTGATGGACCAGGCCAACATACAAGGGATACCTTGAGGAACCCTTGTAGGGATACTGGCTGTAAACCGGACTCGGTGAGCGGGCTATTAACCAGATCTTACTGTATGTCAGGACCTTGGTACGTTACCGCTCGTAGAGAGTTTGTAGTAGCGCTCGCTGTGCGGGCTAGTAACCAGAGCTTACTGTGGGTCAGGGCTCAGGTACGTAACCGCTCGTAAAGAGTTTGAAGTAGCGCTCACTGTACGGGCTGGCAATCAGAGCTTACTGTGAGTCAGGGGTCTGGTGCGTTACCGTAGCAAAAAGAGAGCTGAAAGAAAAGTTTAAGGTAAAACGAAGAACAAGATCTCAAACGAAAATCAGAGACGATCTCAAAGGATCTCCGGAGTTACATAACTCCGCTGCGTTAAGCTCCTGGACGGGTGACCACTTGAGATCCCTAGCGTTAAGCGACAATTGGCTTGGTGGCCTCCTGGACTGGTGACCGCTTGGCGGTGCGGCGAAAAGCTCATCGGAGTGGTAGCGCTCATTGTACGGGCTGACAATCAGAGCTTACTGTGGGTCAGGGGTCTGGTGCGTTACCGTAGCAAAAAGAGAGCTGAAAGAAAAGTTTAAGGTAAAAATAAGAATAAGATCACAAGCGAAAGTCAGAGACGATCTTACGTTTGGCACAGTGTCCCAATAATCTCCCGGTATTCGCTTTTCCCCTCGAACTCCGCTGCGATGATATCCTGGACGGGTGATCGCTAGCGTTAAGCGACACTTGGCTCAGTGACCTCCCGGACGATTGACCGCTTGACGGTGCGATGAACGCTCGTCAATGTGGATGGGTAACTGTGAGGACGGGGGACAGTAAGCATAAGTAACGGTTAGGATGGGTGACAGTGGTGGACGGAGGACGGTGTGTGAGTGTAAAATTCTAATGTAGTTCTTAGAAGAACTGAATTTCCTGATGGACCAGGCCAATATACAAGGGATACCGTGAGGAACCCTTGCAGGAGTACTGGCTGTAAACCGGACTCGGTGAACGGGCTAGTAACCAGATCTTACTGTATGTCAGGACCTTAGCACGTTACCGCTCGTAGAGAGTTTGTAGTAGCGCTCGCTGTGCGGGCTAGTAACCAGAGCTTACTGTGGGTCAAGGCTTTAGTGCGTTATCGTAACAAAGAGATAGCTGAAAGAAAAGTGGGTAGGAATTTAAGTGGGAGATAAAAGAGACAACAGATAAGCCTATTCCCACAATCGGCTTCTTTGAACTGTCTCCTCTCAAATGATATGTGATTCAGGGTACGTGGGATCATCAGGCCCAAAAGCTCTATATGGTCAGGTGATACGACCATTATGAACTTCCCTTGCGTAATTGAGGGTACACGGGATCATCAGGCCCGAAAGCTCGCCAAATAGCCAGGTGTTATGGCCATTATGAACTTCCACTGCGGGGGTAAATTTCAAAAACGGGCTTGGTAGATAAAATAAATTTGCAGAATATAATGGATCACCCGGTAGTATTGTAGGCGAAGCGCACATAAATTTCTCAAAATATTTGTTTCTCCCCGACACAACCAAAATACATTGGGGTGAGAAACTAAAACTATGCACTAAGTCGTGTGTGTGAGCGAACCAACAGTCTGTATATGCCAAAGAAAAGATTAGTAATAAATTTTGAACAATTTGAACTCAAAGAAACAAGAAATATGCTATAATATACAAACTGTTGACTAGCTGATGTCAAGAATGGCATGCGACACATATCAACTAACCCCCAATTGGAAATACAACAATAAAATACAATTTATGGGCAGGTAATTAAATGTAAACAAATAAACAAAATTATCTTATAGAAAATAATAAGGAGAACGACACTGGTGTTGTCCAAAACTCGCAGTGGGTAAAATCAACTAATCAAGGCAAGAGTCGAAAAAACAAAAAATAATAATTTGAACAATGAAATATAATAATGAAAAACTCAATTTGCAAACATCAAATGTTGAAATATAAAACCCTTAAACCGGGCAGACCGGGAATATACAAACTGTTGAGTAGCTGATGCGAACAATGGCATGCGACACATATAAACTAACCCCCAATTGGAAATACAACAATAAAATACAATTTATGGGCAGGTAACTAAATGTAAACAAGTAAACAAAATTATCTTATAGAAAATAATAAGGAGAACGTCACTGGTGTTGTCCAAAACACGCAGTGGGTAAAATCAACTTATCAAGGCAAGAGTCGAAAAAACAAAAAATAATAATTTGAACAATGAAATATAATAATGAAACTCAATTTGCAAACATCAAATGTTGAAATATAAAACCCTTAAACCGGGCAAAGTGTAGCAAAAAAACGCACACTCTTGTCCTATAGGGATTGAAAGATTCTAAATCGCAAATAAAAACTATTATTTTTAAAAACACGTGGTTTTCAAAATAAAAGAAATTAACATCAGTGAAAAATAATATGATTTTCTACTCACACGTTTTTCTTGCACTGATGATTTGTCTTGCTGTTGCACGGTGAACGGGCTAACGTTCTGAGCTTACCGCTGGTCGGGGCTCAGGCGTATTACCGTCCGTAGAGAGCTTGGCACCGAAGTCGATCACGTACACGGAGTAGTTGAGCCAGAAGACTACACAGGAAGCTCTTTGCAGGTACTAACTGGTGGCTCGGTTAACGGGCTAACATTCTGAGCTTTTCGCTGGTCGGGTCTCAGGCTTATTACCGTCCGTAGAGAGCTTGGCGTCGAAGTCGCTCACATAAGCGAAGTTGTTGAGCCAGATTACTACACAATAAGCTCTGTGCAGGTACTGGCTGGTTGGCTTGGTGAACGGACTAACGTTCTGAGCTTACCGCTGGTCGGGGCTCAGGCGTATTACCGTCCGTAGAGAGCTTGGCGGCGGTATTACTGACGTAAGCGGTGTCGTTGGGACAGGCTACTGCACAGGCAGTCCTGTGTAGGTACTGGCTGGTGGCTTGGTGAACGGGCTAACGTTCTGAGCTTACCGCTGGTCGGGGCTCAGGCGTATTACCGTCCGTAGAGAGCTTGGCGGCGGGATTACTGACGTAAGCGGTGTCGTTGGGCCAGGCTACTGCACAGGCAGTCCTGTGCAGGTGCTGGCTGGAGGCTCGGTGAACGGGCTAACGTTCTGAGCTTACCGCTGGTCGGGGCTCAGGCGTATTACCGTCCGTAGAGAGCTTGGCGGCGGGATTACTGACGTAAGCGGTGTCGTTGGGCCAGGCTACTGCACAGGCAGTCCTGTGCAGGTGCTGGCTGGAGGCTCGGTGAACGGGCTAACGTTCTGAGCTTACCGCTGGTCAGGGCTCAGGCGTATTACCGTCCGTAGAGAGCTTGGCACCGAAGTCGCTCACGTACACGGAGTAGTTGAGCCAGAAGACTACACAGGAAGCTCTTTGCAGGTACTGAGTGGTGGCTCGGTTAACGGGCTAACATTCTGAGCTTACCGCTGGTCGGGGCTCAGGAGTATTACCTTCCGTAGAGAGCTTGGCGTCGAAGTCGCTCACGTAAACGAAATCGTTGCGCGAGAAGGCTACACAGCAAGCTCCGCGCAGGTACCGGCTGGTGGCTCGGTGAACGGGCTAACGTTTGAGCTTACCGAGAGTCGAGGATCAGACGTATTATCGTCCGTGGAGAGCTTGGCGTCGAAGTCGCTGAGGCAAAAGGTGTCGTTGTGCCAGAATACTACACAGGAAGCTCTGTGCAGGAACTGGCTGGTTGCTCGGTGAAGGGGTTAACGTTCTGAGCTTACCGCTGGTCAGGACTCGGATAGTATGTCAAATTAAATAAATCAGGAATTATTTCTCTAAATTGCATATTCTACATCAACTCAGCTAAAAGTACATTTTTAAACAAAATAAGAATAGAATATTTAAAAATTGAAGACATCATTAATAATTTGAAGAAAATAAATATGTATATCTTGTATAAGACTACAAAATAATTACAAATATTCAATTTTAATTAATAATGAATTAAAGGTATATTGCGAAAATATTGAAAATTTTAATGAAACAACAATTTAAAAATTTCAGCTTCGTACTATTTCATGTACGTTCTAAGAAGCATAATTATTATAATTATCATCCACAATCTAATTCAAAAAAATTATATGGGGATAGGAAAAATATGCGATTCCTTCCACTTGGTCGGGCACTTACCCTCAGTCCATATCCTATTATAGACATTCAAAAGCCTAGACTTGGATGATAGAGCCTAGATAGATTCGATACTATATACAAAAAAATGTGTAAAAACTAAACACCCCCCACTTAAAGAATAAGATCGTACTGAAGAGTAGCACGAACAATATGTTTGCAATGTTTGTTTCTGCAATTTTGAATTGTCATATATGATATAGAACAAAGGAATTAAATGTAAGGAGGCGCTTCTAAATTAAAAAAGAGATTAAGTGATTTTGCTTTTTATTATCTGGACACACTGCACTACACCAGTGATTCCCAACGGGAGGTACGCGGATCCCAATGGGTACGCGTTTCTTCGTTTAGAAGCACGCAAAAAACAAATAATGGCGGAAACAGATGTATTAACAATGAAAAATCATGAGTCAATTTAGCCTTATTTCAATAAACTCATCACACTGAATATTTATTAAAGTTAAAATTAAAGTCTTTGAATTCTTTTATGTGCCATTTGCAGTGTTTAGCTTTATATTTATGATTCTGTGGCGTCCGTTGCGCTGGTTTCGTTAGAGAGACGCAGGCGTCGCGGCGTCACATAGGTCTACAACTAAGATCGTAGGACACACCACACGTGGTGACTAATAAACAGTTCTACAGTAATAATAGTGTGTGTGTGCGGATTTAACCTACAGCAGAATTGCAGGTAAATCGCTGAAATAAGGGCGCGTTACTTCAAAGCAGGTTTATACTGACAAACATAAAGAGGACAGGCAGGGTTCAGGCGTATTTCACTCCGAGGAGTTATTCTCGATGACTTATTACATGTGGTTTGGTTGGCCCTGGGACTAGAGGTATTCGAAAGGGCCCACACGGTGGTTCTGTAGGAGTAATATTACAATCTGTCCTCTTGAATCCCTAACCAGCCGTTGATATCGTAAATCTGCTCTGAGTAACACGAAAAATTATTTTGAATAATTTTTATAACAAACATAAATTAATAGGGGAAAATGTAGAGTAAAATAATGCCAGTCTTTCTGGTTAATTGCAATAATGGTTGCTTGGTAGATAATAAATTAGCATAAATTAATGGATCACCCAGTAGACGGGTGATTTTATAAATCTAAATGTATAAATAGTAGGCGAAGCACACTTTAATTTTCAAAACATTAGTTTCTCCCCGACACAACCAAAATACATTGAGGTGAGAAACTATACACCAAATAATATTCAATTTAAAATTTATGGAATCTAAGTTAACAAAATGGCAAAAATACAATGTGCGGACGCACAGAGACTTGACTGTGCGGCGCGTCAAAATGCAATGGAAAATAAGAATTTAAATTTGTACTCACGCGTTCTGTATGAAAATACGGAAAAATCCTTAGCGTGGAATACAGATACACAAGTTGGCTGGAGTTATCCACAATCGGACCATACAATTTCCTGGTGGAATCGTCGATGTTGGAAGATTACTGGCCCAACTTCTCGAGTGGTCTGAGTTCTCCTGGTTCACGTCTGGTTTAACAAATTTACACTACTTGACAACTTGATATAGATATTTTTTAGACAGAATAATATCAAAATTCCTGGATCTTCTTGACGCGGTACTGAACATGAGTTTTTTATCAGAAAAAACGTATGCTCCCTCAATACATAATACAGGTTGTATTTATATGTAATGTAAATATAAATGTAATTATAAAATGAAGCCGTGATGTCAGCGATTTTATAGTGCCGCTTTGTAACCATTATTTTATAAACCTATCGAATGCAAAAATCCACTTGCACTGTCTGTAGATGAAGAGTTGAACTAATGAACTTTAAAAAACCATAGTTTTTTATCGCGTTGTTTACAAGCGTTTTATGCCGTGCTTTTAGTTCGTTTTTTTTTTTAAGGATATTTACAAATATAATCGTGTTAATTAGTTTACTTTTTTGTAACTGATTTATTTTGGGTAATTTGCAGATGCACTTTTAAATATATGTGGGATTTTTATATATTGCCGCATATATGTCTCAACCAGTGCCAACAAAGACGGACGACTGACAGACAAATGAAAGATAATCACTTTCGTTTTATTCAGACGAACCCATATGCACCGGTTTTTTACGGGTTGCCGAAATTGCACAAATCTAAAGTCCCGATCTGACCAATTGTTTTGTGCTTAGGCGCCCCCCACATATAAAAGGTGCAAACATTTGAACACAATTTTACCGGACTTTATAAATTTTGAACAGAAACATAGAATAGAAAATTCCTACGATTTAATAGACCGAATTAAAAACGATTTCGTTCCCAAACAATCCAAATTAGTCTCTTTTGATGTTAGTAGTGTTAAGTTGTTATGAAGATGTCATGTGTTGTCATAGATATAGTGTGTTAATATAAAAATAATAAGTTTTGAAATGTAATATGTCAAGTTAATAATAAATAGTTTAATACATAATCTCCGTTTACTTCAATAGGGCTTTGAGAACGCTCAGAGAACGCCGAAGATAATTTGATTATATTTTGGAAAAAATTCAACATAAATTGGTAAATTTCAATCGGAACCTACTATAAATACCTCTTATAAATAAGAACTACTTGTAAATGCCTCAATATCCATTTTAAACAACTATTTTAGCAACGATGATAGCAGAGAAATCAAAATTGTTAAAACGCGTCGCTTTGCTCGACTATAACAACTATATAACCCCGCTGCAGTACGCTCCACTATGCGCGTGTTAACAGGAATTCATTTATTTAATTTCGCAGCTTTGGTCTCCGCTTTCATCGCTGCTTTGCTCTCTGCTGCACCATGTGTTTAGCCTTAGCGAGAATATAGCTCTTAGCTCTCTAGTCAGTATCTACCTTGGCTTAATTAAAGAATGTTGTGTCAACTAACGTTATGCCCGCAGGCCGTGTCTGGCCCGATACTTATTTTTAAACGACACGCATTGAGCGGCTTTTTAGGATTTCCTAGATGTAATCAGAAACAGCTATACCATTGAGGTCCAGCATACGGCCCGAGGGTCGTACCCGGCCCAATATTAATTTTTGAACGACACGCATTAATCAGCTTTTTAGGATTTCCTAGGTATAATCAGAAACAACTATACCATTCATATCCAGCATATGGCCCGCGGGCTGCATCCGGTCCGATACTAATTTTTAAACGACACGCATTGAGCGGCTTTTTAGGATTTCCTAGGTATAATCAGAAACAGCTATACCATTGATGTCCAGCATATGGCCCGCGGGCCGTCTCCGGCCCGATATTAATTTTTAAACGACACGCATTAAGCAGATTTTTAGGATTTCCTAGGTATAATCAAGAAAAGTTTTTGTTTTGTTAATATACGCAGAATCATGCAAATTTTAATAATTGATTCCTGCTTACATTGATTTTTATTCGATATCAGTTTGCCAATGTTGTTGACAACGGGTCTGCTAGTTTTTTAATAAACCCACATTAGAAACTATAAAAAAAAATTTAATCCAGTTAAAAAAATTCCTAAACTAAAATGATATTTTCGAAATTCATATGCCCAAAATTTGTTTAGGTTTAGATAAAATTCCGTTTCAAAAAATTTATTAAAAGATATTTTTAAAGAAACCCATATTAAAATAGTAATTAGCACCAAGAGAAATAAACATGAATGATGAAACCAAAAGCATGATTGGTAATGCCGATATAGAAGATTTAGATACAGTACATTCCACAGACGAAAATGAATTGAATGGAATAACATATATAAAGACTCTTAATATCAATGTAGGTAAAAATTAAATTATAATTAAAAAACTCAACCGAGTATCAGTTGAAAACACCTTTTGGCAATAAACAAAGATTAACTATTCAATTAAATGAAAATCACATGGAAAACGAAATTTTTAAATTCTTAAAAGATTATTTAGTACCGCGCATAAATTATTATTATTTAATGGACAGGGATCTGATGATCCCAATAAATAATGTATTACAGAATAATTTTAATAAAGAAACCTACAGATAAATTCAATGCGAAGAGGTTTTAGAAGACAAATTAATTCCTGAAGAACAAATAGAAACTATTAGAACTTATTATCTTGGAAAAACTAACCATAGAAGAATTTTGGAAACATATCCAAAATTAAAACGAAAATTTTATTGGCCCAATATGTTCATGTATATACAAAAATATATTAACAATCGTGACATATGTCAACAAAATAAATATGAACGAATGCCGTACCAAATCCCTGATATTCTTACACAAAATCCTAAATTCCCCTTTGATATTGACACATTAACCCTAGGAAATGCTAAATATTTAACGGTAATAGATGTTTTTTTCTAAATTTGCTCAGTTATTATACGTTAAAACACTTTCTACAATAGACATTACTAACGGACTTATAAAACACTTTTCACAATACTAAATCCCTAACGAAATAACTTTTGACAGTGGAACTGATTTTAATAATAATTTGGTAAAAGATTTACTAAAATCATATAATATCAAAATCCATATAACATGCGTTGATAACTCTAAATCAAACGGACTTAATCAGGCCAATTCTGTAACTCAGTTACTATGATAATAGTAACTAAATTCGTCACTATGAACAAGGTCAGTTACTATCATGAATGAAAGTCATTATACTTTTTATAATATTTTATCTTGTAATAACGTTACTACACCTTAACGTTTTTAACTTTTTACAGAATTGATCTGATTGAAAGATTCCATTCCACAATAGTCGAACATTTGAGAAATCTAAACCAACGACAGTTGTTGTGATAATATAAGTTTATTATGAAATGAATTGTTAACACACTTGTTTTTGTTATTGTTTTATTACGATGAATAATTTGATCTTAAATTACACTGTTTTACAAGTAATATTGCACAATCTGCAGCGGACGTGTCTTATAATTTGTGTACGTTGATACGTCTGTTACGTATGACGATTCCTACTCAACTATTTGTTTTTAAACTTTCTTGGTGCCACAAATATGCGTGCGCATCACAGATAACAATGTTTTGTCTATTATAGTCGGTCAGTAGTTCCAATCGTCCATATGTAATACTGAACAACAGCATTTTAAAGAACAGAATAACTTTAAAAAAATACAACTGTAATTAATAGCTCACAATAATTCAATAAACTCAGTTACTAAATACGCTCCTAATGACATACTTTTTGGTTCAGAAAAGGATAATGAAATTTTGAAATTTAAAGATTGTAGCGAAAACTATTTGGAAGAATGACAATATAAACTCAGATTATTAAAAGAAACAGTGTATAATAATATTGAAACCGAAAAGAATAAAATATTCTCAAAACAAAAACCGCCTAACAAAAATGTAGATAAAAGTTGAAAACTATAACCACAATCTAGTAACTAGGTAAATTCAAATAAGACACATAAAATTGACAAAATAAAAAGAAAACGTCTCTTTGTTGCAGATGCTCCTGCAAAGGAGAAAAATTAACCGAATTAACGGACAATCCCGAAATAAATATAATAGATTTAGGACAAGTATATATATATATATATATATATATATATATATATATATATATATATATATATATATATATAAACTCCTATTACTCTTATTATAATTATAAAATAAGTAATTTAGAATTAGAATATAATAAAATAAATAGCGATAAAGCCGCGAAATATAACTACAAAAGAGAATTGGAAACTTATATAAACATTTTAAATTTCATCTCTCCATTCTCTCCATATTTCTGGCCGACGGGTGTGCGCGTCAGAGAATATGTGTGGAAACAGAAGAAGCATACCCCCCCCCATTTATAACTATTAGTTTTCGGTACGTTACAACTGGTGTCAGCGGGTGGGATTGTTTTTAGTATTTAAATTATCAATAACTCCGTAATTTTCCACCGTTACAACTGGTGGCAGCGTTCGGATTCGAAATTACCAGTAAATTAATCGTTTTGCAAGCGCATTTTCAAAATTTTCTTACATTCCGAAGTAGATTATTAAAATTTCTTTAAAATGGATAACGTTCAATTTAACGAATTTATAAGCCAAATGTCATCCATGTTCTCGACCATAGGCCTTTGTGGTAGATTACCGTACTATTCAGGTGACGTTGGAGAATCAGTAGATGATTTTCTCTCTTCGTTTGAACACTACAGTAGCGTAGGTAACTGGCCCTCCAGCAAAACAGTGTCCTTAGCAAAAGCTAGTTTGAAGAATGGAGCTAAATTATTTGTAGAAACAGACCCCTTACTAATGACTACGACAGATTGGAATATATTTAAAACAAAGTTAAACGAAAGATTTAGTGAAAAAAAGGATCCTCTTATTATCGAACGCCAATTTTCCGCCTGTATACAACACAGAGCAGAAAGTATTAAGACATAAGCCGGTCGCTTGAGGGCGTTGGGACAATCACTGCTACAGTCAGCCAGCAGTCGGGATGAACAGACTTATCGAAACAAAGTCGTGGATGAAAGATTGTTAAAGCAATTTTCAGTAGGCATTCTGCCTAACTATCAAAAAGATTTACTTCTCCGTAGACTCGAAACTTTTGATGAGGCTGTTAGTATTGCAAACCATTTGGAGTTAATTCATGAAAACCTTAGATTAGAGCCAAGTCCAATTAATAATTTAAATTCGGTAGATATTGTACGCCAAATGGAGTCAGTATTCTACGCAGCGCTTAATGATTCGAGAGAAAGTAGTAAATTAAATAGCAAACCCCAGCAAAGCTATAGTCCTCAACAAAATCTTAGACCCCAGAAAAATTACTATCCCCAGCAAAATCATAGACCCCAGCAAAATTACTATCCCCAACAAAATTATAGGCCAAATAGAAGCAGATATCATAATAACACATCTCAACATGTTGGAAAACCTGATATTAAAGATATAATGTGTTTCAATTGCGGAAATAATGGTCACTTCGCGAAATATTGTCCCTCCACTCGTCAAGAGATTAGCAATGTCTGCGGAAGATGTAAGAGATCAGGACATAAAACAGTACAGTGCAGAGTAAGACCTGAACATTTAGAAACGCCAAATGAAAAAAGAAATTTAAACTAGAAGCGGTCGTGGATGTTCCCCAATCTCACGATCTTACAAGTCGCGTAATTATTCAAAATTCGGCAAAAGAAAAACATGAAGTAATTTCCGTTATTCCAAATTTATTTAATTCTCTTAAATGTAGTAAAATAACTCTAGTAATTAATAACAAAAATTTTGACTTTTTGGTTGACACTGGAGCCACTGTGAGTGTCATTAAGCGACATGTAATTATGGGGACAAAGTTAAAAGTTAACATGTTAGAGAATAGAATCATTACAGGTATTACTGGGCAACCTCTACCTATTATAGACGAAACAAATATAGAATTTAAAATAAAAAGATTCTCTGATAGTTATACCCACAACTTTGTAGTCGCAGAAGATAAGTTACCACTAAATACAGACGGTTTAATTGGGATAGATTTTTTAAACAGGTTCAATGCTGAGATTAGTTACATTGATAAAATAATTAAGATAGAGGATAATGTGTTACAATTATCACCAATGAACATTGTCACGTCGTTTTTCGACGCGAGTTCCAGCAATGGTACTACGGAAAAACGTGGTAGGGTCGACCAAGACTCGATGCCTATTATGGGTATTTCCAAGATCATACCAAGACGTAATGCCACTTGCTGTGATTCAAATCGTGAAAATGCAGTTCACGCTTCCATTTCATGTCCTGACGACGAGCCTAAAGCCTGGAACAGAATGCACAGCGCGCTACGGCGTCAGCGCGGCGTCATTTGCGACAGCGTTGCGTAGCGCCGTTGAGAATTTTCACCTGCACACAATGCAATCATTTTTAACGCCGTCAAGTGTCACTTGACAACCTATATCTGTGTTTATACGTGCGCTTTCTTTTATTAAAAGTATAATGGATGATGAAGACTTGTGTGTGATGTTATTTATGTTGTATGCAAGTTATTTATACATACAAACACTTTACCATTCAGTAAAAACTGAGGTTAGGTGTTCTGCGTCAACGTTCAACGGCGTCAAAAGTTGGAAGTTGACGAACATTCAGTATCACCGGCGGTCGAACGCCGGAGGACGTTGTTCATTCTGTGCACTTGCGTACGACAGCTTGGGTTTAACTTTCTCCTGACAGATAGCGCCGTACGTACGGCGTCAACGCGTCGTAGAACTCGGTGCATTCTGTTTCCCACTTAACAGAGGTACTGCTCGAAAACGTAATAGGACCGACCAAGATTCGGTACCTACTAAGCTTTTCAAGCTTATACCAGAACGCGATACCATTTGTTCTGCTCCCCCCCCCCCCCCCCATTAATAACTGTTAGTTTTTGGCACGTTACATCTGGTGTCAGCGGGTGGGATTGTTTTTAATTAGTATTTAAATTATCAATAACTCCGTAATTTTCCACGTTACATCTGGCTTAATGCAGGATATATGTGGATCTATCGACATGTGTCTGCTGCAGGAGACCTGGTTACGAAGAAGCGAGTTACAGCTGTTCAGTGATCTACACCAGGACTTTGATGCAATCGGTACATCAACGATGAACCCAGCAGAGAAAGTGCACCTTGGGCGGCCTTATGGCGGGGTAGGAATCCTCTGGAGGAAAACCCCGACCAACAACATTTGTGTGGTTCCAGTGTCAGATGAACCACGGTTAGCCGCAGTAATATTAAAAATGGCTGTCAACTAGTCATCAATTTATATATGCCTACGGATGTCCCAGATAATCTACCGGAATTCATCCATATTCTGGGGAGGATGGAGGCACTAGCATCGGATGATGACGTCACCAATGTTATGATTGCGGGCGACTTCAACGCGGATCCAACATGTGCTTTTGGAAGAGAACTTGCCAAATTTTTTCATGACTTCGGATGTGTAGTAAAGGACCAGGAAGTGCTAGCGGCCAACACTTACGCGTTCGTAAGTGACGTCAGTAATACTACATCTTAGCTGGACCACTGCGTAGTTACGAAGAATCTTTCAGCAAGCACTGCGGAAATAAAAGTAGATTACCAGTCTACTTTATCAGACCATCTACCGCCATATTTCTCCGTTGAAGTGGCTGGCATGGAGCGGCTAGCCGAAGTCCCATCACCAGAGCAACGTAGCAGAGTGTGGTGGAATGCGGGAGTGTTACAGCAGAGCATGCGAAAGTGAGCTAAACAGAATTGTGATCCCGCGTGAACTAATTAAATGTGAGGAAACAAGTTGTAGGAATGGGTGTCATCTAGCGTTTATCGATGATTTTTACCAGTGCATAGTGGATACGCTGCTCAGAACTTCTGGGCATGTGTTTAAGAACATCAAGAAACGCACTAAAAGGCAACAACGGGTGCACGGATAGAACGAAAATAAAGATCTGCAAGCGGCTAGGAGGGACGCGAAGGAGGTATTCAGTATCTGGTTTGAAAACGGGAGACCAAGGTCGGGCGAGATCAACCAAATAAGTGTTGTCACTAGAGCCCGCTTTAAATGGCAACTAAAGAAGCACCGTCGAACTCTCGACCTGGAAGAAACAGACAGGATAACAGACCTATACCACACCAAAGATTTTGCTAAATTCTGGTACAACACTGGTCTGAAGAAAAATAAACCCAGACCACAACAAATCGACGGAGTGTCAAATAAGACTGATATAGCGGACCACTGGAGAAAAGTCTTCCTAGAGAATGCTGTGACAGGAGTTTATGAAAAATACAGCACATCCCACGACAGTGTTCCCGCAGAACAATGTTTAGTAATATGATGTAAGTATGTTTAGTAACATTTACTAACAAGATGTGAGTTGTGATGTCAAACAGCTGAATAATGGCAAAGCTAAAGGCGCAGACGACTTGACTACGGAGCATATTATCAAGACTTCTCCCAGCTTACATGTTCTACTAGCGCTTTGTTTCATATTCATGTTCATTCACAGATATTTACCACAAGAACTAACACTTGTGGACGTACTGCCAGTCCCAAAAATCAAGTGTGGTTAACTGACATGTAGCGACAACTATCGTCCCATTGCGATTGCCACCGTGATATCTAAAATCCTGGAATATATATTGATATTGATTTACCCTGTTATTCATTTTAACGATCAGTACGAAAGTATTGCAACAATCGGTCGTAGCATAAAAGAAAATCGGATTTCAACAATAAACAATTTGTTAAATCGGACTTCAATATAGAGCTACTATTTCTGGATCATAAGGAAAGGCTACATTACATTAGCGAACGGCAGATGGGGGTAGTAATTTCAAATATGTAGAAAATTTTATTCGAATAACTTTATCAGCGCAAATATTTTTATTAGTATTTTGTATTTCAAATATAATTATGTCAGAAATGAAAGTAGTTAACAATGAACAACTTTTGCAAAATAGTGTAAGAAATAAGTCAAAAAAATTCTGAGCCTATATATCTGCGAAAAAATTCGAATGTACCCCAAACTATGCTTCTCATAAACCTAATAATTTTAAAGATATAAGTAACTTATTCAATAATTTTTTCCAGTCTAATTTTGAACCTAGTAAAATAATAACTAATAATGACCACATAGATAATTTAAACAGCTCAATTAATCTAACACATATTAATATATCTACTTCTTCTAGTTGCTTGAAGTCCGTGGATAAAGCAAACGGCCCTGGCCCTGATGGTATTCCCACAATATTCATTTCTAACTGTGCGGAGTCATTGTCCGAGCCCCTTTATATTTTATTTAATAAATCTTTAAAATCAGGCATCTTCCCTTCTATTTAGAAACAAGCTATAATCACACCCATACTTAAAAGTGGCTCTGCAAGTCTAATTATCGGCCAATATCTAAATTGTTTGCATATTTGCAAAAAAATGGATCGGTTATTACAAAATTAATTTCCAATTCCGTAAAACATATAATTACTCACGAACAGCACGGTTTTATGATGAAACGTTCAACTATTTCTAATCTGCTCCCATACACTGAATATATTTACTCTAAATTAGACTCGTCAGGACAAGTAGCTGTGATATATACTGATTTTAAAAAGGCCTTTGATAAAGTTAATCATAATTTATTAATAAAAAAAAACTTCGAGCTATTGGTGTCCATGGTAATTTATTAAGGTGGTTGGAATCTTACATTTCAAACCGATCACAAGCTGAAGCTATTAATAATTATACTTCAAATTTCATTAACATAACATCAGGTGTACTCCCGTTTCGAGACATCTAAATTTACTTTATACGCAGACGTTTTGAAAATTTATAAAAACATTGAATGTATTCAAGACTGTATAGATTTGAACAGAGATTTGCAAAATTTGGCTAACTATTGTCGTAATAATAAACTTTTTATAAATTTAGATAAGTGCAAAATTATGTAATTTACAAGGAAACACCATCCAGTAATTTTTTTATATGAAATATATAATACTCCATTGACACGTTGTAACTTAATTAAGGATCTTGGAGTTTACTTCGACAGTAAGTTAATCTTTAATAAACATATAGACAACATTACTAGATCTGCGTATAGAATGCTTGGTTTCATAATGAGGTCTTGCGATTTTAAACAACCAGAGAGTATAATATCGTTATACAAATCACTAGTCTGCAGCCGTTTGGAATACGCCACTATTATATGGAACCCGCAATATAGCATATACATATATCAATAGAATTGAGTCGATTCAAAAGCGTTTTATGTCATATTTAGATTATAAATTTTTCAAAAATAGTCACTATACAAATAATTACTACCTCCGTTGAAAAATGATTGTCTCATTTGACATTTGTTGCTAACTTAACAATATAAGATGACAATATGTCATTTGTGTATGAACAATAGAATCATAAAATCATAAAATAATTTTTCGTAAGCAAACGTTCAGTTTATAATAGTTTCATAAGTAACTAGCATTTTCTGAAATCTGTAATTTTTGGCTGTGTACCAAAACAACCCGCTGCTATTTTCTTTGCAGTCCAAATAACCTTAAATCATGGAAATCCAACGTTCTGGAGTAAAGTACAAAAATTTAAGTGACGAGGAGAGAAATGCCATCCTGCAAACTCTTCTGGTGCGATCTAACAATAAGAAATTGCCAAAAGGAACAATTAAAGATGTTGCTGGAGAATTTAAAAAGTCCGCGAAAACAATTTCAAGAATTTGGGCGAGAGCCGGCCAATGTACACTCCAGGGCATGAAATTTGCTAACGTTAGTTCCAGAATTAAAGGAAATTCTGGTCGCAAGAAGTTATGTCGACAAGAACTTCAAAACAAAATTTTAGCAGTTCCAACATGCGACAGAAAGAACATGAGGACAATAAATAAAAAAAAAACGCAATTTCCTTGGGTACACTGTGTAATTTAACAAAGGACAAGGTAATCAAGAGACACAGCAACTGTCTGAGGCCAATGTTAACACCGCAAAACAAAAAAGAGCGTTTAGAGTTTGCCTTATCACATATTGACCAGACCACAAATGATTTCAAATCGATGGAGAATATCGTACATGTGGACGAAAAATGGTTCTATCTTTCAAGAGATAAAATGAATTTCTATTTACTCCCTGAAGAAGAAGTACCCCATCGTCAAGTACAAAGTAAACGATTCATATCTAAAGTAATGTTTCTAGCTGCTTTGGCTATCACCGAAAAACTAAATTTGATGGAAAACTTGGGCTTTGGCCGATTGTTGAATATGAACCTGCGAAACGAAATTCTAAAAATCGACCAAAAGGGACATTCGTGACAAAATAAATAAATAAATCGAGAAATTTATACAAAGCTTATTGTAGAAAAAGTTATTCCTGCAATTAAAACGAAATGGCCGCAATATCAGAAATCTATGGAAATTAAAATACAACAGGATAATGCTCGTCCTCATGCTAAAGTTGATGATCCTGAAATTATTTAAACTGGACATACGGATAGATGGAATATTAACTTAATTTGTCAGCCTCCTAACAGTCCAGATTTCAATGTACTTGCCCAGCAAACATTGAACTAACGGCCGAACGCCGGCAAACTGCTTTTACGCTGGTACATTGCTGGCACCAAAAGTAAGTGCAACGCCAGTATGAATAATGTACTTCACATTTGTATTTCGCACTCCGCCTATACGAAGTACTTTACCAGAATTTTATAAGCATTCCTTATTTGTATTAATCCAAGATTATTTCTAGCGGGCCAGTGCTTATGTGTATAACTTTTTTTGAATGTAATAATTTGAAAAGTCTGACCGTTCTTAGTCATAAAACACCCTAATGGCGTGGCCTTCGAGGGTCGGTACAAGTGATATTCTGTGAGTACAAGTTGGGACGTTTTGGTGTTGGTACAAGTTTTTAAAGATGTGTATTTGAATAGTTATTGATTGTGAGCATTATACAGTTTTTTATTGTGATTTGTGTGTGTTTTGTTAGATTTAAGGACGTAGTTTACACAAACTATTTCATATTAAATTGTTTAATTTTTAGTTTAGTTCAATCATAGTTTTTTTCATGTAATAAAATTTTCAATTATTAATAAATCTGATACAAGATTATAAATATGTCATTTAAAAAATATAATTTGTCATATTTCATTTTGAATAGTGACATCTTAAATATTTTGTAAATATAATACTAACCTAAAATAATACAAACTTAATCCAAAACTGTAAATCTTTTTTTACAATATAACCAAGTTTCTAAAAGTCAGTAATACACTATAAAAATCACCAAAATAACCAGATCTAGTTTGTTCTTACAAAAGTGAACAGCTTATAGCATTAATGCTTATAAAATTTGTTTATTGAATTTATTTTAACAAGTATGATTTCTTTAGGTTGGCACTCTTCAAGTCAGGGGGAAAAGATGTGGTAGATAATACAAGACGAATATTGGCGAAAATTATTAGTCACCCCTTATCTTTAGGATGAAATTGGTTTGACCGAAATGGCAGAAAACCATTTTCTTAAAATTCTTCATTAAATTAATAAATTAAATAAACTAATTCCTGTTATTCCTGAAATTATATTTATTTAATATTTATAAATAAATCAATAAATTATAACTGTTAATTCAATTTACAATCGGCTAGTTTTACCATCGTTGAATAAATTTATTTAACAACTTAAGTTAACAATATCGCATCATTCTATTGACAGCAATGTTAATTTCTTCATTAATAGTTTAAAACCGATGCGATATTGTCAACTTTACTTGTTAAATAAATTTATTCAACGATGGTGAAAATGGCCAAATGAGTATTTATTGTGCACCTAACCATTAATTTATTTTAATACTGGGTAAGTACACATATATTACTTATGAAACACTAGAGAGTGGGTATAATATAAGCACTAGTCTGTCAGAAATAAATCTTGCAACTAATGCGATTATTTTGCACTTTACCGTTGCTGGGCCAGCAACTGATACATCAATAGGCCAGCTAACGGCCACGGGGACACCGGGGTTCTGGCCCAGTGCAAAATGCCAGCACTGGACCAATGCGAAATGCCAGCACTGGCCCAGTGCGAAATGCCAGCATTGCCCCATTACTTTCAATGCACTTTACCGTTGCTGGGCCAGCAACTGATACATCAATGGACCAGCTAAGGGCCACGGGACACCGGGGTACTGGCCCAGTACCAAATGCCAGCACTGGCCCATTACTTTCAATGCCGGCGAGTATGTGCTTTACCAGTACTGGTCCGGATAAAAATGTTTGCTGGGTTTGCAATTAAATTATTTGGCAAATTATACTAAACCACTAACAATTTTTTTACGGACAACGAAACTGGATACGCATAGTTACTATACGTTATATTTGCCGTTGCTTGCAATTTTTTGTGCAGATTTTGTATGCTATGTAATATATGTGGTCGCAAAAAAACGTTAGATAACTTATTTTTTATAGTATAATTACTAAATTTAAAAATAGTACATTATCATCCGCAATCTTTAAAAAATACGGATAGTAACCTTGGTAAAACATGGTATACAAATATATAATAAATTAAATTGACTTACGTGCAACCAGGAACTTGTTAGGACTAGGACACTCACTTAACACATTAAACAATTATACTAAACTATATACACTAGCACTAGAGTCAATACAAGTTTTCTCAGTGACAGCTAAAACTTAAGTGAAGGAAGAACGAATGTGCCAAAGGACAGTGGTTATAAAGGGTATTAATGGGGATTCCCAGTTTCACGGAAAGTTCAGTTGAGCTGGTATGACGGTTTGGATTAAGGATACCAGAGTTGTAAAAACTACCTGCTCGAAAGGAAGGTTGCTTCCTTATCCCTATGAAGTAACTAAAAATAAAACTATATGTCTGTTTTAATTAATATTTTCATGTCAAAACGATATGCAAGACTTAGTGTTTTTCAAATATTAAATCGATAGATTCAGTTGCAGGCTCTCGTTGAAACATTTGAATAACCGGAAAAGAATAAAACAAGTTTATTTCAGATTATGCGGCCATCTTCAAAACGGTTTATAGAAATATATTCATATAAATAGCAAAATTACAAATATTTATCGTGATAATGAAGCTAAATTATTACGTGTCGTAAGCCGCTGGAATCAAGTACCAGATGACTTAAGCGTATATGATTATTTGCGATCTGTTGCACATAATCTTTCATATTAAATGCGTTTTAACCCTCTTATACCGACATTATTTTACAAACGGATGTTACTAGCATAGGCTCCAGTTGAACCATTTTTATCATTAATTTTTACCCATATTTCAATAATTTAACCCTTTTTCCCCCCCCCCAAAATCACACTCCCAAAATCGACGTAATGAGCAAAATAAAAAAAAGGTCCTCACTTCCGAAATAGAAGTGATAAAAACAAGTACCCAGCAAAAAAGAGTATATTCAGGTTTTTTTTTATATAAAAAGTAAGAGTATAGAAAATATTACTCAAAAAAGATATTATATATATTATATTATATTATATTATATTATATTATATTATATTATATTATATTATATTATATTATATTATATTATATTATATTATACTAGCTGAAAACCCGTGCTTCACTACGGTATATTGATGGTCTGATGGAGCATAGGAAATAAGAAGGGTTTCTCCCGAATTTCATATCTCTTTGTCAAAGGACGCTCTATCGAATAAAAAATACCAAATTACTCCTTAAGGGATGAAATTTAAAAAAAACTGTCAAACGCTTTCTAAATAGAAACCTATGTACCAAAATGAAGTGTTATAACTCAGGAAATACAAAGGTTTTTATAATTCACCCCGAATACATATTCATCCATTTAGGGGTTGATTAAGGCAAACACGTGAATTTCTGTTTTAAACATTTGTATGGGTATCATTTGTAAGCAAAAACTAAGAGATATTGAGGCATCCCTAAATCAAATTTCACCTCATTTCACCACTTAAAAATGGAATTTAGAAAAATCTCTTCTTATTGGTATCTACGTCATGGAGGGAATGTAAGCTCCGAATTTCATGTCTTAATATCCATTGGATTTTCTATCGATTAAAAAAATACCAATTTACCCCTTTAGGGATGAACCTTAAAAAAACTGTCAAAACAGTTATTTTTGAAAAGATTTTGAAAATGGTGTTTTGAAAAAGGCACGTATATGCCAAAGATGAATGTTATATCTCAACAAACAGGAAAAACTACGGGTACTATAATTCATCCCGTTTGGAGTGGATTGGGACGAAATCATATTTTTTTAAAAATTATTGTATGTTATTGTATGTATGTTTAAATTTTTAAGCCCCTTAGAAGTCGACTATCGAAGACTCTCTTTTTAGTGGGTACTTACGCCATGGAAGGAATCAACTTTGCGAATTTCATATATCTATGTCAAAGGAACGTTCTATCGAATAAAAATATCCATTAACCCCATTAAGGGTGCATTTTAAAAAACTGTCAAAACCATTTCGGGATATTTTAAAAAGACACCTATTTGCCAAAAAGGGATGTTATAGCTCAAAAAACACATAAAATACGACGGGATATATATAATTCACCCCGAATTTAGATTCACCCCTTTACGAATTGATTAGGATAAAATCTTGAAATAAGTTTTTCGATATTTGCATGGGTAATCTTTGTAAGAAAAAACTAAGTCGATATCTTATTGATCCTAAGAGATATTAAGGAATCCTTGAAATGACACCTCCTCTTTTCACCTTTTAGGGGTGAAATTAAAAAAAACTGACAAAAACATTTCGAAATATTTTAAAGACACCTATGTGCGAAAAAGTAATGTTGCAACTAAACGAACACAGGTAAATCGACGGAATGTATTATTCACCCCGATTGTAGATTTACCCCTTTAGGCATTGATCAGGACAAAATCCTGAAATACATTTTTCGGCATTTGCATGGGTAGTATTTGTAGGCAAAAACCAAGTCGGTATCTTATTAGCCTTAAGAGACATAAAAGAATCCTTAAAATCACAATTCACCCCTGTCATAAAAAAATTAAATTAAATTAAATTTAAATAACTGTCAAAACCATTTCAAAATATTTTATAAAGACACTTATGTGCCAAAAAGTAATGTTGCAACTAAACGAACACAGGAAATATGACGGGATATTCACCCCGATTGTAAATCCACCACTTTAGGGGTTGATTAGGACGAAAACCTGAAATATGTTTTTTGGTATTTGTATGGGTAATCTTTGTAAGCAAACAGCAAGTCGATATCTTATTGGTTCTAAGAGATATTAAGGAATCCTTAAAATCATAATTCACCCCTTTTCACCTTATAGGGGTGAAATTTTAAAGAACTGTCAAAACTATTTCGAGATATTTTAAAAAGCCACCTATGGCCATAAAGTATTGTTGCAACTAAACGAACACAGGAAATACGACGGGATGTATAATTCACCCCGATTGTAGATCTACCCCTTTAGGGGTTGATTAGGATAAAATCCTGAAGTAAGTTTTTCGGTATTTGTTTGGGTAATCTTTGTAAGCAAAAAGCGAGTCAATATCTTATTGGCCCCAAGAGATTTAAGGAATCCTTGAAATCACAATTCACCCCTTTTCACCTTTTAGGGGTGAAATTTTAAAAAACTATCAAATCCTTTTCGAGATATTTTAAAAAGACATCTATGTGCTTAAAAGTAATGTTGCAACTAAACGAACACAGGGAATACGACAGAATGTATAATCCACCCCGATTGTAGGTTCACCCCCTTAGGGGTTGATTAGGGCAAAATCCCGTAATAACTTTTTCGGCATTTGCATGGGTAATACTTAAAGCAAAAACTAAGTCGATATCCCATCGACCCGAAGAGATATTAAAGAATCCGTGAAATCACATTTCACCCCTTTTCGCCCCTTAGAGGTTGAATTTCGAAAAATCCCGTCTTAGTGTATGCTTACCTCATGGAGGGAATATACTTTGCGAATATCATGTATCTATGTCCAAGGGATGTTCTATCAAATAAAAAATATCCTTTTACCCCTTTAGGGGTGAAATTTTGAAAAAGTGTCAAAACCATTTCGGGATATTTTAAAAAGACATCTATATGCCAAATAAGAATTTAATAACTCAACAAACACAGGAAATACGTCGGGTTCTATAATTTTCCCTGATTGGAGGTTCACCCTTTTAAGGGATGAATAGGATAAAATCATGAAATAAGTTTTTCAACATTTATATGGATAATATTTATAAACAAAAATGAAGGCGATATATTATTGGACCTGTGAGATGATGAGGAATCCGTGAATACACATTTTACCCCATTTCACCCCTTAGGGGTTGAATTTCCAAAAATTATTTCTTAGGAGGTTGTTAAGTCATAAAAGGGATATACTCCCCGAATTTTATGTTTCTCAGTCTAGACGACATTCTTACGAATATAAAATACCAAGTTACCCCTTTAGGGGTGAAATTTAAAAAAACAGTCAAAACCTTTTTTAATTTTTTTAAAAAGACACCTATATGCCTTAAAGAAAATGTATAACACAACAAACACAGAAGATGCGAAGGGTTCTATAATTCACCCTGATTGTAGATTCACCCCTTTAGGGGTTGATTAGGACAAAATCCTGAAAAATAAGTTTTTCAACATTTATGTGGGTAGTCTTTGTAAGCAAAAGCAAGGCGATATATTCTTGACCTAAAAGATACTGAGGAATCCGTGAAAACACATTTCACCCCTTTTCACCCCTGAGAGGTCGAATTTCGAAAAATCGTTTCTTAGGGGGTCCTAAAGTCATAAAAGGGATATACTGCCCGAATTTTGTGTTTCTTTGTCTAGACGACACCCTATCGAATAAAAATGCCAATTTACCCCTTTAGGGGTGAAATTTAAAAAAACGGTCAAAACGCTTTCTAAATATTTTAAAAATGCACCTATATGCCAAAAAGGAATGTTATAACACAATAAACACAGAAGATGCGAAGGGTTCTATAATTCACCCTGATTGTAGATTCACCCCTTTAGGGGTTGATTAGGACAAAATCCTGAAATAAGTTTTTTTATATTTACATGCGTAATCTTTGTAAGCAAAAACCAAGTCGATATCTTATTGGACCTAAGAGATATTAAGGAAACCGTGAAGCCACATTTTACCCATTTTAACCCCCTTTTCACCCACTTAGAAGATGAGTTTCGAAAAATCCGTTCTTAGTGGGTGCTTACGTCATGGAGGGAATATACTCGCCGAATTTCATGATTATAGGTCCAGTGGTTTGGGCTGGGCGTTGATTATGAGTAGGTAGCTTAGTTACGATTTTATATATATAGATTATATTATATTATATTATATTATATTATATTATATTATATTATATTATATTATATTATATTATATTATATTATATTATATTATATTATATTATATTATATTATATTATATTATATTATATTATAATACTCTAAAAAAGAATACGTCTGGTCACCCTAACACACTAGCAGCTATTCATTTTTTTACTAATATAAATATTGTCTTATATAAAATAAATTGATGGTCTGCGTTGCACTTTACAAGGTCTAAGGCATACAGTGTTTGAACAAGTTTTTGTGAATGCAAAAAAAGTCGCATTGGAAATAAATATAGAATCCGAATTTTCCAAACAACGTATTAGGCAAAGTAAAAATCTAAGTCCAGAAAATTTGTTTGCAATGCAAATGTACAACGTTTTTGACGTGCTGAAACAGACTGGCGTAATAAACAAATGAAAATTATATTTGAAGATTTTTCTTTTCTTTTTGGCTCGTCCTTAGAACCAATGAGCGTTACTGAATTGCAAAAGGCGGCAGCCGATATGTCAAGCAAATATGATAAATATTTGAATAGTTATGAATTCAGTTATGAGATTGAAAGTTTCAAGTATGTGGACTGATGCAAAATCTAAAACATGCAACTCCTCTAAATTTATTACAGACGATACACGATTTCGAATTAGTCGAATCGTACCAGAATATCGTGGTTGCGTTAAGAATATTTCTAAGCCTGCCAGTGACCACCCCTTATTGTGAGGAGTTTTAGTAAACTGAATTTAATTAAAAATTACTTAAGATTTCACAAGAGCGTTTATCTAATCTGTCAATTATATCTATTGAACATGATATAGTGCAACAAATAGATTTTAAGGATTTAATTGATGAATTTTCGGAAAAAACGCAAGAAATTATAATTTAAATAAATTTATGATGTTTTAATTTATTGTTTTTTCATAAATATAAAATGAAATTAAAATTAAGGACGTAAACATTTGAAAGAATAATCATTTTGTGTTTATTTATTAAGACTGTTATACCCAATTTAAAAAAAAATGATAGAACTGGAGCTTTTCAAGGGGGCCCAATTTGAAAGTCTTGCCCAGGGCAAAAAAAAACTAATTATGGTCCTGCTAATAATAATTATAATAAATAATACAGTAATCCCCCGAGATACGTAATTAATGCGGACCGTAAACTTTTGGGTAACTCGAATTTTACGTAAGTCGAATTGGAATTTTTATAAAGGAACAAAAAAAATATAAACTACATAAATACGTATATAAAAGAAACAAGACAATAATAAACTGATATTCATTTACATATACTATTCTATATGTACATACAAATAGAAATACATACAAATAGAAAATAATTATTTGTAAAATTGTATGTTACTCTACTAAAAAAAAAAAAAACATTTTTTTTAAATTTCATTTTACGTAACTGCGAATTTACGTAAGTCGCCTGTTACGTATCTCGGGGGATTATTGTGTAACAATATTAATGGTACTTGTTGTGTTACCTGTCACCACATTTTTAATATATAATTTTTGCAAATTTAAATTAGTTTTTAGTGAAATCAATTTTGGTGCATATTTGATGATAATCAAAGAATCAACGAATATTATTTTTTTAAACCATATAAAAAAATGTAGGCAATTATTTCTTAGTCTGTCTACTTTTATTGACTACTGCTTTTTAGGGTTTTGTAGGTATGACCAAAAACCCTTATATCGTAATTTTGTCGTCTGTCTGTCTGTTCGGTAAAAAATGTAGCCAAACGGCTAAACCTAGAGAGTTGAAATTTGGCATACTTATACAACTCTTTGACCCGCACATAGGAAAAATACTAAAACATCTAAAAAACATATCCCCCTAAAAATATAAACAAATATATGCTCATCGTAAAAAAAAATATTTTTTTTTTACATTCTGTGTAGAGTGTCAAATAAAAGCCCTTGGTACGTGGATTAACGATCAAATTTTTATTTTTGCAAAATAAATTATTTTGAAGCGATTTTTGCCAAAATTGTGCAAAAAAATTTTGTCCCACACCCTGTAGCCCAGATGGTTTAAACTAAAAATCTGAAAAAATTATAAGTAATGTACATTGGTGTGAACCGGAATAGTACAACAGGAATTTTTGATCAGATTATGTTTTTGAAGAAAAAAGCATTTTTTGTGTTTTTTTGCTAATAATGTTGAAAACTTATAGTTATATAACACGCTAAATAGTAACGTGTATCTTAGTGCAGTGGCTAAGATACTGGCATTCTGCCCAAGAAAATAAGTTCGAATCCTACAAGAAGAGACAATATTATTTTTTATTTTTTTTTGCATTTTTATATTGTTTAAATTATTTTTTCAAAATTCTAGTTATATTTTGGCAATTTTTGCATTTAATTTTTAAAAGCGTAAATATAATAACCAGTGGAAATTGTTGAAATTATAATTTAATTCTATATTTGAATGTACACGAAATCAAAGGGGAGGAGCTATGACTAAAAAAAACCAATGGAAGCCATAAGCGCAATTTTCAAAATCTTAATGAACCTTGATATATAAAAAAAAAATACTGCACATCTTTAAAAACTTAAATAATGGTAATAGGCATTCGAATTAAAATTCATAAAAAAATATTTTGACATAAAATTTGTTTTGGCATCCCAAATAATCATCATTCACTTACTAAATACCTGCAAAACCCTGAAATGTGTGAAAATTCACACTTCACATCAATTTTTTGACTTTCCGATCCCCTCGGCATTCCTCTCAAATATTTACAAAACATTTTTTTTTTTCGATGAATTGATGATTCGATGAATTGATCATTTGATAAATTGATTTTCGATGAATTTGCTTTCGATGAACTCGTTTTCGATGAACTCGTTTTCGATGAACTCGTCGGTTACTTTAAACCTTAAATTAGTTACCCTTAAATTGCTATCACATATTACAATATTTTTGTTATGGCTTTGCTTCACGTTATATGTCGCAGTTCATTTTGTCGCAGTTTTTGGTGCCGTACAGTTCATACACGAGATCTCAAAAGGTAAGCACTCATTTAATATAAAGAGTATTCCAAAAGTTTAAGCGGAACTAACCGGGAGTTTGGCTTTATAAAGTTGTTACAAGAATCGAGTTTGCCTAGATTATTTCATGTTTCAACAGAAAAAAACGATGGAAACGAAAAAAATTTATTGTAAAAAATGGAATAAAAAATGATATTTAAAATTATACAAAAATCAAAATGTACCTAATGAAAATACATTTTATATTGACAGCCAACTTAACCTAGAAATATCGAATGTATAACTATGATTTACAAAACCCGATTAAATCGTTAGAATTACTAGATTTCAAAATCCAGTTCGCCTTTAACGTTTGGAGTAGGCTGTAGATTTATACCTATGAATGATATTTAATTAATTATAAAAATATTAACTTTTTTGGGCTATTTAAATTAAAAATAATTAAACAATATTTTAATATATTACACCAGTAACGGTCGTATTCATAAATGTTCATTACTGAATAACGCTTCGTAACATCAAAACGCATCAACCAAAATTTTCAATACAGAACCGTTTTTATGGAAATTTCATAATACAATAAAAAAAGTCATTTATTCTATCTATTTATACATTTTTTAAAACTGAAATAACGCTCTACACTATTTTCTGGTCAGGTTAGTGCAACTTACAAACAAATGTGAAAATTCAGAACCACTGAGTTGAAACCATGAAATAATACATTTTAAATTAATAAGACTAAAGACATTCATATATAAAAAAAAAAAAAAACAGTTTAAGTGGTTACACGTGTATTTTCGCTCGCATATTAATTCTAAATATCTAAAGTTTAATTATAATATAATAGTTACATTATATATTATATTAAAGTATAGAAAAAGTGGCATCGTATTATATATTAATGATCTAAGCAATTTATACGTATATAACAAATAACAACGAAAACAAATATATTTAGTGTTAAACAGTGAAAACATTGGTTTAAAGATCAGAGTGGCAAGTTCAAGACTGCAAACTGCACCAGACAGTAGCGCGCCAACACTATTTGTGAGGCTCAAACAATGGCAGACAAAGAAAAAAATGTTAAAACTGTAAATACTAGACAACGAACAAATTATGACGATTATGCTACAAATCAAGATATACGAGAAATGCTTAAGGGAATAGACGGCGAAATTAAAACTTTTAAAAAGGATTACTTGAAAATTAAGAACATCGAGCTGGATTTTCTTTATATAATTTTAAAATTTTAAATTTCTTTATATAAGTGATTATTATAGGATGGAAGTGTTTTTTTATCATCATGAAGGTCTTTCGCTGTTTTTTTTTTGCAGTAAAAAAGCTAATTTTAAGACGTATTTCAAAAAAACTTAAAAATTATGATAAAAGTACAGTGACTGTATAAAGACAGTGTGGCCATACGATGGTCTCATTTTCTATTGGTCGAGCAGAAGTCCGCCATATTTCTTCCAACTTTGTTACAGATTATATATGGTTTACATGTGTTTAGCTTGTGTTTCAACAGATTTAAGTGATATTTTCAAATAATATACGAATATTTAGACGTTTAATAGTGAATATTGTTGTGTTTGTGATGAGTAATGAGTAATGTAGATAATGTAAACTGTGCACATATTTTAAATTGTCACAAATTAAAATTAAAAATAATGAAACGTTTTGTTATGTTTAGGTTTAAAATTGCTGAAAAAAAAAGGCTAAATGAACATAAAAAACATTATGCCAGTAAATCAATAATGGATGGCTTCACAATTATAAGAAGTATTTACTTTCATTAATTTCAATGTTATTCCATGCTGATTTCATTTTATTTTTCACCTGACCATAATTTTTGTTCAATAAATGCATAATTGATAATAATAGGTGTTTTTTTTAGAGGTATAGAACTTTAAATTGCAATAAAACAACGATGGATTATTCGATTGACATGAATTTTTTTTTATTCGAAAGATAATCTTGTGGCATTACATTTTAAATATGATTTCTGGCATATGACCGCCACGGCTGGCTCGGATGTAGTCCAATCTGGACGTCCAATTTTCGATGACTTTTTCCAACATTTGTGGCCGTATATCGGCAATAACACGGCGAATGTTGTCTTCCAAATGGTCAAGCGTTTGTGGCTTATCCGCATAGACCAATGACTTTACATAGCCCCACAGAAAGTAGTCCAGCGGTGTTAAATCACAAGATCTTGGAGGCCAATTCACAGGTCCAAAACGTGAAATTAGGCGGTCACCAAACGTGTCTTTCAATAAATCGATTGTGGCACGAGCTGTGTGACATGTTGCGCCGTCTTGTTGGTATGATTTAATGTAATGCCACAAGATTATCTTTCGAATAAAAAAAAATTCATATCAATCGAATAATCCATCGTTGTTTTATTGCAATTTAAAGTTCTATACCTCTAAAAAAAACACCCGTTATATACATCAGTTTTCTTTATTAATATATTATTTATACCATGAGTTCAAAAAGAAATTGCATAAGGGTTGGCTATGGAAAATAAAAGTAATGTCAACAGAAAGCTTTAGAATTAATTTACTGTCTGAATTAATTAAATCGCTATTGTTGTCATAAGTTATTTATTGTTACATAAAGCTTGTAGTATACATTATTTTATTTTCCCATAGCCAACTCTTATGTAATTTCTTTTTGAACTTAGGGTATATAACATGTTCTGCTTATTCTTTTTTAATATGAAAATATCCTTTTTTTTATATATATAAACATGTGTTTTCCCAAAAATTAGAGAAATGTTGGGTTCTCTAATTTTTATAGAACTTTATCTTTTTATTCTAATTCTAATGTCCTGTTTGAACTTGTTTTCTTAAATTTAAAATGTTCAAATTAACATGTAACTCCCGTTTTTATAAAAAAATGTTTTACTTTTTATAGGTCCTCAAATAAAATGATAAAATAATAAAAACATATCTCTTTTATTTCCTTTCATGTCCTTTTTTAAGATTTTTTTTCATTTCTTTTCTTTTTATGTTGCAATCATTTCAAAAAAATACCTTCATCGGTAGGCAATTTTAATATTTATCTTAATAAATGTTGAATCATATACTTTTTTTTTCTTAACAATAAATTGATATTCACATATATATAAACATAAATACGTAAAACTATTAAAAATTTAAGAAATATTATAATATATTACGATATATTAACATTTATTCCATATAACCCAATACAAATCTGGAATAAACATGGCGGCTACAGTTCATATGGCCACACTGTCTTTATACAGTCACTGTAGATAAAAGTATTCATCAGCGCCTCTCTCGAACAACGAAACAACTACCGCAGTTCAAATCTAGGAGGCAATTCCTTCGTTTTACTGAATTATAACTTTATTACTGAATTAAGTATAGGTGAAATTTTTGTGATTATATAAATTAAAGACGACTCTAATATATTTACAATAAAAAATAAAATTATAAATACCTTTTTAAATAGTTAAACAAAATACTAAATTTAATAACGTAAAATATAACTACAACGAATATATTATTACAACGAAAATCTGCAAATTTCACATCTATAAGTGTTACTCAAAAGTTTTTCTAAATTTACAAGTGACATAATTAATAATGAATCCTATGCAATAATATTTAACAATTTTATTAATTTTTCTCTATTTTATTCAGAATCCATGTATAAGTGTATAGTGAAATAAAATAATATTCTTACGTTTAAATGGTACAAACCTAAATTAATTAACCGATTTGGATAATCATTTGAACATTGTATGTATAGATTAGAACTTCCCGAGTGTTATTGGCTATATCAGTGTTTCTCAACCGGGGTGCCACGACACTCTCACCGGGGTGCCACCAATTTGAAAAATTATTTCAACGTTAAATTGCTCAGACTTCCTGTTTTTTATAGGCTTATGATAATAATAATTATAATTTTTGCTGACGTTTCGTGGACATTCCGCGAGCGCGCCCGATGCGCGTCACCTCGATAACCACGTGACAGGCAAAAAACGAGTCGCGAAGCGACGAGTTTTATAATCGACAAGTGCGGCAAAATGCCATATCATATTAAAACGAGTCGTGAAGCGACGAGTTTTGTCAACGTAGGGGGAGAAGCCCCCTAGTCATATAATATTCGCCCAACAGTCAAATTCCTTGGAATGTTTATTGACTGTAAACTTACATGGCTACCCCACATAAATTGGATCAGGAAAAAGTGCGAAACCAGGATAAATATTCTACGCACCGTTGCACATATCTCTTGGGGAGCTGACCCTAAAACCATATTAATGTTGTACAATAATCTGATACTGTCAATAATTGACTACGGTAGTCATCTGTATGGTAGTGCCCCTGCTTAAATCACCAAAAGGCTCGATACTATTCAAAATAAAGCCGTCAGGACAGCAATAGGTGCTATAGTCGGATTGCTGATAGGTGACTGTTACATGTATGTATCAAGAAGTGCATTCAAATAATAATCTAGTTACCGTTTTTCAGCGATTTTAAAAATGTTTTTTGTTATTTGTGTTAACTGTCAGTGTCTGGTAATGAATATTAATTAAAATACGGCTTGCGGCCAATTATTAAATTCACAAACTTTAATTTTAAATCTGCTGGATTAAACAACAAAATATAATCCAAAATTTACGTATGAGTATAAATTTTTCCTTATTTATAATTATAACCTTAAAATTAATAATTTTGTTTGTTTGAGTACTGCTGTAAATTTATATTCGCGCTCTAATTAGTAAAGATATCTACAAATCTTGCCATTTCTTTCTAATGTTTTGTTTTTTATTCAAATAATTTGGAAGGTTAGTTGTCAACTTGCGTCACTATACGTTACTATGGGTATGCAAATAATTATAATGACATAGACAGAGAAAGCATATAGTATTGAATATCGATACTTGAGGCAACGAACAGTCACTTATCAGCAATCCGACTATATGCATTCTACCCCAGCAAATACCTTGTTGGCCGAGGCACATGTCATTCCTCTTAACTACCGTAGAAAACTAATGTCCTTCAAATTTATGGTATCTAGAATGTTTCTAGGTACCAAAATAAAAGTCGCCTCTTTGGCAACTGAAGTAATTACATCAAATTACTGGAAAATTAAAAAGACCCCTCCGTAACAGTAGTTAACAGTTTTCTATACCTAAGCAATATTTTAACACTACTAAATGTTCAAAAAGCTCTCCCTTGTTATCTCAACTCCTACGCATTATCTCTGCCTAATAATTATTTCATTAGCAACCTTTCTCTACCTATAGAAAACGATCTTTTTATTAATAAAATAGAAGATCTCTGGCCTAATAGTCGCTTCCTGTTCACTGACGCCTCTAAATCTCTCGAAGTCTTTGGATGTGTATTTGTTGACTCCTTAACTAACTACCAGGAAAAATGTAAACTCTCAAATAGCACATCTATATTCTACGCTGAAATGACAGCCATTAAACTATGCATTACCTACATTTACCTTGCAAGAGGGCAAAGATACATAATTCTTTCAGATTCCAAAAGTGTCATCCATAAATTAAAATATCCCAACTTTCATAATAAAAATTCAGCTCTCTTATACGAGATACTTAAATTAACAAAAAACATTAATCAAGAAGGCACGGCACTGAAAGTCGTTTGGATGAAGAGTCATACTAATGTAAAACACAATGAACTAGCTGATCTCCTAGCAAAACTAGCCATTACCACAGGAACCAGCCTCAATAATCAACTAGAAGTTCCGGACATATATGCACTCGGTTTTTAACAAATGGGATCAAGAATTCCAACTCTCCGTGAAAACCAAAGGTCGTCAGTACGGCAATATCCAGCCAAAACTTCATTTAAAGACATGGCTCAACTCGAATACTACTAGGAAATTAATCTCTACAATATGTCGCATACGCCTCGGATACACATATTGTAGACAACACCTGTTTAGACTCAACATGAGCGCCACCCCCAACTGTAGTTGTAACAACTCCATCATTGAAGACATCAACCATATTATTTTCTCATGCCCTAAATATTCAAGAAACCTATTGTACTGTACTGTAATAATAGCTGATAATACTTGCTATATCCAATATATATTGTCAGCAATTATACAGTATATAGAATAAGACATATGCAAAATGTAGCCAGTAATTAGACATAAGTAATTAGTGTAGATGTTAAAAATGAATAAATAATATTTAAACTCTAATTTATGCTTATCATTTCTCGAACCTAACCGGACATTACAGTACTCAGAACTAACATCCCTCAACATTTCCTACTAACATACAACATTTATTGTATTTAAATTCAGAAAAAGGATGCATATGCTTGCATAAATTCATAGACCTAAATAGAATTAAGATTTATGAATGTTTGTAATATATATTGTACTGGTTAATAGCCTGAGTAGCCAAGACCATTATATTAAAAAAAAAATACATGTTAGATATTAATATATTACAAAAACTAAGTTTGACTTGTAATACATATGCCACAACTGTAAATATTATAATAATACCTCGCGCAGTTCCTATATTGGTTCTTTGTAGGCTTTATTCGCTATGAGGCTTGTTTTATTTATTATTGTATCATTAATTGTATCGTACCTATGTAAACTACAGTAATAAATAAATTATTATTATTATTAAATTATGACTGGAATTTCTGAATTTTTTGCAAAATTTAATAAATCAACTTCAAGTAAAAAAAAAGATATTTTTCATTTTTAACAAGAAAATTTTTTCAAGACTACTACGATGAAAAGAAAAGAGGTCAACACAATTCTGAACTATTACCAGAAAACAAGCAAATTAAAAGTTAACCAAACACCTGAAGAAAATATTTCTCAAGTTCCATCTCCGGCCTGCCATTCTTCGAATGACAATGAGCATTCAGAACATGAAAGGGAAGCAAAAGTTGTTAAAGTTATAAAAACTTTATAAACTATTTCTATAATTTGTACTAATGTTACTATGGTTTTTTAATGAAGTTGTCAAAAAATAATAATATAATATGTTTTTGTGAAAATAAATACACATAAGTGTTTTTGCCTTTTTCTATATTTAAAATATGTATGATAAAAAATGGTTGATTCCACTAAAGAGAAAATAAAAGAAAGAGAAGATGTAAAAATAAATGAAAAAGCGATCATTAGTAAAACTGACGAACAATATAATGAAGAAAAAGAATCATTAGAAGATGTTACTGTTTTTCAAAAATAACAGAAAGGAGAAAAAGAAATAAATTCTGAAAACGAAGATCGGGTCCGGTGTCGTATATATACACACGAATTTTCAAATTTTTCAAACGGTGTCTGAAAGTAGGTCATTCAAGAAGTATTTTTCAGAAAAAAAAATTGCGGGTTATCGCGATTTTCTTGAGTTACAAAGGTAAAAGTTTTGTAAAATGCATTGTTGTAATTACATTATTTGTCAAACGATGGCAGCATAGAACGTGCTACACTGTTCCGTAGAATGTTTTTGTTATTAAGTCGGCGATTAGCCTCGTTGCAGAAATAAAGGCCGATGTAAAATAAATAATATAATAATAATAATAATTTTTGTTATTAAACATACCCTAACCTAAGATAGTGTTTTGTCATTAAACTAGAAGATATGTAGCTCGCTCCGCTTGGTTCTACTAGCCTAATACGCTCCTAACCTAACCTAAAATAATGTTTTGTCATTAAACTAAAAAGTAGATCGCTCGCTCCAGTTGCATTCTACTTACCTACCCTAACCTAAAATAGTGTTTTTGTCATTAATCTAGAAAGTAGGTAGCTCGCTTCGCTCGGCTTCTTCTAACCAAACCCTTACTAACCTAACCTAACCTAAGATAGTGTTTTGTCATTAAACTAGAAGATGGGTACCTCGCTTCGCTCGGCTTCTTCTAACCAAACCCTTACTAACCTAACCTAACCTAAGATAGTGTTTTGTCATTAAACTAGAAGATGGGTAGCTCGCTTCGCTCGGTTTCTTCTAACCAAACCCTAACTAACCTAACCTAACCTAAGACAGTGTTTTGTCACTAAACTAGAAGATGGGTAGCTCGCTTCGCTCGGCTCTTCTAACCAAACCCTTACCAACCTAACCTAACCTAAGATAGTGTTTTGTCATTAAACTAGAAGATGGGTAGCTCGCTTCGCTCGGCTCTTCTAACCAAACCCTTACCAACCTAACCTAACCTAAGATAGTGTTTTGTCATTAAACTAGAAGATGGGTAGCTCGCTTCGCTCGGCTTTTTCTAACCAAACCCTTACTACCTAACCTAACCTAAGATAGTGTTTTGTCATTAAAGTAGAAGATGGGTAGCTCGCTTCGCTCGGCTTCTTCTAACCAAACCCTTACTAACCTAACCTAACCGTAGATAGTGTTTTGTCACTAAACTAGAAGATGGGTAGCTCGCTTCGCTCGGCTCTTCTAACCAAACCCTTACCAACCTAACCTAACCTAAGATAGTGTTTTGTCATTAAACTAGAAGATGGGTAGCTCGCTTCGCTCGGCTTTTTCTAACCAAACCCTTACTAACCTAACCTAACCTAAGATAGTGTTTTGTCATTAAACTAGAAGATGGGTAGCTCGCTTCGCTCGGCTTCTTCTAACCAAACCCTTACTAACCTAACCTAACCTAAGATAGTGTTTTGTCACTAAACTAGAAGATGGGTAGCTCGCTTCGCTCGGCTCTTCTAACCAAACCCTTACCAACCTAACCTAACCTAAGATAGTGTTTTGTCATTAAACTAGAAGATGGGTAGCTCGCTTCGCTCGGCTTTCTCTAACCAAACCCTTACTAACCTAACCTAACCTAAGATAGTGTTTTGTCATTAAACTAGAAGATGGGTAGCTCGCTTCGCTCGACTTTCTCTAACCAAACCCTTACTAACCTAACCTAACCTAAGATAGTGTTTTGTCATTAAACTAGAAGATGGGTAGCTCGCTTCGCTCGGCTTCTTCTAACCAAACCATTACTAACCTAATCTAACCTATGATAGTGTTTTGTCATTAAATTAGAAGATGTGTAGCTCGCTTCGCTCGGCTTCTTCTAACCAAACCCTTACCTAACCTAAGAAACTGTTTTGTCACTAAACTAGAAGATGGGTAGCTCGCTTCGCTCGGCTCTTCTAACCAAATCCTTACTAACCTAACATAGCCTAAGATAGTGTTTTGTCATTAAACTAGAAGATGGGTAGCTCGCTTCGCTCGGCTTCTTCTAACCAAACCAAGTAACAAGTGTTTTATAAATATATATATATATATATATATATATATTTGTGTGTGTGTGTGTGTGTGTGTGAAGCAGCGGGTATAACTAATAGGTAACATATTTAGTTATAATATCTTCTGGTATTTCTTTATATATATATAATATAATATGTTTTTGTGAAAATAAATACACATAAATGTTTTTGCCTTTTTCTATATTTAAAATATGTATATCTGAAGTGTATTGACTTTATAAATTAATTCTAAATAGAAGTTCTGCTTCTACAAAAGTAACCTGTGACACATGTTTATATGATATATCTAAATTTAATGGAAAAGAAATCAGTGACCATGAAAAAATTTAAATCATTGATAAATTGTGGGCACCAAGCGACACTTACAAATTTCCATACACTAGTTTTAAGAATCAAAATAGGCGATTTCAAATAAATTTGATAAAAACTCATCCTTGGTTAATATACCAAGCTGTTGATGATGTAAATTTTGTGTATTCTTTTGTAGAAATCAAGTAGGCCGTAGAAATTCACAAGAGACTGGATATTTTGTTAGTAAACCTTTCAAAAATTGGAAAAAAACTACTAATGAATTCAATATCCACAGTCAGTGTAAATATCATATGGAAGCAATAAAATGTATCGAATATTTAAAACAAGAACTAGCAGGAAACCAGTTAGCAGTAATTGACCAAATTAGTTGTGCCAAAATGTGATCAAAATGCGAAACAAATATCAGGAAAAAACTTATTCCAATCATCAACACAATTATAATGTGCGGAAGAAATGGTTTTCCATTGCGCGGATACAATGATAATGGAACATTTATTATTCAGGAAGATCCAGTTAGAGGAGAAGGTAGTGTTAGGGCATTACTACGTTTCCGTGTAAATTCAGAGGATGAACTACTGAAAAATCATCTTTTGTTGTAGACGCGGATGTGCACCAGGTGCTCCGGCTAGAGGGCGTGGTGATCCGACGGCGGTGCGGTCGAAACAGGCGGTACGCGAGATGGTGCGTTTTCTGGCTATCTGCCGATTCTCCGTGTATCGAGACCAGGAGCACGTAGGTGGTAGACCAGGCTACCACTCAGGGGTTACCGCTGGTGGGGCCCCTGAGAAAATTACTGGCTGTAGGCTCGTTAGCCGGGCTACCGCTCAGGGATTACCGCTGGTGGGGTCTCTGAGGGAATTACCGGCTGTAGAGAGCTTGCTGGTGGATCTGCGGGAGTCAGGACCCGGAACACGTAGTCGATGGACCAGGCTACCGCTCAGGGGTTACCGCTGATGGGGCCCCTGAGGGAATTACCTGCTGTAGAGACCTTGCTGGTGGATCTCCGGGAGTCAGGACCCGGAGCACGTTGTCGATGGACCAGGCTACCGCTCAGGGGTTACCGCTGGTGGGGCCCCTGAGGGAATTACTGGCTGGAGGCTCGTTAGTCGGGCTAACGCTCCGGGATTACCGCTGGTGGGGTCCCTGAGGGAATTACCGGCTGTAGAGAGCTTGCTGGTGGATCTCCGGGAGTCAGGACCCAGAGCACGTAGTCGATGGACCAGGCTACCGCTCAGGGGTTACCGCTGGTGGGGCCCCTGAGAGAATTACTGGCTGTAGAGAGCTTCTTCTGGTGGATCTCCGGGAATCAGGACCCAGAGCACGTGGATGGTGGACCAGGCTACCACTCAGAGGTTACCGCTGGTGGGGCCCCTGAGGGAATTACTGGCTGTAGGCTCGTTAGCCGGGCTACGCTCAAGGATTACCGCTGGTGGGGTCTTTGAGGGAATTACCGGCTGTAGAGAGCTGCTTCTGTAGCGAATCTGGAATCATGAAATGAATCTGGAAGTGGAGCTTGAAGGTGTCGTCAAAGTTCTCAAGACGAAGATCTCGAAGCGAATTCCGTTTGGTGAGAGGGAGGCGCCTTATAAAGGAAGTTCGGTGACTTCCCCCACTTCTAATGGTGAGAGCGGGTGACGTCACTGAACTACCCCTCAACACTTTTAACAATGGATAAAAATGTGACATGTCCAGTTATCCAAAATCAGATAATAAATTGCAGCAATCAAATAATTTTAAAGAAACTAGTATGCGAAATAAACTAAATTCTTCACAGTCCTTGCGGACGAGACTGCGGATATTAGTTGTTCCGAACAGTATTCTATATGTGCTAGATATTATAACTTCAAAAATGATTTCTGAACATTTTCTTCAGTTTGTTCTAGTGGTGGAAACCACTGGAAAAGATTTAGTGGCCACACTTTTGTCGTCATTAGAAGAATTCGGATGAGATTTAAAATGCCTAAAGGGCCAAGGCTACAACGGAGCACCAGTAAATACTGGTGAACGCGAATGTGTGCACACATACGGAAAACAAAAGTGTCCAACAGCAATCTTTGTACACTGCACCGCTCATTCGTTAAATTTAGTACTCTGCCATGCTTCGAACGTTCCAGATATCAATGACTCTTGGAATTATACAAAAACTATACGCCTTCTTCGAAACACCAAAAAAAAATGCAGTATTCTCTCAAAAAAAATGCAGAATATTCACATGAACGCCGTAATAATAATAGCCGAGTTATTAGAACCTATATATTATTCCCTAGAACAGTGTTTCTCAACCTTTTCTGGCCTGGGCCCCCCCGAAACTATGTAAGTATTGTCTGCGGCCCCCCTATATTATGGTGTATCAAGATAATGTAAACACTTTTTTCGAAAAGGTGAGGTGTGAGCAAGTTGGGAAAAATTTTGAACTAAAATTTATCAACAAAATTGAACGGTGGTAGTATTGGAATTTTCCGGAAAAAACCGGAAGTACAGGATATCAAGGACAATTTCGAATATTTAAATGGGAACGTATGTCATATTGGATATCTATGGATAGAACTTTTCAACAACTTTTGCTTAAACATTTTTTTAATATATTTTACGGTTGACATAAATTTGTGATATTTTTAAATGACGATTATATTCCCTATAACGACTTGAAAGTAAAGTATTTTTATTTACAAGTGTTCAAAGTGCCTTCCATTTTAATTTAAACACATTCGCATCCTTACTCTTGAGTTATCTGTAGCTCGGAGAGCAATTAAAAAAATGTATAATGAAAACTATTGCACTTTCAAGTCGTAGCTACTTCAAAGTACAACTTGAAAATACTTGAAGTACCTCCAACGCGAACCATTGTCAGAGAAACCCATCAACCGACACATACAATTTATTTGACCTTGATATAGTCTACCTATAGTCTGTTTCTTTGGTAAAAGCGGAGCTAGATTTTCAAATCTAGTAATCTTTATCGATTGAATGAAGCTTTTGATAATTTTGTTAAGTAAAAGCCCATTTACTCATTATAAAATTAGCTAGTGACAACTTAAACGTTTGAAATAGCCTGTAGTTTAAATAAGCATATTATGTATAAAAATAAATAGAATATTTATTTTATTGATGATATGAAAGGTATATTTTTATGAATATAAATATAAGATACTCGTATTTATAACTATGAATAAAATTTATATCTTGCAAGATTGAGCGCATTTTTATTATATTTTCACGTTTCGATCTTGTATGACTTCGCGGCCCCCTGACGAAGCCTTCACGGCCTCCCAGCGGGCCGCGGCCCCCCGGTTGAGAAACGCTGCCCTAGAAGAAATAAGTACTTGGACAGCAAGACATCTTCATTAGCAGATTTATTAAGTTCTGGTATACAAAAACCAAATTTTCTTATTTCTTTTTTCACAATAGACAAAGTTTATAGCTTAACTCTACGCTTATCCAAATATTTAGCTTATACAATCCGTGAACATGGACGTGGAAGTATTGCGATGCAACATATAAAATCTACTGGAGCAATTATTGAAAATATTCGCCTACTTTTAGAGAATGAAGTTATTTACAACAAAGCAGAATCAATTTTTAAAGAAATATTCAACAATGAGATCACTGTTCCTCGCACAACTGGGAAACAAATTTATAGGTGTAATTTTGCTTCTACCAGCCCAGAAATGTTTTACAGAACAAGCATATATATTCCTTTTGTGGACCATGCCTTTTCTCAATTTAAATCTCGGACCAGAAACTATTCTACTATATAACAGGACAATATGCTACTTTAGAAAATAAACAAAAAATTAAACAGTTGGTTGAATTTTACTGCAACGATTTAAATGCTGTTAATGAAGATGTTGTGCTAAATGAATACGATATATGGATCGGGAAATATCTGGGTTTTGTAATAAACCTACTAACGCAATAGAATGTTTACTTCACTGCGACAAAAATATGTTCCCAAACATTTACGGTTTGCGAAAAATTTTAGTATCGTTACCAGTATCGACGGTGTCACCTGAAAGATCATTCTCGACCTTAAAGCGTTTTAAAAATTATTTAAGAAACACCATGAAAGAAGATCGGCTTAATGGATTAGCAGCACTAAACACTAACTGGGAACTTGATATAGAAGAAGACAACGCTTTAAATAAACTTTTAAATTAATATTCGGCGAGGCATTTTTTTCATTTCTACTAATACTTGAGCCTTTTTTCATTATAAAGTTAGCTAGTCACAACTTTATAAAATTAATACTCCATTTAGTTCCGCTTAAACGTTTGAAATAGCCTGTAGCTTAAATTAGTTGTCAAAATAAGTAATTTATTTTTTTATTTTTTTTATTTTTGGCCTTTGCTGCTATGGCAATTAGCCAGGACAATTTTTTTATTAGAGAAAATTTCCATGCCTGAACGGGATTCGAACCCGAGACCTTCGCAACGCAGAGCAGATGTGTTACCACTACGCTACGCCGGTCGGCAAAATAAGTAATTAGATAGAATAATAAATGAAATATTTATTTTAATTATGTTATGAAAGGTTTATTTTTCTAAATATGAATATAAGACTCGTATTTATAAATATGAGTAAAATTTATATCTTGCAAGACTGAGCGCATTGCTATTATATTTTCATGTTTCGATCTTGTATGACTTCTCGGCCCCCCGACGAAGCCTTCACGCCCACCCGGTTGAGAAACTCTGCTATATAGGATATGCATTTAACTTAAAATATTTATTATATTATACCAGAGTTTCCCAAACTGTGCACCGCGGACCGTCTACTAGTGCTCCGCGAGCAGATAAAATAAATGTGATCAGATGTGAAAACAGTGTTTGTGTTTTTTTAAAACAAAAGAGACACTCAGAAATGATATGCTACTGAAGATAATAAAAGCCAATAAAAGTACAATAATATTTTACTGCCCCAATAAATGTAAATAAAGGCGGTCGAATCTTAACGGTTCAACTGGTTTAAAGCCTGGTTTATAATAAATACATAACATAATCATAGCATAAAGATCACAATAATCTCTTTGTTCTGTTTATTACAAACAGATGTCCAAAGCAATAAAACCTTTTGTGAATTCCTATGGATATGCCCATGTGTTTGTTATGTATAGTAAAGGAGAATTTACTTGACAGATTGATCGATTGAGAACCGAAGATATATATATCTATTTCACATACTGTAACGTACGTTCATAATTTTTGTCTTTTTTTTGTTATATTATAATATAGTAACTTCAACGTATGTTGAAGTTACAAGCATAAAAGCGCGCGCATTCAGCTCTGGGCGGTCGCTAATGGTCGTTCCTTCTCTATGAGTGAAACGAATTGTATCTCTTTCTCTATTTCTAGCTTTGTCTGTGAACAAATGATACGGCTCTATTCAAAAATGGAAATTTGATTGCTATAGTTCTCTCCCATTGAACCATATGCTTTAATTAACTAAAGTCATCTGTCAACTAAAGTCACCTTTACTATATCTATTATAAACCAGGCTTTAACACTGCACAGTTATGTTGAACGCACCTTGCATATGCTGCGTTGTGATAAAATTGAATTAAAAATATATTCAAGTATTAATGTGCAAAGAAATAACTATTAATAACAAAATACACCCTATAAATAATGTATATTTCGATACATAATGTAGTTTATTGACGAAAGTATGACAGATACAAAGCATATTTGTTTACTTATAAACATGATCGAGCTAAATCAGATACGAAGTCAAACATGATCACTCTCGTGACCGCTGACTTTTTGATCAGACCGAAGCTCTTTTGTTGGTCCACGTATGATTTAGATTGACACACATTGTTTTAAACGAGGTTTTTAGTAATATTTTTTACTGTTTACCCTATTATTAATGTTAACGGTCAGTACGAAAGTATTTCAACAATCGGTCATAGCATAGAAGAAAATAGGATTTCAACGATAACCTAAAATAATTTTTTTCACAGAAATAGAGAATAGATTTTTGATGAAATAATTAATTTATAGTAATTATATTATATAAAAAATCACAACTTTTCATTATTGATGTTACTTATTGAATAATATTGTACCTATCTTCACAATTTTATTCTAATTTTGAGATACATATATAGTATTTTGAAATATATAGGTTTTGAAATCTAGTAATTTCTATTTATTAATTCGGACTTTTGGTCATTTTTTTAAGCTTTGTAAATCATACTCACATTGCAAATTCTAGATTAAATTGATTGTCATAATAAAATGTCATTTTCATTGCATTTTAATTTTTCATTGTCATTCTGAATAAAAATTTCCCATTTATTTATTTTTTCAAAATATGTAAAAATGTATGTAAACTTTTAATAAATGTGATTCGTTTCCATGGTTTCACTGTTGGAATTTTAAATTTTCACATACCAAACGTGAAACATGAAGTCCATTCATGAAGACAACCTAAAAGAACGAAATTTCCATTTGGTTTCGCCTAAATGTTGAAAATAGCCTGTAGGTTATTTGTGTACGTATTTCTTTTCAATAATAAATTATAATAAAAATGTATTGATAAGTGAATAAAAATGAAATTTTAAAAATTACTCTACTATCCCGTCCCGCGGGTGTATGATAACTTTTACGAAAATACGATAATTTTCGTATCAACGTACGATTATTTCATTGTACGGAGTTGGCAACACTGCTTCAGTATAAAGTTACTATCTCTGGATCATAAGAAAAGGCTACATTGCTGACCAGGGAACGGCAGAAGGAGTAGAAATTTCAAATATGTAGAAAATTTTATTCGATACATTTTATCAGCGCAAATATTTTATTTAATATTAGTATTTTGTATTTCAAATATAATTATATCAGAAATGAAAATAGATAACAATGCACAATTTTTGCAATGAAATACTATTAAAACGATCAGTAATTAGAGATTTGACAAAATCTATAATATAAATATAAAGCTTTAATTGAGCTAGTATTCTGCCATACTTCAAACTTCGACTAACATTTACTGTGTTCTCCATATAATTAAAATTGTAAGCAATTAAATTCTTTGGCAAATTATACTAAACCACTAACAATTTTTTCACGGACAACGAAACTGGATACGCATAGTTATTATACGTTATATTTGCCGTTGCTTGCAATTTGTTGTGCAGATTTTGTATGCTATGTGGTCACAAAAAACGTTAGATAACTTATTTTTTATAGTATAATTTCTAAATTTAAAAATAGAACATTATCATCCGCAATCTTAAAAAAATACGCCAGATAATCTTAGTAAAACATGGTATACAAATATACAATAAATTAAATTGACTTACGTGCAACCAGGAACTTGTTAGGATTTGGACACTCACTTAACACATTAAACAATAATAATTAACTATATACACTAGCACAAGAGTCAATACAACTGTTCTCAGTGGAAGCTAAATCTTAAGTGCCGGAAAAACGAATGTGCCAAAGGACAGTGGTTATAAAGGGTATTAATGGGGATTCCCAGTTTCACGGAAAGTTCAGTTGAGCTGGTATGACGGTTTGGATTAAGGATACCAGAGTTGTAAAAACTACCTACTCGAAAAGAAGGTTGCTTCCTAATCCCTATGAAGTAACTAAAAATAAAACTATAGGTATATTTTAATTAATATTTTCATCTCAAAACGATATGCAAGACTTAGTGTTTTTAAAATATTAAATCGATATATTCAGTTGTAGGCTCTCGTTGAAACATTTTTGTTGTAGCCCCAAAAAATATATTTTGATATTTGAATTATTATATTTTAGTGTGCCATGTTTATATGTCAACTGTCACTGAGATAGTAACTGTGGCAATTGTTTAGTAGTTGTTGATTATATTTTGTGAATGTAACGTCAAAAATATTGGTAATAATATTCTGATTTACTGATTTATTTCCTATTGATTTCTAATAAATATTGTGTCGTGTCTTACGTATTTATTCATTTTTTACAATTTTGAATAACAAGAAAAGAATAAAACAAGTTTATTTGATACGTAGTTCGGATTATGCGGCCATCTTCAGAAATATAAAAGGTTTACATTCATATAAATAGAAAAATTACAAACGAGGGTATTGAAACAAATGTAGCTATAATTAGGAATATTCTACCTACAAGGTAAAATTATATGAGACGGAGGATTAAAAGGGATTAAGAAGAGGCGACCAGAAATCGCTTTCAAATACCTGTAATAAATCCAATTTTAATCCTTTCGGCTGTAAAATTTCAATGTTATCAAAACTAAAAGTATGTTTATGTTTAAGTATATGTATAGCTACATTAGACTTATCACTATGGTCCAATCTCTACGCTATAATGCGTTCTCTTATTCGTATGTTGAAATTACGTTCGGTTATACCTATGTAAATATTTTATTTATTTTATTTTATTTTTATTTTATTACAGTTGATTTGGTAAACTCCACTTTTATCCAACTTATCCTTGCAATCAATTGTATTATTGACTAAAATATTTTTAAGAGTGAACTGATTATGAAATGCGGCTGTAACTTCATGATTTTTTAAAAGGTTAGATATTTTAATGCTGCTAGGACCAAAAAAATTGAATTTCTTCTATATAGCTTTACCGGTTTAGAAAGTTCATTGTTTTAAAATTTATTGAGAAGGAGTTTCTCTTTCTTTTTATTAAGAATATCATCTACAACTGTAGGGCTATAACCATTAGATTGATCTATTTGTAAAATTATACTAAGTTCCTAATCATAATCAGCTTCAGACATAGGTATCCTAATTAATCTGTGCATGTAACTATACAGCAGTGGTTTTTAACCTTTTTGAAGTCATGGAGCACTTTTGACCATAACTTTTATTTGATACCCTACTCAAAATTAAAAAAATATATTTTTGTTTTCGATGAGCACATATTTGTTTATATTTTTAGGAGGGTATGTTTTTTAGATGTTTTAGTATTTTTCCTATGTGCGTTGTATAAGCTTGCCAAATTTCAACTCTCTAGGTTTAGCCGTTTGGCTACAATTTTTACCGAACAGACAGACAGACAGACAGACAGACAGACGGACGGACGACAAAATGACGGTATAAGGGTTTTTTGGTCATACCTACAAAACCCTAAAAAATAATTCACTAATAAAAAATGCCTTACCGGATAGTTATCTAAGACCTGAATTACAGATGTTATAACTTATGAACAGAACTCACATAACATAATCCAAATAAAAACATATAAAATGTAACTATATCAGAGGATTTGACGGAGACACTGAAATATTGAAATGAGAAATGCGACGCAACAAATTTCAATAATGTTTACTTCAGACAGCGAGATAGGAAGGGAAATGTCGCCACAAACATACGAATGCTGACGAGCAAATAATTGTTTTCATTGTCACAAAACAAAAACAAAGTTATGTCTGGCACAGTGAATAATATAGGCCGGTAGAGTCAATGCTCCATCTGGGTAATAAGATATGATTGGAGTCAACACTATAATACGGATTTAAAAATTTCGCGGAGTACTTGCAACAAGCTCGCGGAGCACCGGTTCAGAACCAGTGCTATACAGTGTCGATAATTTGGTATTATAAAGATGAGAAGAAGAAGCCGGAATTACGGTGTCGGTAGCAGTTTGTTTTCTATTTATATATTGAAGGAAAAATTATGTTTATTCCGGATTATAGTGAGATCGAGAATATTTATTTTACTATTTTGTAAACTTCTAATGTAAACTGTATTTTAGAATTAATTTTGTTAAGAGAATGGAAGAAAAGGGATAACTGTCTGGCCGTACCCACCCAACAACATAATTTGTGATCAACCTATCTATACTAAAGATGGGTCGTTCATGAACGAACCGGATCACTGATCTGGATCAGTACACTGACCGAAGAGACACGGTTCACCAAATCGAATTGAGCCGACTCACGGCTCACTGCACAGTTTCAAGGATACGATTGAACGGGCGATTATGAGCAGTGACTGAAGTGATCTGGATCTGGTTCAATGTATAATACATGTTGAATGTCATGTATACACGTGTTACGTGTTATCATATATAAAATGACGACACACTACAGATGGGTCGTTCATGAACGAACCGGATCACTGAGCCGGATCAGTACACTGACCGCAGAGACACGGTTCACCAAATCGAATTGAGCTGGCTCACGGCTCACTGCACAGTTTCAAGGATACGATTGAACGGGCGATTATGAGCAGTGACTGAAGTGATCCGGATCTGGTTCGATGTATAATACATGTCATGTATATACCTGTTACATGTTATCATATAAAATGACGACACACGACACGTTATTAAAAATTTGATAAACGGGAAGGTAATTTCATAAATGAATAAAAACTTATTTTTTTATAAAAGTTATAATTTCGAACACATTTGTCCACAGAATTCGCACTTAGCCTTATTATTATCAAGTTCGACAAAATATTTCCAAATAACACTAATTTTTCGGGAAGTTATTGTAATTAAAAAGTAAATGTTTTCGGTAAAATCTATTTTCTGTGGTTGCTGATCGTCTTTTGTGTAGGGCAGTCTATTTGAAACTAATAGGCTTATGCTTGGTTTATATACGGAACAAGAATAAGGAATAGGAAATAAGAATAGTGCACAAGATGTTAAAACATGGCTGCGCCGTATATCGGTTTATGTAGGAATGAAATTTAACTTAAACATAAGAATAGTTGGTAATGGTTGGTTTATATACGGAACAAGAATAAGAAATAGGAAATAAGAACATTACATTCAATATTTTTATTCTTATTTCAAGAATAAGACACGATAAGCCTGCGCACAGCAATCAAAATGTCTGCCGTAATAAAGTTTGGTCAACAGATGTTTTTCAGTTGTGATCAGAGGGTTGTAAACAACAATAAAATGTTTTTAACGGTAATAAACGAAATTTTTTAAAAGGTTTTATGAATCAGAACCTGTCAAGTGACAAATGTTAAACACAGGCCAACGCAAGTACGCAGGCGCAGCGACGAAATGTTATGTCCTATATAAACGGTTTAATATTTTTTATTCTTGTGTACTATTCTTATTTCCTATTCCTTATTCTTGTTCCGTATATAAACCAACCATTAGTCTGTACTTTCTTACAACTATATTATATAAAAATATTAAAAATATTGCCCAAATCCCCGATGTCCGATTTATAAGGACAATAAACATCGCCATAAACTTAACCCATCTGGTGAATTGTTTGTTTACTATTAAACCGGCAAAAATGTTAGATAATTCATTTCTATAGATGTTTTAACTTCATTATTTCTTTGTAACAAGATAATGAGGAAGACAGAGAGAGAGAGAGAGAGAGAGAGAGAGGGAATAATTTGTCAATAAGTCATAATTTACATCTTCAGTCTTGATTTATACTAAGAATATTAACAAGAATAAAGGTAATAAAGCGGCAAATATTCAGACGTTTTTGTGGCATTTATTACACTCCAATATACATTGCCGCTTTCCGCTGTCTGTTCATAATAATAATAATAATAATAATAATAATAATAATATATTTATTGACCATAATACAAAATAAAACATTGTTTTAGTCAGTCAAGCAATACAATACAAAGTACAAATACATGTTAATAAGAAGCAAAAATAAGGGGCAGTACATAAATAAATTTAAAATTTAACATTCAAAAATTCGTCAGTCGAGTAAAATGGGTTTCTAATTAAAAATTCTTTTACAGTTTTTTTGAAATTCAGAAAACGCAGGACTTTATATTCCTCTGGCAGAATATTGAAAAATTTTATGCTGTAATAATTAGAGGCATTGCGTGATTTAGTTAAGCGTAAAAAGTTTGGATATATATGATCTTTATTCCTAGTAGCATACGAGTGCATTCTGTCACCAGATGGCCATATATTTCTATTTTTATATGCATACAATACACACTGATAAATATAGAGGGAAGGTAATGTCATTATTTCTAATTCTTTAAATGCATGCTTACAGTCAGCTCTGTAGTTAATTTTTGCTAAAATTCGAACAGCACGTCGTTGAAGGGAAAAAATTCTATTAGCTGAAGCGGAATGTCCCCAAGCTAGAAGAGCATAAGAAATATGTGACTGAAATAGGGCATAATATGATATTAACATTATTTCTTTTGAGACAGTATTGATCAGATTGCGAAAAAGAAATATAGTTTTGCAGATTTTTTTGGCAAGAATCTCTACGTGCTGATCCCACTTAAGTGCAGAGTCAACATAAACACCCAGAAAAGCAACAGAAGCAGGATTTGAAAAATTATGGTTTTTACAACTAATTAAGAGGTTTTGAGTTTTCGAATTATTGAGAGATAATTCGTTCGAAAGAAACCAGTCATTTGCTTTTTCAATGATTATATTATTTTCATTTATTAAATTTAATGATAGTGAGTGAGAGATTATGGTGGTATCATCTGCATATAAAATACAATCATTTTCAATGCAATTGGAGAAATCGTTTACATAGATTAGAAATAGAAGTGGTCCTAAAATAGATCCTTGTGGAATACCTCGTTCAACATTCAGCGACTTCGAAGATTTATTATTAAAAATAACAAATTGTTTCCGATTGTTCAGATATGATTTGATAAGTGAACAACTACATGGATCAAAGTTATATACTTTTAATTTTTCTATTAGTATGCTATGCGAGACACAGTCAAAAGCTTTACATAGGTCTAAAAATGTTGAAAGACAAAATTCACCAGCTTCAAGACTTTCTGTAACTTTATTTATGTATGATAAAATAGCATCAACAGTAGATCTGTGAGAGCGAAATCCGAATTGAGATTTATTGAAAAGAAAATTTGATTCAAAATATGCCATTATTTGGTTAGAAAGTACCTTTTCAAAAATTTTGGAAAATATTGGCAATAAAGATATTGGACGATAATTGTTCAAATCATCTTTGTTGCCTTTTTTGTGCAACGGAACTACTGCTGCAAGTTTGAGAAACTCAGGGAATATGTTCGATTGTATGCAGCGATTAATTATCTTAGTTAAGGGTGAAATTATAGAATTTTTCATTGACTTAATCACATCTGAATTTAGGCCATATGCGTCTCTACATTTACTGTTTTTCATATTAATAATAATATCTCTGACTTTGATAAATGTAGTTGGTTGAAAAGCAAAGTTTGTACTTTCCGAAAGACACAAAGACGACATATAGGAAAGGGGAGATATATTTGTGTTTGGTAGATTTTTAATTATATTTTCAGCAGTATTGACAAAATACTTATTAAAATCATCAGGCGATAAAGCAGTCGAATTACTAACGATTTTTCTTTGCTGTCTGTTGTTATTAATGACCGTCCATGTTGTTTTAGCAATATTGCCAGATGATTTAATAAAAGATGAATTGGCATTTATTTTAGCTGCTTTTATAGAGCCTTGATACATACGTTTGAAATTATTTCTACTACTACGTGTCTGTTCATTGGGAGTAATTTTATAAGCTAAATCTAATCTATACAACGTTTCACGCATGCTTTTAATATCATCACTGAACCATTTAGAACAATATGTATTTTTCTTTTTATCTGGATTCACTTTGTACGATTTTAGCGGAAAACTTACATGAAAATAATTAAGGAAAATGTTTAAAAAAATTTCAAATGCTTCCTCTGCTTTTGGAATGTTAGAGAGAATATCCCAGTTTTCCTTTTCTAGTAAACTATGCAGAGTGAATTTACCTTCCTGGGTGATAGGTCTCGAAGATTTAATATATACTTTGTTTGCATTTATTGTCTGGTCAAGAGTGAAGGGAAAAGAAACGTGAATACCATCATGGTCGGATAGTGACGTAACAATTTTCCTAGCTAATACTCCGTCATTCCCTTTAAAATTATGAAATACGTTGTCCAAACGATTATTACCTCTAGTATTAAAATCAACGCAGGAAAACAAGTCATACGTTTTCAAAAAGTCACAAACCATAAAAGAAGCAGTGTCATTTAAGTTAAATTTACAATTAAAATCCCCACACAATATAATATGTTTAGAAAAGCCAATAAGTAAAAATATTTTAGTTAAATTGTCCATGAAAATATTAAAATCCCCATTAGGAGAACGATATAAATTTACAATGATTGTATTAATGTCAGTAATTAAAACAGCTGTTATTTCACAGTGAAATTCAATATTTAAAAAGTTAATCTTATCTAAAGGTTGGTGATTAAAATTGTCCTTAATTAAAGTTATGACACCCCCATGGACTCGATCACGTCTAGAAAACTGTCCAGCAGTTTTATATTGATCTAAATAAAATACACTAGTTTCATCTTCAGACATCCAGTGTTCACTAAAGCACAGAATATCTATGTTTTTGTCAAATAAAAAGGCTTCTAATTCATTTTTTATATTCCGTATGGATTGGACATTTAAACATAACATATTCAACATATTATAGGTTTGAGGTACGAAAAAATTGAGCATTTTCTTGATTATGTATATGTGGATTATTCAGGTTGACGACATCGCAGGAGGAATTTGATGTAATTGACAAACCATTCTCAATTAAATTTGATCTGTCCTGGTCGTTGATAAGCGATCCATGTTGTGTGACATCTTGAGCAGATGGCAATTTCCTATGGTCAATAAGTGTCGGAATCCTGGCTGATGAGAAGTCGGTCCTACTGTTAGATGTTGCCATGGTTATATCTTCAGTCAGTGCTTCTTTTTCGAAGTAAATGCCTGATGTTGAGGATGAAATGGCATTATGTGAAATGTTGACATTAGTGGCATTACAGGTGAAAAATGGGCTTTTCTTTATTAAAGTGCTTAGTTTAGTACAGATGACTTTTTTGGCACTTATTTTCAAATGCAAACCGTGGCCGGTATAAGACTGTCTCTCAAGGTAAAAATTTACATCAAAGAGATAACAGTCTGCAACATTTGCAACCGCATCAAAAAGCAGATCATTTAGGTAGTAAATCTCGTTGTTATATGCCGGATTGTCGTATCTATACGGAACAGTGCTTATAATTAGGTTAGTGTGATCACACGCCCTAATCACCCTTTTGAAGGTATTCACCATGTTAAGATTTTTCGAAGGGAAATTATTAGAGCCGCCGAGAATAAATATAAAATCATTTTTATTGTAGTTCTTTGACAGTCTATCTAGGTTTATAACTATTTCGTTTAGAGGTGCACTAGGTTTGAAGATAACATTCACATCGTAATTGGGCATCAGATCTCGGATAAAGTTGCTGACATTCCTTCCATGACTATCTGTTAATATTAATAATTTTCTAGTTGGCGTAGACTTATTGGAGGATTTTGTGTTGCAGGTTAATAGGGTATGATTTAACAACTTCGCTTTATCAGTTTGGGTGGCCACATCAAGTTTATTTAATTCATCAGTTTGAGTAACCCTGTCGACTAGTGAAACTGATTTAAATTTTATTCGATCCTGAAGGTCCGCAATTATTTTATTGTTATTAAAATTTTCTGCTTGCAACACTTTCATTTCAAATTTTAAATTATCTATAATTTCAATGAGTTCACTATTATGGTTATTGGCTGTAACTAAATCTGTTTGTAATTTTAGGTTAATTTCTGTTAGTTCGCATTTCTGAGTAGGTTCAATTTCATAAATAACCGACTCAATTTTGGTATTTGGACTCGACAGTGTTTTATTTTCTTGTAATTTACGAAGAAATTGGCGTGTCAGTCTGGTATTGTTGTCGCTCATTGTTGATAGTATTAGAATATAATAATGAAGTGAACAATTAATGAATTTAATAAAAAAAAAAGTATGTACTGAAGTATACGAAATGTAAAAAATATGTATATAAATAAAATAACTTATTAAGTCAGATAAAATAAAATTGATATAATCATTAAAATTCATTAAATTTAAGTATTTAGAGTAGATTGAAAAAAAAAAAAGATAGTAAAAATAACTAAATAAATGAGTAAAACAGTGTTGATTTAAAATAAACTGTTAAAATAGATCATCAAAATAAAAATAAACGCTAAGAAAAGACTTGTATTTGCTTAAATAATCTCTCTAACACACGGTGAGACACGAAAAGTTTGATAAAATATATTTATCTAATAACTATTAAAAATGATTTAATATAATTATAACTTTAGAGAATAATAATAAAATAAATAAATAGATATTAAAAATAATAAAAGACGATAAAATAGAATTAGCTTTAAAATAAAAATAAATATAAAAAATAAAACGACGGTGACTAGAATTGAACACTGGTTCTTCGGTTTGGCGGTCGAATGTTATAACCGCTACCCTACGAGTACCACTGAGAATTTAGTTGACTGTTTTAAAGGAGTAATGACAGGGACACAAATTTTCACCTCAAGGGGCCTATCATGAGGACTTACAAATTCACAAAACAAAAGAAAGACCACGGATGGTAACAAATAAGTATAGAACAAAGGAAATATAAATTAGAGTACTTATCTTTACAATGAAGTGATTAAAACAAGAATCACCTCTATTAACGACACCTGATTATACAAATATTGTTTTATGGTCCATGTATTTTAAAAATTACTACACTGTATATTATTATTATATTATTATTATTATAAACACAATAACTGAACAATTTGTAAATAAATTAGGCTGAAATATAGATATTTTTTAACTTAATTTTATTTAACGGTAAGAAAACGTTTACGATGGCGGTCGGTCGCTCGTCGCTCGAATTATTCGTCATATAATGCAAGAGCCAACTGACCGACGTTCTACCTACATATTACAAACTAAAGTTGGATTTACACATTTCAATTAATTGATCAAAAAACTGTTTTTTGTTAATTAATTGAAAAATTTATTGGTAACCTTGGAAACAAAAGCACCACTTTACACATATTAATTTATTTATAATTTTTTTTGAAAACTTTTACATTACCATCTGTAAAAGAAAAATATGTCAATTATAAGCAGTAAGCAATTTTGTAAGCAATTTTTCTGTTAAGTCCCTGTCTTAAGTGATACATTTTTTTTCTTCTGATTTTCGATTTGCCTCCTTTTATTGACTGCATTACCTATACATTACCTATATACCACATTTCAACTCGGTACACATAGATTTTCTGTTTTATATGTATAAAAGATTTTACTATTACATTTAAACATTTAAATAAAAGAATAGAAAAAAAAAATAAATAAAAATAACAAAGTTCATAAAAATGCCCAAAAATGAAAAGCCAGAAAACAGGTGCTCGACATAAGTTTCGCTCTGCATACACTAATCATAAATTTTACTAAATAACTGAATAAAGAAATCTGATCACCTATAGCAAAGTGAATCGCGCCGAACGACATTGACCGATGTTCTACGAACTTACTATAGCTGTCCAAATAACCATTGAAACGAAATTCCTGCGTTCTCGCTGAATGCATCATACATACTTCGATGGTCCAATATAATTAAAAACAAAATTATTAATTTCTCGTTTCTGATGAGACTTTATTAAGATTTTCGATTTTTCAAGTTATGATGAAGGCATTTCCTACCTGTATTCAAAACTTCAACTCGGTATCATATCTGGAAGTGGGTGAGAGTTTCCGGACATAGCCTCAAATATTCAGTTTATATGTAAAGATAACTTAAATAAATTTTGTTTATTTCTTTGTGTTAATAAGTCGACAACATTTCAAAAAAATTATTACAATTGTAATAAACACGTGTTATTTTAATTTACAAAATGATTTTTTTTTACTCTAGTATTCATATTAAAATTTCAAGAATATTGTTTGTATGCTTCCAATTCTCACGGGAAAAATTAAGAGCTAAATAGACATGTCATATTTAACTAACCATGTTATATTTCAAACGCATATAAAATGTGTTGTCATGAAAGAAACGAAGCATTCATCTTCTGTCGAGTCAAGTTGCGGTAGTTATTTAGTCACTATACAGAAATCAATTTCTTTCCATCTCCAAGCAATAATAAATTTCCAAAATATTAATTAAGATAATTTCTTGTGATATGTCTATGTAAATTATGTATATGTCTTTTGTTACTCGATATTAATGCTTGTGTTATAGTTATTTTATTTAACAATTCGAAGAAGCCTGTTATTGGTTCTGTGAACTGTTGTTTTTCCTCATAAACATAAATAAATAATAATAAAATACCTACATACAACTCAAGACAAATAAACGAAAACTAAGAAAGAACGTTCGAAGCAATTTGATTTAAAATCAATTTATCCTAAATACTCGTGGTATAAATAAATACCCCCATAGTAAAAATAAATATTGTGTAAAGCCTATTACACAATTATCTACTGTGAAGTGTATCTTTCAATCAAAAATATTATAGTGCTAGAATTATTTGATATGTTGATAGAAGTTATTCAACATTTATTTATTAACTTAACTAAATATTAACTGTGTTCAGGCAGTCCCAACAAATACGATACTTAACATTGGTACTCTACATTTATCTGAGGCAGATATTAAGGAAAAATTACTGAATCTTATAAACTGTTCATTCTGCATGAACTAAAGCAAGCTCTTGGTGGTGATACGTGGTCTAATTTGATTAACAAAACAAAAATTATTTACAGGAAAAAAATAAGGGATGCTAAAATTGCAGCTAACAACTTGTTTGTTATAAACAGCACAAACAAGACTAATGGTTGGTTTATATACGGAACAAGAATAAGGAATAGGAAATAAGAATAGTACACAAGATGTTAAAACCTGGCTATCGGTTTATGTAGGAATGAAATTTAACTTAAACATAAGAATAGTTGGTAACATTCAACATTTTATTCTTATTTCAAGAATAAGACACGATAAGCCTGCGTACAGCAATCAAAATGTCTGCCGTCATAAAGTTTGTTCAACAGATGTTTTTCAGTTGTGATCAGAGGGTTGTAAACAACAATAAAATGTTTTTATTATTTTTATTTATTCTTCTTGTAAGTTTTAAGAACCTCTCAAGTGACAAACGTTAAACGCAGGTCAACGCAAGTACGCAGGCGCAGAGACGAAATGTTATGTCCTGTATAAACGGTTTAATATTTTTTATTCTTGTGTACTATTCTTATTTCCTATTCCTTATTCTTGTTCCGTATATAAACCAACCATAAGGCAATGTGGATGATTGTAAAATCTGAGATTAATTCTCAACATAAAAAGTCTCCCCAAACAACCCTCAGTTCAGAACATCTCAATAATGTTTTTGCGGACATAGCCGAAATACTGAACGACAAACTTCCACTCAATGTAACTGATGCTTCAGTTAATGTGACTCGTTGTAATGACACTCTTTTTCTACAACCTACCGATCATATCGAAGTTGAGAATGCCATATTTTCACTGTCTTATAGTAAAACACAAGATGCTTTTGGAGTAAATAGTGCTATCCTTAAATCTGTTGCCAAGATAATATCCCCTATATTAACATCAATATTTAGCAATAGTTTTGAAACAGGTGTTTTTCCCGATAAATTAAAAATAACTAAAATAATTCCTGTTTTCAAGAATGGTGATGTTAATGATGCTTCCAATTATAGACCGATTGCCATCTTACTTGTAATTGCTATGGTGTTTGAGATCATCTTTAAAACTAGGCTTATAAATTTTTTTTTCGGAGAACAACCTTCTTAACAAAAACCAATTTGGTTTCCGGCCTAAGTTGAGCACTATCACTGTCATCACTGAGCTCGTTAACTACGTAACCGATTGTTTTGAAGGCCATATAATTCCTCATGCTACTTTATTTGATCTTTCAAAAGCATTCGATTGTGTTCACAGTTTGCTATTGGACAAACTTGAAAAGTATGGCATCCGTGGCAATGCAAACGATCTCATTAGATCTTATTTTTCTAATAGATACCAGTTCGTCTCGTTGAATGACGTAGATTCTACATATAGGAAGGTCAATTTTGGTGTTTGTCAGGGCGGAATTTTGGGTCCGTTTTTTTTTTTATCATTTATATCAATGACCTCCCAAATTTGCTGCCTGAAAGTGTCAAAGTTTTACTTTACGCCGATGACACTACTGTCCTGACTAATCATACGTCTGTTAACGATGTGGTCAGTAATACAGAACAGGAAATGGTGAAAGTTAAAGATTGGTTCACTTCAAACAGTCTTACTCTTAATAATAATAAAACCCAACAAATTATTTTTTCACTTAACCGCAATATTGATATTAATATTCAGTTCGGGGGGGCAATCAAATTTCTTGGGATTTATATCGATAGTACACTTAGCTGGCATGATCACATTAACTATTTGGCAAACGTTCTTAAAAGGGTTATCTATGCGTTCATCAGGCTGAAAACATCTGTGTTATTCGACATGCTGCGTATGTTCTATTTTGCTGCTTTTCAGTCGCGCTTAACTTACGGCATAATTCACTGGGGTTTAAGTTCATCTGTCAACAGAATTTTCTTACTCCAAAAACGTGCTGTAAGAATCCTGAATAATGTTCCTAACAGGCACCACTGCCGAGAGCTCTTTAAGAAATGCAGCATTTTATCTTTCTATAGTTTATTTGTTTATGTTTGTCTGGTATACGTTAAAGAAAACCCGAACAAATTTGTAACCGTATCTTCTAGACATGTTTACAATGTTCGCTCTGCTGGAAACATCAGGCTACCAAGACTTAGATTGTCTAAATCTAGAAATGGTATTTCTTTGGCAGCCACTTTCTTTAACTACCTACCAGTCTCTTTAAAAACTTTGTCAATTAGATTATTTAAGTTCAAGATTAAAAAAATTCTTATTGAGAATTGTCTCTACAATTCGGACGAATTTTTCAAAATTAATTTCAATAATTACACCTAACATGTAAGCTGTTTTTCTGCCTTTGTTAATTTTATATATACATATTTTTTCTCTCTTATCTATCATAATTATTTTTATTTTTCAATGTTTTCAAATGTTTTTCTACTTTTGTTTAATTAAATTATCATATATGTACTGACAAATGTAAACGTCGTAAGATGTCTAGCATGAAATAAATATTATTATTATTATTTTGGGGTTTGTCAGGTCTTGACAAACGTCCACTAATCTCAAACTTCAGCAACCTTTTGAGCCGCGTCATACTAAAGACTAGTGGAGCTAAATACACACGACTGCATCCCAAACCCTGGCGATATGCAGCCGCGGAAATTACGCCAGATCCAGTTATTATTATTATTATTATTACACTGATTTCGCTAAACCGTTTGATCGTGATAGTCATACAATATTATTTAAAAAACTGTTGGAACTAGGTTTTGCATGGCAATCTCCTAAGATGGATAATTTTATATATTAGTAATAGCTCGCAAGTAATTACAATAAAAGGATACAAATCTCGTGAAGTTCCGATAACATCGGGGGTGCCGCAAGGAAGTCATCTAGGACCGATTTTGTTTAATATATACAGCGTGTTATATTTTAGTGGACCCAGCAAATATCTCGCTTATTTAGTAAGTTAGTAATTTATTTTATATAACAAGATTTATACAGCAACATGTAAGCTACTTGATGACGGATGTATATTCATGATACCACTTCCGATTTATTAGTAATTAATAACAACTTTGAAATTACAAACGGAACACACTACATTTTTTTACAAATTTGAAAAGAACATCAAATTTGCTTTACAATCATGTCAAATAATCCATATGTTACATTATTAAAAAGTAAAATGGCGGGCACTTTTTTATACACCTAGTCGAAAAAAGAATAGTATGCCATGACTACAAATTAAGTAAACAATTAACTAAAACATTTTTTTCAAATAAACGTTTAAATATATTTTGAAGTGTACAAATCTTTAGGCGTATAGTAGACTATTTAATGTTAATACCGAGAAGAAAAATAATTCAAAATATATAGAAATTACTTAACACTTACTACTTACACTTACTATTTCTGTTATCACCGCCCTAGCAAAATATATTCATTAATATATTATTTAATAGTGACAGAAATAACAATGTTCAATTCTAGATATCAAAACAACCACAATACTCATATTATACGTTCCACCCTGAAATGATACGCTACTGAGGATAACAAATCCAGAATTACAATGTTTTATTGTCCCCAATAAACATAGATAAAGGCGCTGGAATTTCAATTGTTCAACTGGTCATATAGCGTATAGCACGTATTGAAGAAAAAGTGCTTGTTACTACAACGGTTAACCCAATAATATTGTGCGTAATATGACCAGAATAATACTCATACCCTTTTCACACTAGATCTTTAAGACGAGTGAACTTAAACTTCACCGATGTTTAAGATCAGTATGCTTTCACACTTGATGTTTAAATCTCTGGTGCTGTCATCAGCTACAGTAATTTTGTTCTTAAGTTACCGTCATGAAATTACCAGTTTTGACCTGTCTGCGCAGACGCACATTTTGAATTATTATAAACAATTAAGAATATTTCATTTCATTTTACAATAAAGGCACTATAATAAAGAATATATTACACCTGTGTTAACATGTAAGTCGATACATTTTATCTCAATTATTGTAGCTCTGTATTTTATTAAACACTAGCTGAAAACCCGTGCTTCGCTACGGTATATTGATGGTCTCATTGGCATAAAATCCGCAGTTTGTTTTTAAACTTGTGTATGGGTAACCTTTGTAACAAAAAATCTAGTCGATATCTCATCTGTCCTAAGAGATATTGAGGAATCTGTGAAAAAACATTTTACTCCTTTTCACCAGATAGGGGTTGAACTTGAAAAAATCCTTTCTTAGTGGGTTCTTACGTCATACTGAAAAATGTACTCTCCGAATTTTTTATTTCTAACAAAATAATACTAATTTACCCTTTAGGAGTGAAAGAAAACTGTCAAAACACATATATGCCAAATGGAATGTTATAACTCAACAACTGCTGGAAATACAAAGGGTTCTATAATTCACCCCGAATGTAGATTCACCCCTTGAGAGGTTGATTAAGATAAAATCCTGAAATTCATTTTGCGGCATTTGTATAGGTAATATTTATAAGCAAAAACCAAGTCTATATCTTATTGATCCTAGAAGATATTAAGGCGTCCTTGAAATCACAATTCCCTCGTTTCACCCTTTAGGGGTGATATTTGTTAAAGGTAAAAAACTGTTAAAACCATTTCGAGACATTTTAAAAAGACTGGTATACGTTGTGCGTAATAACCTATGTGCCAAAAAGAAACGTTATAACTCAACAAACACAGGAAATACGACGCGATGTATAATCTACCACGTTTGTAGAATCACCCCTTTAGGGGTTGATTAGGACGAAATCCTGAAATAAGTTTTTCGGCATTTGTATGGATAGTTTTTGTAAGCAAACACCAAGTCGATATCTTATTGGTCCTAAAAGAATAAAGGAATTACTGAAATCACATTTTACCCCTTTTCACCCTTAAGAGGTGAAATTTAAAAAAATGTCAAAAACATTTCGAGATATTAAAAAAAAAAACACCTATGTGCCAAAAAGTAATGTTGCAACTAAACGAACACAGGAAATACGACGGGATGTATAATTCATCCCGATTGTTGATCCACCCCTTACGGGGTTGATTAGGACAAAATCCAAAAATTGGTTTTTCGGTATTTGCATGGGTAGTTTTTGGAAGCAAAAACCAATTCGATATCTTATTGGTCCTAAAAAATGTTAAACAATCCTTTAAATCACATTTTACCCCTTTTTGTCCTTTAAGGGTTAAATTTAAAAAATTTGTCAAAACCATTTCAAGATATTTTAAAAATACGCCTATGTGCCAAAAAGAAACCTTATAACTCAACAAACACAGGGAATACGACGGGGTGTATAATTCACCCCAATTGTAGATTCACCGTTTAGGGGTTGATTAGGACAAAATCCTGAAATATTTTTTTTCGTATTTGTATGGGTAATCTTTGTAAGCAAAAAGCAAGTCGATGTCTTATAATCCTTGATATCACAATTCACCCCTTTTCACCCTTTAGGGGTGAAATTTAAAAAAAACTGTCAATACTATTTCGAGATATTTTAAAAAGACACCTATGTGCAAAAAATTAATGTTGCAACTAAACGAACACAGGAAATACAACGGGATGTATAATCCACCTCGATTGTAGGTTCACCCGTTTAGGGGTTGATTAGGACAAAATCCTGAAATAAGTTTTTCGGTATTTATATGGGTAATCTTCGTAAGCAAAAGCAAGTCGATATCTTATTGGTCCTAAGAGATATTAAGGAATCCTTGAAATCACAATTCACTCCTTTTCGCCCTTTAGGGGTGAAATTTAAAAAAAACTGCCAATACTATTTCGCGATATTTTAAAAATACATCTATGTGCCAAAAATTAATGTTGCAACTAAACGAACAGAGGAAATACGACGGGATGTTATAATTCACCTTGATTGTAGATCCATCCCTTTAGGGGTTGATTAGAACCAAAGCCTGAAATAAGTTTTTCGGTATTTGTATGGGTAATCGTCGTAAGCAAAAAGCAAGTCTATATTTTATTGGTCCTAAGAGATATTAAGGAATCCTTGAAATCACAATTCATCCCTTTTCACCCTTTAGGGGGTAATTTTAAAAAAATGTCAAAACTATTTCGAGATATTTTAAAAAGATACCTATGTGCCAAAAAGTAATATTGCAACTAAACGAACACAGGAAATACGACGGGATGCATAATTCACCTTGATTGTAGATCCATCCATTTAGGGGTTGATTAGGACCAAAGCCTGAAATAAGTTTTTCGGTATTTGTATGGGTAATCTTCGTAAGCAAAAAGCAAGTCGATATTTTATTGGTCCTAAGAGATATTAAGGAATCCTTGAAATCACAATTCATCCCTTTTCACCCTTTAGGGGGTAATTTTAAAAAAATGTCAAAACTATTTCGAGATATTTTAAAAAGATACCTATGTGCCAAAAAGTAATATTGCAACTAAACAAACACAGGAAATACGGCGGGATGTATAATTCACCCCGATTGCAGATCCACCCCTTAAGGGGTTGATTAGGACAAAATCAAAACATTGGTTTTTCGGCATTTGGAAGGGTAGTTTTTGTAAGCAAAAACCAAGTCGATGTCTTATTGTTGTTAAAAAATATTAAACAATCCTTGAAATCACATTTCACCCCTTTTCGCCCTTTAGGGGTTAAATTTAAAAAAGTTGTCAAAACCATTTCGAGATATTTTAAAAAGACGCCTATGTGCCAAAAAGAAACCTTATATCTCAATAAACACAGGGAATACGACGGGATGTATAATTCACCTCGATTGTAGATCCATCCTTTAGGGGTTGATTAAGACAAAATCCTGAAATATATTTTTCGGTATCTGTATGGGTAATCTTTGTAATCAAAAAGCAAGTCAATATCTTATTGGCCCTAAGAAATTTAAGGAAACCTTGAAATCACAATTCACCCCTTTTCACCCTTTAGGGATGAAATTTTAAAAAACTATCCAAACCATTTCGAGATACTTTAAAAAGACACCTATGTGCTAAAAAGTAATGTTGCAACTAAACGAACACAGGAAATACAACGGCATATATAACTCACCCCGATTGTAGATCCACCCATTTAGGGGTTGATTTGGACAAATTCCTGAAATAAGTTTTTCGGTAATTGTATGGATGAACTTTGCAAGCAAACAGTAAGTCCATATCTTATTGGTTCTAAGAGATATTAAGGAATCCTTGAAATCACGATTCACCCCTTTTCAACCCTTAGGGGTGAAATTTTAAAAAACTTACAAACCCGTTTCGAGATATTTTAAAAAGACACCTATGTGCCAAAAAGTAATGCTGCAACTAATGAACACAGGAAATACAACGGGATGTATAATTCACCCTGATTGTAGATCCACCCCTTTAGGGGTTGATTAGGACAAAAACCTGAAATATGTTTTTCTGTATTTGTATAGGTAATCTTTGTAAGCAAAAAGCAAGTCGATATCTTATTGGTTCTAAGAGATATTAAGGAATACTTGAAATCATAATTCACCTCTTTTCACCCTATAGGGGTGAAATTTTAAAACACTACCAAAACCTTTTCGAGGTATTTTAAAAAGACTCCTATGTGCTAAAAGGTAATATTGCAACTAAACGAACACAGGAAATACGACGGAATGTATAACTCACCCCGATTGTAGATCCACCCCTTTAGGGGTTGATTAGGACAAATTCCTGAAATAAGTTTTTCGGTAATTGTATGGTAAATCTTTGCAAGCAAACAGTAAATCGATATCTTATTAATCCTAAGAGATATTAAGGAATCCTTGAAATCACAATTCACCCCTTTTCAACCCTTAGGGGTGGAATTTTAAAAAACTGTCAAACCCATTTTGAGATATTTTAAAAAGACACCTATGTGCCAAAAAGTAATGTTGCAACGAATGGAACACAGGAATTACGACGGGATGTATAATTCACCCCGATTGTAGATCCACCCCTTTAGGTGTTGATTAGGACAAAATCCTGAAATTGGTGATTCGGTATTTGTATGGGTAATCTTTGTAAGCAAAAAGCAAGTCGATAGCTTATTGGTCCTAAGAGATATTCAAGAATCCTTAAAATCACAATTCACCCCTTTTCACCCTTTAGGGGTGAAATTTCAAGAAACTGTCAATACCATTTCGAGATATTTTAAAAAGGCACCTATGTGCCAAAAAGTAATCTTGCAACTAAACGAACACAGGAAATACAACGGGATGTATAATCCACCCCGATTGTAGGTTCACCCCTTTAGGGGTTGATTAGGGCAAAATCCCGAAATTGGTTTTTCGGCATTTGTATGGTTAATACTTGTAAGCAAAAACTAAGTCGATATCCCATCGGCCCTAAGAGATATTAAGTAATTCGTGAAATCACATTTCACCCCTTTTCATCCCTTAGGAGTGGAATTTCGAAAAATCCCTTCTTAGTGGGTGCTTACGTCATGAAGGGAATATACTCTCCGATTTTCAAGTTACTAGGCCCAGGGGTTCGGGCTGGGCGGTGATGAGTGAGTCAGTCAGTCAGTCAGTCAGTCAGGACACTGCCTTTTATATATATAGATAGACAGTTTTTTAAAATTACCCGCTAAAGGGTGAAAAGGGATGAATTGTGATTTCAAGGATTTCTTAATATCTCTTAGGACCAATAAGATACCGACTTGCTTTTTACTTACGAAAATTACCCATAAAAATACCGAAAAACTTATTTCAGGATTTTGTCCTAATCAACCCCAAAAGGGTGAATCTACAATTGGGGTGAATTATACATCTCGTCGTAATCCCGGTGTTTGTTGAGTTATAAGGTTTCTTTTTGGCACATAGGCGTATTTTTAAAATATCTCGAAATGGTTTTGACAATTTTTTTAAATTTAACCCCTAAAGGGTGAAAAGGGGTAAAATGTGATTTCAATTTTTTAGGACCAATAAGATATTGACTTGGTTTTTGCTTACAAAAACTACCCATGCAAATACCGAAAAACCAAATTTTTGATTTTGTCCTAATCAACCCCTTAAGGGGTGGATCTACAATCGGGATGAATTATACATCCCGTCGTATTTCCTGTGTTCGTTTAGTTGCAACATTACTTTTTGGCACATAGGTATTTTTTTTTTAATATGTCGAAATGATTTTGCTATTTTTTTTTTTTTTTAATTTCACCTCTTAAGGTTGAAAAGGGTTGAAATGTGATTTCAGTAATACCTTAATTCTTTTAGGACCAATAAGATATCGACTTGGTGTTTGCTTACAAAAATTATCCATACAAATGCCGGAAAACTTATTTCAGGATTTCGTCCTAATCAACCCCTAAAGGGGTGATTCTACAAACGGGGTAGATTATACATCGCGTCGTATTTCCTGTGTTTGTTGAGTTATAACGTTTCTTTTTGACACATAGGTGTCTTTTTAAAATATCTCGAAATGGTTTTAACAGTTTTTTACCTTTAACAAATATCACCCCTAAAGGGTGAAAAGAGGGAATTGTGATTTCAAGGACGCCTTAATATCTTCTAGGATCAATAAGATATAGACTTGGTTTTTGCTTAAGTTCGACCCCTATTTGGTGAAAAGGAGTAAACTGTTTTTTCACGGATTCCTCAATATCTCTTAGGACAGATGAGATATCGACTAGATTTTTTGTTACGAAGGTTAACCATACACAAGTTTAAAAACAAACTGCGGATTTTATGCCAATGAGACCATCAATATACCGTAGCGAAGCACGGGTTTTCAGCTAGTCTATATATATAAAAGGCAGTGTCCTGACTGACTGTGTTGCGGGACGGACTCAGCCAGGGGATCGAACCCTGCGTGAGAGGCCACTACTACCGGCCGCGGCTAGCGTTGCGGTGAGTCTGAACTATGCGCGTCCGTTCTAGATGCCCTGAAAGATAAAACTTGGTTCCCCAGGGTTTGAAAAATAATAGTCGGACAGTTTAGGTTTATGGTTTTTATTAACAGAAATAAATGTATATATAGAAGTGATAACAATAATGAAAATGAATAATAATTAATATATATAACAATAAAAAGGAAAGGAAGAGAGAGAAGGGAAAAGACGGGTCTATGCGATGATCGGCGTTCGTCGCTGGATAGTGTCGCTCGACACTGTGCTCACGGCAGCGATGAAGAGCCGAACAGCTCGAGTAGGCGGCGCCGTAGTTTCCGATTCTTCTTTGTTGTTCCTGGAGTAGTTGGAGTGATCGGTGGAGTGGCCACCGAAGTAGGAGTGGTGACCGACAAGGGTGACAGCGGCACGAGCGGGCGAGCTGTTGCCTTGAGCGGTGATGGTGTCGGCGGTGGGAAGCAGCGGGTCCTGGGGTCGTCTACCTCGTAGAGGGCCTTCCTCACTGTCTTCTTTAGGTCCTGGTAGGGCCTGGAGGCTTCACAAGTCCGTAGGTTCCGTCGGTAGTTCCACGCAGCGGCGTGGAGACGGCGCGACTCGGTTCCTCTCTTCTTGGGGGCCAGCGTAAACGGCTGAACTGCCGTGTGAGTGCTAGGCCTCGGTGTTGATGACGTCTGAGTCGTAGCGGTCTGTAGCGGCGCTACAGAACAGGCGACGACGGAAATCGGCGTGGACGTTGGCTTCTTGGTGCGGCGTGGAGCCGTGCGTTCGTAACAGGGGGTACGAACGTGGCGGCGGCAGGCAAGACGACTACGGACGTAGAACGGTGCCAACGTAGCGATAACGGATGTAGACTTGAAGAGATGAGACGGTAGAACATGTGAAGAAAACGGGCGTTGACGTGAAGCGAATATCGTGGAGAAAACGGGCGTTGACGTGAGGCGACAAACGTGAAGAAAACGGGCGTTGACGTGAGGCGACAAACGTGAAGAAAAGATCGTGGATACGTATCGACGAGGTCCGCTAAACCGTCAGCGAACGGGGCACAGGCACGCCGAGGCGATCAGCGCACTGTGCATACGTATTACAAGTACAGATAACAATTACAAGCACCGCTAAGGGGTGTCAGCGTTACTTGCAAGAGTTATTGTAAAATAAAACAAAACAAAGAAATATATGAATAAAACAATAGTATGCAGCGTGCATAAATTCTTTTTATATTCTCGGTTAGACCGATCACTTCTTTCAACTCACTTGATAATTTTCTCGATGGTATATTCTGGTCGACTGTTTGCTGGTTGCTGATCTGATGGATACTGTCCCAATTCTCTAGCTGCTCGGGTTTTTATTCGGAGTTCGGTGTTTTGCCCCCACTCCGATCGGCTCTCCTATTGGCCGGGTTCGGTGACGGCTTAACTCGGATTCTGCGCTCTGATAGGCTCGGATTTTGGAGCGAGGAAATACCAGTCATAAACACTTAAGCTGCACGTGCAGGATTAGTGACGTCACGGAAAAAAACCTTTGTGTCAGGCACGTACGCAGACTGCCTGGCGACAACTGACTGACTCACTCATCACCGCCCAGCCCGAACCCCTGGGCCTAGTAACTTGAAAATCGGAGAGTATATTCCCTTCATGACGTAAGCACTAACTAAGAAGGGATTTTTCTAAATTCCACTCCTAAGGGATGAAAAGGGGTGAAATGTGATTTCACGAATTACTTAATATCTCTTAGGGCCGATGGGATATCGACTTAGTTTTTGCTTACAAGTATTAACCATACAAATGCCGAAAAACCAATTTCGGGATTTTGCCCTAATCAACCCCTAAAGGGGTGAACCTACAATCGGGGTGGATTATACATCCCGTTGTATTTCCTGTGTTCGTTTAGTTGCAAGATTACTTTTTGGCACATAGGTGCCTTTTTAAAATATCTCGAAATGGTATTGACAGTTTCTTGAAATTTCACCCCTAAAGGGTGAAAAGGGGTGAATTGTGATTTTAAGGATTCTTGAATATCTCTTAGGACCAATAAGCTATCGACTTGCTTTTTGCTTACAAAGATTACCCATACAAATACCGAATCACCAATTTCAGGATTTTGTCCTAATCAACACCTAAAGGGGTGGATCTACAATCGGGGTGAATTATACATCCCGTCGTAATTCCTGTGTTCCATTCGTTGCAACATTACTTTTTGGCACATAGGTGTCTTTTTAAAATATCTCAAAATGGGTTTGACAGTTTTTTAAAATTCCACCCCTAAGGGTTGAAAAGGGGTGAATTGTGATTTCAAGGATTCCTTAATATCTCTTAGGATTAATAAGATATCGATTTACTGTTTGCTTGCAAAGATTATCCATACAATTACCGAAAAACTTATTTCAGGAATTTGTCCTAATCAACCCCTAAAGGGGTGGATCTACAATCGAGGTGGATTATACATCCCGTGAGTTATATATGCCGTTGTATTTCCTGTGTTCGTTTAGTTGCAACATTACTTTTTAGCACATAGGTGTCTTTTTAAAGTATCTCGAAATGGTTTGGATAGTTTTTTAAAATTTCATCCCTAAAGGGTGAAAAGGGGTGAATTGTGATTTCAAGGTTTCCTTAAATTTCTTAGGGCCAATAAGATATTGACTTGCTTTTTGATTACAAAGATTACCCATACAGATACCGAAAAATATATTTCAGGATTTTGTCTTAATCAACCCCTAAAGGATGGATCTACAATCGAGGTGAATTATACATCCCGTCGTATTCCCTGTGTTTATTGAGATATAAGGTTTCTTTTTGGCACATAGGCGTCTTTTTAAAATATCTCGAAATGGTTTTGACAACTTTTTTAAATTTAACCCCTAAAGGGCAAAAAGGGGTGAAATGTGATTTCAAGGATTGTTTAATATTTTTTAACAACAATAAGACATCGACTTGGTTTTTGCTTACAAAAACTACCCTTCCAAATGCCGAAAAACCAATGTTTTGATTTTGTCCTAATCAACCCCTTAAGGGGTGGATCTGCAATCGGGGTGAATTATACATCCCGCCGTATTTCCTGTGTTTGTTTAGTTGCAATATTACTTTTTGGCACATAGGTATCTTTTTAAAATATCTCGAAATAGTTTTGACATTTTTTTAAAATTACCCCCTAAAGGGTGAAAAGGGATGAATTGTGATTTCAAGGATTCCTTAATATCTCTTAGGACCAATAAAATATCGACTTGCTTTTTGCTTACGAAGATTACCCATACAAATACCGAAAAACTTATTTCAGGCTTTGGTCCTAATCAACCCCTAAAGGGATGGATCTACAATCAAGGTGAATTATGCATCCCGTCGTATTTCCTGTGTTCGTTTAGTTGCAATATTACTTTTTGGCACATAGGTATCTTTTTAAAATATCTCGAAATAGTTTTGACATTTTTTTAAAATTACCCCCTAAAGGGTGAAAAGGGATGAATTGTGATTTCAAGGATTCCTTAATATCTCTTAGGACCAATAAAATATAGACTTGCTTTTTGCTTACGACGATTACCCATACAAATACCGAAAAACTTATTTCAGGCTTTGGTCCTAATCAACCCCTAAAGGGATGGATCTACAATCAAGGTGAATTATAACATCCCGTCGTATTTCCTCTGTTCGTTTAGTTGCAACATTAATTTTTGGCACATAGATGTATTTTTAAAATATCGCGAAATAGTATTGGCAGTTTTTTTTAAATTTCACCCCTAAAGGGCGAAAAGGAGTGAATTGTGATTTCAAGGATTCCTTAATATCTCTTAGGACCAATAAGATATCGACTTGCTTTTGCTTACGAAGATTACCCATATAAATACCGAAAAACTTATTTCAGGATTTTGTCCTAATCAACCCCTAAACGGGTGAACCTACAATCGAGGTGGATTATACATCCCGTTGTATTTCCTGTGTTCGTTTAGTTGCAACATTAATTTTTTGCACATAGGTGTCTTTTTAAAATATCTCGAAATAGTATTGACAGTTTTTTTTAAATTTCACCCCTAAAGGGTGAAAAGGGGTGAATTGTGATATCAAGGATTATAAGACATCGACTTGCTTTTTGCTTACAAAGATTACCCATACAAATACGAAAAAAAATATTTCAGGATTTTGTCCTAATCAACCCCTAAACGGTGAATCTACAATTGGGGTGAATTATACACCCCGTCGTATTCCCTGTGTTTGTTGAGTTATAAGGTTTCTTTTTGGCACATAGGCGTATTTTTAAAATATCTCGAAATGGTTTTGACAAATTTTTTAAATTTAACCCTTAAAGGACAAAAAGGGGTAAAATGTGATTTAAAGGATTGTTTAACATTTTTTAGGACCAATAAGATATCGAATTGGTTTTTGCTTCCAAAAACTACCCATGCAAATACCGAAAAACCAATTTTTGGATTTTGTCCTAATCAACCCCGTAAGGGGTGGATCAACAATCGGGATGAATTATACATCCCGTCGTATTTCCTGTGTTCGTTTAGTTGCAACATTACTTTTTGGCACATAGGTGTTTTTTTTTTTAATATCTCGAAATGTTTTTGACATTTTTTTAAATTTCACCTCTTAAGGGTGAAAAGGGGTAAAATGTGATTTCAGTAATTCCTTTATTCTTTTAGGACCAATAAGATATCGACTTGGTGTTTGCTTACAAAAACTATCCATACAAATGCCGAAAAACTTATTTCAGGATTTCGTCCTAATCAACTCCTAAAGGGGTGATTCTACAAACGTGGTAGATTATACATCGCGTCGTATTTCCTGTGTTTGTTGAGTTATAACGTTTCTTTTTGGCACATAGGTGTCTTTTTAAAATGTCTCGAAATGGTTTTAACAGTTTTTTACCTTTAACAAATATCACCCCTAAAGGGTGAAACGAGGGAATTGTGATTTCAAGGACGCCTTAATATCTTCTAGGATCAATAAGATATAGACTTGGTTTTTGCTTATAAATATTACCTATACAAATGCCGCAAAATGAATTTCAGGATTTTATCTTAATCAACCTCTCAAGGGGTGAATCTACATTCGGGGTGAATTATAGAACCCTTTGTATTTCCAGCAGTTGTTGAGTTATAACATTCCATTTGGCATATATGTGTTTTGACAGTTTTCTTTCACTCCTAAAGGGTAAATTAGTATTATTTTGTTAGAAATAAAAAATTCGGAGAGTACATTTTTCAGTATGACGTAAGAACCCACTAAGAAAGGATTTTTTCAAGTTCAACCCCTATCTGGTGAAAAGGAGTAAAATGTTTTTTCACAGATTCCTCAATATCTCTTAGGACAGATGAGATATCGACTAGATTTTTTGTTACAAAGGTTACCCATACACAAGTTTAAAAACAAACTGCGGATTTTATGCCAATGAGACCATCAATATACCGTAGCGAAGCACGGGTTTTCAGCTAGTATATATATAAAATCGTAACTAAGCTACCTACTCATAATCAACGCCCAGCCCAAACCACTGAACCTACAATCATGAAATTTGGCGAGTATATTCCCTCCATGACGTAAGCACCCATTAAGAACGGATTTTTCGAAACTCATCCTCTAAGTGGGCAAAAAGAGGGTTAAAAGGGGTAAAATGTGGCTTCACGGTTTTCTTAATATCTCTTAGGTCCAATAAGATATCGTCTTGGTTTTTGATCACAATGATTACTCATGTAAATATTAAAAAACTTATTTCAGGATTTTGTTCTAATTGACCCCTAAAGGGGTGAATCTACAATCAGGGTGAATTATAGAACCCTTCGCATCTTCTGTGTTTATTGTGTTATAAAATTCTTTTTTGGCATATAGGTGCTTTTTTAAAATATTTAGAAAGTGTTTTGACCGTTTTTTTAATTTTCACCCCTAAAGGGGTAAATTGTCATTTTTTATTCGATAGGATGTCGTCTAGACAAAGAAACATAAAATTCAGGGAGTATATCCCTTTTATGACTTAAGGGCCCCCTAAGAAATGATTTTTGAAAATTCAACCCCTAAGGGGTGAAATGGGGTAAAATGTGTTTTCACGGATTCCTCAATATCTCACAGGTCCAATAATATATCGCCTTCATTTTTGTTTATAAATATTATCCATATAAATGTTAAAAAATTGATTTCACGATTTTGTCCTATTTATCCCCTAAAAGGGTGAATCTACAATCAGGGAGAATTAAAGAACCCGACGTATTTCCTGTGTTTATTGAGTTATTAAATTCCAATTTTGCATATAGATGTCTTTTTAAAATATCTCGAAATGGTTTTGACAGTTTTTCAAAATTTCACCCCTAAAGGGGTAAAAGGATATTTTTTATTTGATAGAACATCCCTTGGATATAGATACATGATATTAGCAAAGTATATTCCCTCCATGAGGTAAGCATACACTAAGACGGGATTTTTCGAAATTCAACCCCTAAGGGGTGATGAATGTAATTTCAAGGATTCCTAAATATCTCTACGGACCAATAAGATATCGTCTTGGTTTTTACTTACAAAGATTACCCTATGTTGAAAAACTTATTTCAGTATTTGTTCTAATCAACCCCTAAAGTGGCGAATTTCCGAACAGGGTTAATTATACAACCCATCATATTCCCTGTGGTTGTTGAGTTATAAAATTCCTTTTGGCATATAGGCGTCTTCAAAATATATCGAAATGGTATTGACAATTTTTAAAATTTCACCCTTAACGGGTAATTGGGAATTTTGTATTTGATTGAACATCCCTTGGACATAGATAAATAAAATTCGTGAAGTATACTCCCTCCATGACGTAAGCACCCAATAAGACGAGATTTTTCGAAATTCCACCCCTAAGAAGTGAAAAGGGGTGAAATGTAATTTCAAGGATTACTCAATACCTCTTAGGACCAATAAGATATCGTCTTGGATTTTGCTTACAAAGATTACCCTTACAAATGCCGAAAAACTTATTTCAGGATTTTGTCCGAATCAACCCCTATAGGGGTCTACAATCGGGGTGAATTATACATACAACCCTTCGTATTTCCTGTTTTTATTGAGTTATAACATTCCTTTTTTGCATATCGGTGTCTTTTTAAAATATCTCGAAATGGTTTTGATAGTTTTTAAAAATTTCACCCCTAAAGGGATAAATGGGTATTTTTTACTGGATAGAACGTCCTCTGGACAAGATACATGAAATTCGTAAATTATATTTCCTGTATGACGTAAGTACCCAATAAGACGGTATTTTACGAAATTCAACCCTTAATGGCTGAAATGTGATATCAAGGATTCCTTAATACCTCTTAGTACAAATAAGATATTGACTTGGCTTTTGCTTATAAAGATTAACCATACAAATGCCGAAAATTTTATTTCTGGATTCTTTCCTAATCAACCCCTAAAATGGTAAATCTATAATCGGGGTGAATTATACAACCCGTCGTATTTCCTGTGTTTATTAAATTATAACATTCATATTTGGCACACCTTTTTCAAATATCTCGAGATAGTTTTGACAGTCTTTTAAAATTTCACCTCTAAATGTAAATGGGGGGGGGGTTAAATGGGTATTTATATTCCATAGAACTTCCCTTGGATATAGAGACATGAAATTCGGGAAGTATATTCCTCCCGTGATGTAAGCACCCACTAAGAAGAGATTTTTCGAAATTCGAGCTCGAAGGGGTGAAATGTGATTGAAGGATTCCTCAATATACCTTAGGACCAATGAGATATTGACTTGGTTTTTGATTACAAAGGTTACCCATACAAATTTTTGAAACAGTTATTTAGGATTTTGCCCTAATCAACCTTTAAAGTGGTGAATCTACATTTGGGTAGAATTATAGAAACTTTTGTATTTCCTGAGTTATAACCTTCCATTTTGGTACATAATTTTCTATTTAAAATATTTAGAAATCGTTTTGAAAGTTTTTTAAATTTCATCCCTAAAGGGGTAATTGGTATAAAAAAAATTTATTCGAAAGAAAGACATAGATATATGAAATTCAGGAAATATATTCCCTCCACGTCGCAAGCACCCGCTTATATGGAAATTTCCGAAATTCGACCCCTAGGGGATGAAAAGAGATAAAATGTTTTTCCTCGGAGTCCTCATTATCTTTTAGGTCCAATGGTATATTGATTTGGATTTTGCTTACAATATTATCCGTATATGTGTTCAAAAATTAAATTCAGGATTTTGCTCTAATCATCAATCCCTAAAGGGGCGATTCTAGATTCGGGGTGAATTATAGAACCCTTTGTAGCTTCTGTCTTTGTTGTATTATAACTATGTTGTACTTTTTCGCATTTAGGTGTCATTTTCATATCATTAGTTTCAAGATCATTTCATTTTGACCGTTTTTTTTTTTTCATATTTCACCCCTAAATTGCATTTTTATATTTCCCAAAATTTCATTGGTACATTGGTATTTTTTAGTAGACAATTGAAATTCGGGGACTATATTTCTTCCATGACGTAAGCAACCACTAAGAAGAGATTTCTTGAAATTCGACCCCTAGGGGGTGAAAACGGATTTCTTAATATCTCTTGATGAAATAACGACTTGCTTTTTACTTACTATGGTCACCCGTACGCATGTATAAAAATATAATTTAGGATTTTGCTTCAATCAACACTTAACGGGGCGAATCTACATTAAATTAGGGCGACTTATATAATGTTTCGTAACTTATTTGTTTGTTGAGTTATAACATTCTTTTTTGGTATATAATTTTTTTTTCTAATCTTTAGAAAGTCTTTTAAACTTTATTTTTATCTATGAAGGGATAAATAAGTATATTTTTGATTAGATACATGGAATTCCGGGAACATATTCCTTCCATAACGTAAGCATCGAACCTTTTATATCTCCTGTGCTTCTTGAGTTATAACATTCCTTCCTGGCATATAGGTGACTCTTTAAAATCTTTCGATAGTGTTCTGACAGTTTTTTCATCATTCCTAAAGAATTTTTTATTAGAAATAATAAATTCCAAGAGTACATTTCTCGATATGACGTAAGAACCCACTAAGAAAGGATTTTTCGACCCCTATGGGGTGAAAAGGAGTAAAATGTTTTTTCACGGATTCCTCAATATCTCTTAGGACAGATGAGATATCGACTAGGTTTTTGCTTATAAAAGTTACCCGTGCACATGTTTAGAAATAAACTACGAATTTTACAATAATGAGCCTCTAACGGGGTGAATCTACACCTGAGGAGAGAGTCAGCAATGTGATCTATAAAGAACCTTGACTTATAATAATTACACAATGATGGCAAACCGTCAATATACCGTAGCGAACCACGGGTACTCAGCTAGTATTATAAATAACTGCATAGAACAGGGAATTGTTCCAGACCAAATGAAAAGAGCGAAAGTTATACCCATATATAAAAAAGGTTCTTATGAAGATCTTTCCAATTATCGACCTATTTCCATTTTACCGATTATGTCAAAGATCTTAGAACAAGTCATCGCCAAAAGAATATATAACTTTTTTTAATGTAATGATTATTTCAGTAATGCTCAATTTGGATTCAGATCTGCCAAAAGTACTACATTAGCAATAAAATATCTTGTAGACTACATTACAAACGCTTTTGAAACAAGGAAGATATGTGAGATTAAACTATGTGATCTGTCAAAAGCCTTCGACTGTATGTCGCATAATATTTTACTAGCAAAACTAGACCACTATGGCTTTCATGGAATTGCTCTAGATTTAATAAAATCTTATTTAACAAATAGAATCCAGATGGTCCTCTACAATAATAAATCAAGTAGTCAAGAAAAAATCAAATTCGGTATACCACAGGGCTCAATTCTAGACCCATTAATGTTTATCATATTTCTCAACGATCTACCGCAGCATATAACATGTACTTCGGTACTATATGCTGATGATACAACATTAATTGAATCCAAACCTAATCTTGTGGAATTGAACAATGCCGTGCAGAGATCCATGAATGAGGCTGAAAATTGGTTTAATATTAACAAACTTCTAATTAACAATACTAAGACGGCCTCATTAATATTTACACCAAGTAAGGTTAATATGCATGCTACTATCGGTTCAGCAAAATTCCTTGGAGTGTACTTGGATTCCAGACTCACGTGGAAAACTCACATCGATAGCCTCTGCAAGAAATTATCAACAGCAATCTATGCAGTTAAAAGAATATCTAAAACTGTAGGAGAGAAAGCAGCATTAAGTGCATACTATGCTCTGTTCCACTCCCGTGCTACATATGCCATTGAGATCTGGGGTTGTTCAAGTCATCTGAACTCAGTGTTAATCTTACAAAAAAAAAGCTTTAAGATTTATTGAGGGTAAACCACAGCTTACTCACTGTAAACCACTGTTCCAACATTTCGAAATACTGACCATCACATGTAGCTATATTATGGCGCAAATACTTGCTTCTGCCAAACAAAAAAATGAACTGTTAAGAAGAACTAACATCCATAATTACAATACAAGAGCCAAAACAGATTTTGAACTGGATCGTTACAGACTAACGACAACCGCAAAATATAATTACGGAGTTAAATTTAAAAGAATGGATTGACCTGTCGTTACCTCGATTCAAGAAAATATTAAAGAAATTCTTACTGGAAATGTCATTTTACAATATAGAAGATTTTCTTAACTTCAGCTTTGATTCAGCGTGAAACCTCTACTCTGAACTAAATCTAATATAATTAAATGTACCCATTAAATAATTATGTATCAAATTTCATATGTATCTATATTTTTTTTGACAGAATGTATATTATATTTTAATAAATATTATTATTATTATTATTAAAATAAACGTAAAATAGCGAAATCACAACTAGCTATTACCTAATTTTTTCAAAAAGTACTAAGGAAGCGATGTTAGATACTACGAATAAAGATCCAACTGCAAATTTTGTGAAATATTGTTAAAAGATGATGTGCAGGTAATGCAAAAAACTGGTGGTACTTTTATTACTGTACCCTTCACTAATTATCGAAAAGCTTTAGGAAAAAGTGGCAAACTGGAAAAATATGCAAATTCAGAAAAGCATGCATATAGTGTTTCTATGGAAAAGTTTCGTGTCCAGAGAATTGAAAAACCAATACATTCCATATTCATTCAATAAGTGTCGCTTTTACAATCATTAGATAAAGCTCGGATAACGCTACTTCCGGTATAAAGTCAAAATATCGCTTTTACAATGCTCGGATAAAGGTCAGATAGGATAAACATCGGAATAAACACCAGAATATCTTATCTGGCCAACGACACTTCAGATAAAGGGCAGTATAAGTTTATCCCTTGCTCTGATTGGCGAATAAGTATTTGTTACCCAGCAACGGTAAAAAAATAAATTGACATATGATAAATGTCACATTATAACGTTTTATTTGCATTTTTATTAGTTATATAAATTTGGTTGCAGCAGTATAGTGGTTAGCTCACTTGCTTTGAAAGTGGGAAATCATGAGATAGACAGACATAGTCTGGACAAAAAGATTTAAAAAAAAAAACTTGGCTGTTGTTCTGAATTAATTCGGAAATATGACGCATGCTTCACATGGCACGGTGGTCTCGGCTACTGTAAAAAGTAATCGTTAGGTCATGCCAGAAGACGCTAGTCGCGACCTGAAAATCTGTAAAACCTACACATTGCCATACGGAATAATAATAGTACGTAATCCCTCGTTATCTATGTATTTCTTCAGCAGTTTTGATTACACGCAGTTGTGAAATTATAATTTTATTTATTTTTAAAAAGCGTAGCAATAATAATAATAATGTTTATTGACTAAATACTATTACATGGTAACGTTACTAGTCAGTCATTTACATAAAAATATAAGTTATTTAAAACTAAAGTTCTCGAACTCATCAAAGCTATACATGGGATTTACAGTCAGAATAGCTTTGATTTTTTCGTGGAAATTTTTGGGTGGTAGTTCTTCCACATCTATAAGGTTAAAAAATTTAATTGAAAAATAATTGATGGAGTTCCTCGATTTGTTAAGGCGTAAGAAGTTACTACGAATATTGTTTTTTAACCGAGTATTATGGTAGTGGGTTTTACTGCAGGTTGGGAAATTTATTAGATTTTGGTGAATATGGAGTATGCAGTAAAAGATGAAAAGGGAAGGTAGGGACATTATATTGAGTTTTACAAAACGATCACGACAGTCGGCTTGAAAAGTAGCAGAAGCAATAATTCTTACAACCTTACGCTGTAGGGCAAAGATTCTTTTGGCAGCTGGTGAATGTCCCCAGATTAATAAACCATAGTTTAACTGGGAGTTGAAAAGGGAAAAGTGAGCTTTTAGAACCACATCTATACTCACCTCTAGTTTTAGTTTTTTAATTAGATATATGGTAGACCTTAGTTTACGGCTCAGAAAATATGTATGTTGGTCCCATCTTAGATGGGGATCTACATGTATACCAAGGAAACTTACATACGGGGGATTGTCATAGTCATGTGTCTTTGTGGTTATGAGTAAGCATTGGGACTTGGTAGTGTTCAAGGATAGTTTATTGATGGTGAACCAGGAATTAGCTTTGTCAAGTAGTGAGATATTTTCAGATTGAAGTATGTTTAAATTAGAGTTTGTAGTCAATATGGTTGTATCATCCGCATAAAGTATTGATTTAGAATCCAAGGAGGAGGAGAAGTCATTAATATATATTAAAAATAGAAGTAGGCCAAGTACAGAGCTTTGGGAAACGCCGAGAAGAAGAGGAAGGGGTTTAGATTGGTTACTGCCAATTTGGGTAAACTGCTGTCGATTTGATAAAAAGGGTTTAAGCAAGGCACAGCTATTGGCATCAGAACCATAACCTATAAAAGGGAAGTTTGTCTAGTAAAATGTTGTGAGAAATAGAATCAAAGGCTTTGCTTAGGTCAAGAAAAGTACTGAGACAATATTCGCCCGATTCGAGTGCGGCAGATGTACAGTTAATGAATTCTAAAATTGCATGCGTTGTGCTTAGGTTGCTTCTGAAACCATATTTTATACTTTCGTTGATGGTTGATGAATCCAGAAATTTTTTTTGGAAAAGATAAAAAGTATAGATATGGGTCTGTAGTTGTTGTGGTTGTCAGTGTCACCTTTCTTAAAACTAGGCAGGATTTTTGCCAATTTTAGTGTGTCGGGAAAGCAATTATGTTTGATTCAGGTGTTAAATACCTTTTTTAGAACATGAATTAGGGGATCTTTGACTGCTTTTATAATTTTTACCGAGAGCTCATAAGCATCACGGGTATCGCTATTTTTTAAGACGTGATAATATCTCGAAGTGAAATTTCGCTCACAGGTTCAAAAGAAAATTTAGATAAGATATGGTTAAGTGCATGAGGTAGGAGGGATTCAGGAGATACATTGGAGGGGGGTAGGTTTTCAGGTAGTGCTTTGGCAATAGTACAGAAGTATTGATTGAAGTTGTCGGCAGAAAAAGGAGGATCAGAGATTTTTGAATTGTTTCTGCGCTTATTAATAATTTGCCACGCTGATTTATTTAAATTGTTAGATTCCGTATTGTATTTGGAGTGAGCTACAATTTTGGCTGCGGTTATTTCATTCCTGTAGATAATTTTGTAATTGTTCAGTGCTGTTTTATTTTGAGAGTTAGGGTTATTTAGGAAAAGCTGGTCTAGGTTGTGGAGGATATTCCTCATATTTCGAAGGCCATCATTGAACCAATTAACTTTGCAAGATTTACATTTTTTTTGAAGGAATATTTAGGAAAAGCTGGTCTAGGTTGTGGAGGATATTCCTCATATTTCGAAGGCCATCATTGAACCAATTAACTTTGCAAGATTTACATTTTTTTTGAAGGAATATCTTATCAAAAGCAGAGAGGAATAACTGGAAATATTTATCGAAGTTATCAATTTTATCGGATGTCAAAATTAGCTAATTTGAATTTGATTTTATTGATTTTAAGGACACTACAGACCGAAGTCCTATTTGTGACCATACATAAAACACATATAAAACAAGTACAAAATATAACCAGATATGTACATTACATGTTTGAGAAAAGTAGATAAACAAAAGTAACAGAAACAGAGGAAATGAAAAATAAAATTATAAATATTACAATATACGCACATTGCAGAAATTTACATTACATACAGTTACAATAATAAATCAGATTAAAACCTTCTAATTATCCAAGCTGCACAAAAGTTGTGAACCGTTTTTTTAAATGAAGTGAAACTCATACCAATTTCAACTTTGTGTTTATGTAGAGCTGTATTAAAAAGTGTTGTCATTCTTTTTAAGGGGCCCATTTGGCAGCTGGTGAATGTCCCCAGATTAATAAACCATAGTTTAACTGGGAGTTGAAAAGGGAAAAGTGAGCTTTTAGAACCACATCTATACTCACCTCTAGTTTTAGTTTTTTAATTAGATATATGGTAGACCTTAGTTTACGGCTCAGAAAATATGTATGTTGGTCCCATCTTAGATGGGGATCTACATGTATACCAAGGAAACTTACATACGGGGGATTGTCATAGTCATGTGTCTTTGTGGTTATGAGTAAGCTTTGGGACTTGGTAGTGTTCAAGGATAGTTTATTGATGGTGAACCAGGAATTAGCTTTGTCAAGTAGTGAGATATTTTCAGATTGAAGTATGTTTAAATTAGAGTTTGTAGTCAATATGGTTGTATCATCCGCATAAAGTATTGATTTAGAATCCAAGGACGAGGAGAAGTCATTAATATATATTAAAAATAGAAGTAGGCCAAGTACAGAGCTTTGGGAAACGCCGAGAAGAAGAGGAAGGGGTTTAGATTGGTTACTGCCAATTTGGGTAAACTGCTGTCGATTTGATAAAAAGGGTTTAAGCAAGGCACAGCTATTGTCATCAGAACCATAACCTATAAAAGGGAAGTTTGTCTAGTAAAATGTTGTGAGAAATAGAATCAAAGGCTTTGCTTAGGTCAAGAAAAGTACTGAGACAATATTCGCCCGATTCGAGTGCGGCAGATGTACAGTTAATGAATTCTAAAATTGCATGCGTTGTGCTTAGGTTGCTTCTGAAACCATATTTTATACTTTCGTTGATGGTTGATGAATCCAGAACTTTTTTTTGGAAAAGATAAAAAGTATAGATATGGGTCTGTAGTTGTTGTGGTTGTCAGTGTCACCTTTCTTAAAACTAGGCAGGATTTTTGCCAATTTTAGTGTGTCGGGAAAGCAATTATGTTTGATTCAGGTGTTAAATACCTTTTTTAGAACATGAATTAGGGGATCTTTGACTGCTTTTATAATTTTTACCGAGAGCTCATAAGCATCACGGGTATCGCTATTTTTTAAGACGTGATAATATCTCGAAGTGAAATTTCGCTCACAGGGTCAAAAGAAAATTTAGATAAGATATGGTTAAGTGCATGAGGTAGGAGGGATTCAGGAGATACATTGGAGGGGGGTAGGTTTTCAGTTAGTGCTTTGGCAATAGTACAGAAGTATTGATTGAAGTTGTCGGCAGAAAAAGGAGGATCAGAGATTTTTGAATTGTTTCTGCGCTTATTAATAATTTGCCACGCTGATTTATTTAAATTGTTAGATTCCGTATTGTATTTGGAGTGAGCTACAATTTTGGCTGCGGTTGTTTCATTCCTGTAGATAATTTTGTAATTGTTCAGTGCTGTTTTATTTTGAGAGTTAGGGTTATTTAGGAAAAGCTGGTCTAGGTTGTGGAGGATATTCCTCATATTTCGAAGGCCATCATTGAACCAATTAACTTTGCAACATTTACATTTTTTTTGAAATTTTAATTTTTTTTAAAGGAATATCTTATCAAAAGCAGAGAGGAATAACTGGAAATATTTATCGAAGTTATCAATTTTATTGGATGTCAAAATTAGCTAATTTGAATTTGAATTTATTGATTTTAAGGACACTACAGACCGAAGTCCTATTTGTGACCATACATAAAACACATATAAAACAAGTACAAAATATAACCAGATATGTACATTACATGTTTGAGAAAAGTAGATAAACAAAAGTAACAGAAACAGAGGAAATGAAAAATAAAATTATAAATATTACAATATACGCACATTGCAGAAATTTACATTACATACAGTTACAATAATATATCAGATTAAAACCTTCTAATTATCCAAGCTGCACAAAAGTTGTGAACCGTTTTTTTAAATGAAGTGAAACTCATACCAATTTCAACTTTGTGTTTATGTAGAGCTGTATTAAAAAGTGTTGTCATTCTTTTTAAGGGGCCCATTTTATAAGTTTCTGTGCGTGCATGTTTTTCTGAAAACAATACTTTCTGCCTTATTCCACAAACTGGTTTCCTTATATTTATTTGCGATAAGATATCGGGACAAGTCATGGTACCATTCCATATTTTATGCAATGCAAACAAAGTTTGAAAGTCGCGCCTAATTCTTAAGGATTCAACAGAATATTTATTTCTGAGTGAATTAGATGATTCGAATTTCGGGTAGGTACCTTTAATTCTGAATTCAACGATACGTAAAAATTTTGTTTGAATTTGTTCTAATATTTTAATATGATTCTTGTGAAATGGTGACCAAATTACCGAGGCGTATTCCAGCTTGCTCCTAACTAGCGCATTAAATAATGTTAAATAAGTTTGAATCAGTTTGCAATCCTTTGATGTTCTAAGGATAAAACCTGTTAGTTTATAACAATCGTTTACTAGATTTGTAATGTGGTTTGTGAAAGTAAGTTTGCTGTCAAAAAGCACACCGAGATCTTTTACTACTGTAGTTCTAGTTATACCGATATTATTCATGCTATAATTATACGATATCGCTATACGACTGTTCCTGTAGGACATGATTTTACTTTTTGCAGGATTAAAGTTTAGACCTGAATTCACACTCCACTGATATAAGGCATTTAGATCATCCTGTAACTTTAAGCTATCCGAGATGTTATTTATTTGCCTAAATACATTAAACATTTGCTGTTATTTATATTTTGTGGAATGTCATTGACTGCCTGAAGGAAGAGGAGCGGACCAAGGTTACTTCCCTGCGGTACGCCAGAAGTAGACTTGTATATACGCGATTTACACCCTTCATACTCGACGTATTGCGCCCTTTCTTTTAAGTATGATGTAAACCATTTCAGTATGTTTGGGTATAATCCCATCAATCCCAGACATCTTAATATTCTATGATGTGAAATTTTATCAAATGCCGTACTCATGTCAAGATAAATGACATCAGACTGGACATTCGCGTCAAGATTAGAACCAATAAAATCTGTAATGGTTAAAAGATTAGAAGTAATAGATTTCCTTGGTAAAAATCCATGTTGGCAAGATATTATTTTGTCTGAAACATGTTGGAATACCTCCTTGTAGATAATCTGTTCAAAAACTTTGGCAGAAGAAGAAAGAATAGAAACAGCCCGATAGTTTGTGATCATTTTTTTATCGCCCGACTTATATATAGGACAGACTCTACACAATTTCCATTTTTCTGGAAAACTATTATTAGAAATAGATAAATTAAATAATATTTGAAGCGGTTCCGATAATATGTCTGTGCCAGAGATGGGCGTCTACGCGTAAACTTGAATTTTTTACGTCTACGTGTAAATTTACCGTAGACAGCGTAGAGAAGTGTAGACACGTAGAATCTGGCGTAGAATAATGAAAAATGAGGTTATGTAACGTTTAAAAAATAAAATACCGCCAGTTTTAAGTAGAAGAAGAAGTAAAGAACTCAAATTTAATATTTTTGACAGCTTCCTGATCCTTCCTGATTAAAACAACTGCTAACTTTTAATTTAAATTTTACTTTTGTAGTTCATACAGACAGAAACCAAATAATTTATGTTGTCCATAACAACATACGATTTGTGAGATAACATTTTTGGAAACATTATATGTAATTAGAACTACATAAAATTGAAATAAACATAAACATTAAAGTACATTTAAACTATTACCATTCTATTATTTCAAATATTACATTTAAACGTACTGCGCATGTACAGTTTACATTCTACATTCGACACGTAAACAAAGGCATATTCTACTTGACATGTTTACGCGTAAAATCTACAATAGTCTACATCATGTATTCTACGCGCCCATCACTGGTCTGTGCACCCTTTAATGACATAAGGGGGTATAAAATCAGGTCCGCATGAGCGTTTAGGCTTTAGTGTTTTTATGGACCATTCGACATCTTCAATACTAATACTTTTAAATTTAATTTGTTTAGGATCATTATCTGATGCAGAATTGTTAAAGCTGACATATGGCATAGAACCTAACTTGTCGAAAACTGATTCAAAATAATCGCTAAATGCATTTGAAATGTCGGAATAATTGTGAAAAGTATTTTTTCGTTCGTCAGTGTAACAATTACTAGTATATTTTTGTGAATTAACGAATGTCCAGAATTTTTTGGGATCGCTACAAATATCATTCTCTATATCCTTCATATATTCACTATTTCTTACCTTTAATAGATGTTTCAGTTCTCTCCTCGCCTGCCTATACATAGTCGAAAGGTAATTAGCGTCACCTGAGCCAGCCTTAATTTTTTTTAAATGGTATATTTTAACTTTCTGTACGCTAATCATTTGAGGTGTGAATAGACGATCGAAATTCTTTTTATATTTATTACTTTTTGGAATATGTTTGTCAAAAACCGAGTATATTAAATCGTAAAATTTATTGACAGCCTCATTTATGTCAGAAAAGTTTTTTAAACAACACCAATTTATTTTGTTTAATTCAGTATAAACCTGTTCAAAGTCAGCCTTTTTAAAATTGTATGAGTCACTATCATTTAACGGTTGTTTGTGTACAAAGATTTTGCACTCAGCAACTATGGACAATGCTGGATGATGTACATAATCCTCCGCGACTAACGGATCTGATTCTTTGTCAACTGTAATATTCGCAAGGTTAGTAAGTACTAAGTCAAGAGTTCGTGAATTTTTATTTAATATTGAATTGGTAGACCTGAGATTAAAAAGATTCAGACAACTATATAGTTCAGTAGATATTTTGTCATTTAAATTTACGTTAGAAAAGTAATCTGATCCGTTAATAGCAGGGATGTTGAAATCTCCTAGGATTAACACTTTTTTATTGTATATATTGTAGTTGTTCTCGATTGTCTCAAAAAACTATTTGTAATACTCTACACACGATTTTGGTGGGATATACACACAACATATAAGAAAAGAATCTTTATCATTAAACATTTTTACTAAAAGAAATTCGTAAGAGGAATTGCCAATAGTGAGATCCACGGATGACCATATGTTGTGGATTGCCAACATCACCCCGCCGCCCTCTCGCCCGTCCTGTCTGTCTTTGCGATAACACGTATAATTATTATTAAACAGTTCGCTACTATTAACATTACCATTCAGCCAGGTTTCTGTTAGGGCAATTAAATCATCGTCGCGAGACAAGAGGTTCGAGTGAAACGAGCGGGTTTTTGTTCGCAATTCACGTACATTTTGATAATAAATAAGAACAAAAATGTTCTTATTTAAATAAGAATAAGATAAGTAAAAATACTTATCTTGTGGAGCTATTTAAAAGTACTTGTTTGGCATTCTCTCTACAATTCCTCTCAATACTGTCCAAATCCTTTTCAGACCCTATAAATATTATTTTAGAGTTTTCACGCTCCCTTATATAAATACGCCCATTTCTGGACCAAACGTATGCGAGATGATACAGTCGCTTCATCTTCCTAGCACGTGACATCAGTAATCTTCTGCGCTGGGTAAGGTTTTCGTTCACAAAAACGGTATTGCTCACGTTGAAGCCTAGATCACGCGTATTGAGCGTCCGCTTCACTCTCCGAGATTTCATGAATTCTTCTTTATCATAGTTCCTTACAAATTTAACAATAATACCACGAATAACTGGTGACTCTTCACCCCCAGTCTGCCTACCAAGTCTGTGACAATTGTCAATCATGTCCGGTTTTAAATTAACGCCAATTGCACGGCCCACTTTAATCACCTCGCTCACTACATTTTCACCTTTCACTTCCGGTAGCCCGTGAATCTCGAGACAGTTCCTGCGGGAGTATTGTCCTTGATCATCAAGGGAAACTCGGAGGTCCTCATTCTGATCGCGCAGCTTCTGGTTCTCCTCTTCAAGTTGCTTCGTACGGGTTAATAACTCAAGCAACTGTGAAGTTTGCGTGTCGAGCTTAGCGTGAGTTTCGGCGATTGACTCTTTTTTCATTTTCCTTCAGCAAATCTGTTAAGGCTGACATGATATGCGCCAGCGTAAGAGGACTACGCGAGACAATATTGTCAGAATTTGCACCACTAGTTCTGCAGGAATCACAACACCATTTTGATATATTACCGCTAGATTTCATATCCGTAATTTGTTTTTCATTAATGTTCATACAGTTCGGATGAAAATCGTAATGGCATGAACCGGAGCAAGTTATCATAACATCATATCGTCCTATTTTGTTATTACATTTACCGCACTTTGTTCCCACCATGATTTTTGGTAGAGATATAAGAGACATAATAATAATAATCAAATAGGTACAAACGGTGTTAAATTAATTAAATCTTAATTAGTATATACACAGCCGACGATACACGGTAAAAGACGAGTATGTTTACTCCGACAACGTTCTCTTTTCACGGACAAGAAATTACCGGGATGTTGCAAAAATTTTACGGATTTTATTATTTTGTTATTTTAAATAGTCTTTATAACACATAAATTCAGTTACTTTACACTTTTCTTGATTGTAAAACAAACAGGAGTTACTGCTGAACACACTAATATAATTTGTTTTCACTACTTTCCACTTTTATCTATTTTCTTTGACAATTTAAATTGGAGCTATTTTATACGTGTTACCGTAATAAAACTATTTTGACTAATTTTGATCCCATTGAATCGAGTCAATTTTGTTAAAAAATTGATATAAACCTAAGTCGGAGATCTTTCTGTGGAAGCTGTATATAGGTATAGTGGATTCGGAGGGATCGTTGTTACATTGAAGGGGGAAAGTTGCCAATATATCATCATGGTCAGCAAAACCCGTAATCTTTTTCATACTATTTGCATGGAGATTCATATTCTGAAAAAGATTGTCAATTCTGTTATTAAGGCGGGTGTTGAAGGTTACTGTGGAAACTAGATTGAAGCTACCAAATAAATCAGTGATATCGCAGTTATTCTTATTAAAATTAACATTAAAATCACCGCAGACAATAATATTCCTTGAACTGTCTAGAACATTCAGTGTTTTATTAAGATTTCTTATAAAAATGACCACGTCAGAAGATGGAGGTCTGTATATACATAAAATGGTTAAATTGTACACACTGAAATACTGCACTGACCTCACAGTGTGACTCAATGATGCACTTATTTATTTGGAGAAGGGGAATAGCTTTGCAGTTGGTCTTGGATAATATCATTGTGCCTCCACCGTCCATTGTTTTCCGGCAGTTATGGGCTGCACAATCATAGTTAAGAAGACGAAAAGAATCCATTTCCTCTTCCTTCAGCCAATGTTCAGTAATGCATACAAAGTGGAAGTTTTTATTGACAATGAACAATAGCAGCCGATTACCGCTGGAATATGGTCCAAGAACTTTGACCGCTTCGAATCTAACTGTCACCATCACCCCTTCTACACTATGTACACATAAAGCCAGTTTTTGTATATGTATATATGCAGTATTGAGCTGGAGCCAGATCGAATGAACCGGTTGTTATATATTTATGTATTTATCAAAATGCGAACTGGTTCTTAATGTTATTATACACTTTAAAAAATACTCCTGTTATTAATCAGTAAAATTTTCCACCTGAAAGAACTTCTTGTTACAATTTTGGCAGTCCACAACTGTACATAATTTGTATACCATTAATCTTATTACTCACGTTTTTTTGTCCACAGTATGTTAATGGAACATAAGCTCCGCGGTGACAAGGGATTACAGTACATAAATATGACCCACAATCAGAGCCACCGCGTGTGGTTGTACATAGTCTGCACCGGACACGAGTAGCTCATCAAAGAGACGGCATTTGGTATAGATTCTAATAGAATTCTACTAGTAGAGGGTGATCTCATAAAAATTTACACATGGGTGGTATTTGGGCTCGATTCTATTAGAGGGCGGTTTTATAAATATTTGCACTCGAGAGGCTGACACTAACGCGGTAGATAAAGCACAATAAAATAATTATGAGTCGAATATTTCGACATCTCTCAATATTTCGCCAAATATGTTCAAATGTGTTGTTAATAGTAATGTCAATTTAAAATATGACTTTTCTAATATGTCAGTTTATGTGCCAAACAATACCAACTTTATTTTATTTACAATAAAACCATGGATAACTATCTGAGAATAAAAAATTCATTGTAAAAGCGAACGTTGGAATAAACATCAGAATAAACTTATACCTTAGATAATTATACCGCTACGTATCCGAGGTTTGTAAAAGCGGCCCTAAGAGGAAATACCTCACACAACTAAATACAAATCTCTTATTAAGAAAATTCTGATTAAACGTGACGATATACTCAATACATGGGTAAATAACCAAAGCAGTCGCACTACTTCCATTGGCAAAGCAACTGGATCAGAATTTATTACCTGCATTCCAGCATTATTGTGAAAAATCAATACTTTTCGTTGATAGCTGATGAATCCAGAAATATCAGTAATATTTCAGACTGACAATATTGGTTCGTTTGGTAGATAAACATAATATTTGAGAAATGTTTCTTTGTATAGTTAAATTAGATAATGGAGATGCACAAACTATAACTAAAACCATTTTATCTCAGCTACAGCAGCGAAATATTCCATTGAAATATTTAGTTTCATGTTCGTTCGATGGAGCTGCTACTTTCATGGGAAATATTTGTGGGGTACATAAGAGACTCTCAGCTGAAGCTGGACGTGAAATTCTCTACGTACACTCTAGGGCTCACATATTGTTTTTAACTCTGATTAGTGCTCGAAACAAACATCCATCGGTTAAACGTATGCTTCATATGGTTAAAGAAATTTACAAACTCTTTCACGAGGTCCAAACCATTCTTGAAGAACCAATATTGAAAATTTCAGAAATATAGATATTCGCTGGCTGAGTAATTTTAGATCGATTAACGCGGTTAAAGTTTTTTTATGGTTCCATAATGATGATCTGCGCAAAGAAGCTTTTTAATAAACCTTAAAAGTGTTTTACATGAAGCACTTTTTGTGCATCAAATTTGAGCAAAATGTTGCAAAAAGAAGATTTATGCTTATCCTCTTTACCTAGTCTTATAAGTGGTACTATTAACCACCTTGAGGATACATATCTCGATACTAGGAATGATGACGGGTACCCGCTACCCGACCCGTTACGGTTGTACCCGTTTCCGAATTTGAATATCCGCTACCCTCTATCTACATATTACCCGTTGACTAACGGGTAATTAACGAGTATCGGGTATTTAGCGGGTAATAAACGGGTATCAGATTATTAACGGGTAGCGGATAATTAGCGGGTAGCGGATAATTAACGGGTAGTGGTTAATTAACGGGTAGCGGATAATTAACAGGTAATTATGTGAGGTATTTTGAGTATTTATTTATCTGTGACTATTTTGTTCTCGGTTGCAATATTAGAAATTAAGTATGCGTATTCCATAATGCACCTGTGCTTATTTTTAGGGTTTTGTAGGTATGACCACTAAAAAACCCTCATAAAGTCACTCATGTGTCTGTTTGTCTGTACGGTAGAAATTGTAGCCAAACGGCATAAGATAGAATGTTGAAATTTGGCATGCTTATATAACTCTTTGACCTAAATATAGGAAAAATTCTAAGAGTTCAAAAACCACATCACGAAACAAATATAAACATATATGTATTTAATGAAAAAATTAATATTTTCTTATGAGATTTTCGCTAAATATATGCCAAAAAACTTTTGTCCCCCACCCTATCTCCCAGAGGGGTTGAAGTTGTTGGGGTTTACGTCGTTGAAAAAAATTATTATTTTTTAAAAATTTATCTGGTATCAAAAGGAAGCTCTTAAGACGTAGATTAAGCAACGAAAAGTTGTTTTTTAAACTTTGTTTCTTTTAACACGATTTTGGCAAAAAATCTGAAAAATTGAATATTTTCACCAGAGCCGGAAACGTACGAGAGAAATAATTTTTTTAGTTAATGGCTAAATTATGGCTTATTATTTAAATTTAGTCTAAAAATAAATAAATGGAAGCTCTTAGTACTCAAATAACGAATAAAAATATTCAAAAAATGTTTATCAAAAAAATATTTTTAGAAATCTAACATTCTGTTGGCTTCTTACACTTATTAAATACCTACAAAACCCAGAAATGTGTGAAAATTCACACTTCACAGCAATTTTGCTATGCTTACTTTTTATTTTTATATATTAACGAGTAGCGGCTAATTAACGGGTAACGGGTAATTATCGGATACTGGGTAATTAAACTTACAGGTTAATGCTTAAAAATCATGAAAACATTCGGCCCATAAAACTATATGAAAATGTTGACATAAGCTTTAAAACCACTAATAAATTCATCCAAACAATGATCAACCAGATGACGCATAGATTTAATGACGAATCAATGCTACTTATTAAGAGCACTTCTGGAATCGATCGAATCATTTCGAACTTAAAAGGACATTAAGGAATTGTCAGCCTTGCTGCACTTAAATTTCGAACCATTATGGAATGATATTCAGTCTTTTAGGTACGTTATCGCTTCTGAAAACGATTTGATTAAAAATGAAGATAATATATTCAAATTAATTTTGAAATCCAACATTGGATAATTCGAACTAAAAACTTTGTGCATAAAACTAGGTTGTATTCCAGTACCCACCGCGAGTGCTGAACGTTCTTTTAGTTCAATGAATAGACTAATGACCAAATTAAGGAATAGACTGGGATAAGAAACTCTACAAGATCTTACGAAAATTTCAATAGAAGGGCCAGATGAGTTTCCCGATAATTTAATAGACCTTATTATCTACTATTATATTGTACAAGTGTTGGTATGTATGTTCTATTCAACTTCTGATGTATCTTCATTTTTCCGGAAAGCCGGAGAGAGGAAAATGAACTGCCGTCTTATCCGGGTGATATTTTTTTAGTGCTTAGGCTAAATTTTATTTCGACAGGGGGTACTGACTAATTTTTATTGATAAAAATCATGCATTTTTTCCTCGAAACCGTGGCGTTGATCGTCACCATTGCTCAGCACGGATAGGTTGCACCAGACGATAAAAGATGTTTATTCATATTTCTACTATTTAGGAGACGATTTCAGACCAAAACTGAATTGAAAAACTACAGTTGAAGGTATTTTATTAATAAAATTGATGAATGGTGTAAAAAATACATAAGAGTTGATAAAGATAATGCAGTTTTTTAAGGTTTTAACACATTTAAATAAATTTTGAAAATTTTTGCTGACCATAAAATTGCCTTCAGTTAAAAATGCTATTAAACGGAAAAGAAAGTAAGAATTAAGAAAGTAAAAATCAGTTTTGAGTTATCAAAATATATTTTAAGGGTCGTTCGAACGTTTTAAATGTTAAACCTATCTGTAGAATACGTTCAAAAAAGTTTTCATGGAGAGTATAGATCTGTTAAGCAGTTTTGTTATTTTAATTCTGGAAACTGTATGTTATTAACTATTTTACTAACTATATGAACGAAAGTATAAAGTACAATGTGTTAGGAGGATAGATATTATTTCTTTATATAAATGATTACTATAGGATGAAAGGTTTTTTTATCGTCATGAAGGTCTTCCACTGTTTTTTTTGCAGTAAAAATGCTAATTTTAAGATGTATTTCAAAAAAACTTATGATAAAAGTATTCATCAGCGCCTCTCTCGAACAACGAAACAACTACCGACATTCAAATTTAGGAGGCAATTCCTTCGCATAACTGAATTAAAACAAGTATAGGTGAAATTTTAGTGATTAAATAAATTAAAAAACGACTATAATATATTTATATGTAAACCAAATTATTTACAAAAAAACTGAAAATTATAAATACCTTTTTAAATAGTTAAACAAAATACTAAATTTAATAACGTAAAATATTACTGCAACGAATATATTATTGCAACGAAAATCTGCAAATTTCACATCTATAAGTGTTACTCAAAAGTTTTTCTAAATTTCCAAGTGACATAATTAATAGTGAATCTTATGCCATAATATTTAACTATTTTATTAATTTTTATCTATTTTATTCAGAATCCATGTATTCTTTATAGTGAAATAAAGAATTATTGTTAAGTTTAAATGGTACAAACGTAAATTAATTAACCGATTTGGATAATTCTTTGAACATTGTATGTGTTGGGCCCGCTAGGCGCCCCAATTTTCCCAATTTTGTAATTTTAATTAATTTAAATGTAAAAACACTGTTCCCGTGAATTTATCTATGTTTTAGGCCAACTAGGGCCATCTAGAAATTTTTTCTTGCAGTTTTATGCAAATCTAATTCATAAGTTGACCGCAATTAACAGGTCGCTGATTGCTCATTATCAATTAACCTGTTCGTTGATAGAACGTTTTCCAGACCGCATGGGATATATAACCTAAATTCAGTGTTTTTCTTTTCGGCTATTTTTTATGCCGTGTTTATTTCGGATTTACGACCCGAAATAACTGTGTTATTAAAACCGCCTTCGTCAGCCTTACAAACTGACGAATAAATTATATAGTGCAACTTATAAATCTTTGTGTGGAAACCAGATCAGCTGTTATCTGCTCCAGAAGGGATCTCCGTCTCCTCAGGAAGATCCAGAATCCAGCTAAGTGTCGTACACCGTAGTTTTATTCTGTTTATTTGTATATGAAAATATTCTATTTTGAATTTTGTTTCATGAGAATATTGTTTTCTCTGGAATAAGTTCATTCCGAACTTACTTCTTTTCCAGGTTTCAATTTATTATTGTTGTTAAATTCTTTAGTATATCCTTCAGCTAATATAATTTATTAACAATAATTTTGCATATTATTGTTAATTTGCAAGTATTAATGTTCTAGTATTAACATTCATTTATTGTAGCTTATTTACATGTGCCTTCAGCTGATATTTCTTTATTTATTAATGCAATTTAACCATTTGTTTGTTGCATATTTATTTGTAGTTCAATTAATATTGAACTAAAGCTTGGTTTTCACCACAACATTTATATTTATAGTGTTACTTAAGTTTTGTACTGTATATTATTTGTATTGTGTCCGACAAGGTACACTGGCCAGTTTACATTGCACCGTATCTTGCCAGGTGTACTTTACATCCAGTGAGTTGAGTCTACGATATTTTTGTATGTTAGGTACATCGTCGGTAGGGGTCTTCGAGGGAACCATCGAGGTTTGGCTCCACCTTTCACCTTATTTGTGGGCCTGGACTTTAACCCTTCTCTCCCCAGCGAGGGCTACTACTCCTTTGTGCAGTCTCCTAGATCAGCCCCTAGGAGCAGAAGAGTTAAAATCCCCCCTCTTTCCTTAAGGTTGAAACCGGCGGTTACTCAACTCACTGCGCGTACGTCCGTGACACAATAGACCACTCTATTTACCGGCGCGCTGCGCTTCCAATATATATCGGTCCTTCGAGTTTTTAAATTGTCGACCAGTGTGTAACGCTGTCAGGTCCTACGGTTACGACCAAACGTAGGCGGGCGCTACAGTATGTATAGATTAAAACGCGTTTCCCGAGTGTTATTGGCTATATCAGTGTTTCTCAACCGGGGTACCACGACACTCTCACCGGGGTGCCACCAATTTGAAAAATTATTTCAACGTTAAATTGCTCAGAACTTCCTGTTTGTTTTAGGCTAATGATAATAATAATAATAATAATTTTTGCTGACTTTTCTTGGATGTACCGCGGGCGCACCCGAGGTGCGTCACTTCGATAACCACGTGACAGGCAAAAATCGACAAGTATAATCGACAAGTGCGGCAAAATGCTTTATTATATTAAAACGAGTCGCGAAGCGACGAGTTTTGTCAACGTAAACGTTATTTGTCAACTTAAATGTAATTTGGTTATTTATTGATTTTTTCGTCATATAAGATATAATAGTTAGATACTTAAGTTTGTCTAACAGTTTAGCAAGTTTTACGAGTCTAATAGTTTGTGATTACGAGATAATACATACCTATGTTACATATTTATAATTATATTAATTTTAATAAATTTCAGTATATTGTGTAACGTATTGTATTATTTTATACTTTAAACTCTAAAAAATCTAATTTTTTGTGTTCCAATTCTTGTTCATGTATCCCCCTCCCCCCAAAGAAAGACATCTGTATTCCTTATACTAACTTCACCCCCGGCTTTATATAGTTCTCCCCACCCCCCGGAGAAAAATGTCTGGATTCAACACTGCTCGTAATAGATTTATAAACATAACTGAAGTTAAATTGTGTAAATATATTAATATTAAAATAAGTTTATTATTGATTCATTATGGTATATAGCACACCAGATATGTCTCCACATCTGGGATGTGGAGGCATATCTGGTGATTTACTGGATTATAAGGATATACCAGGCTTCTCCATCACCTGTCCAAAATGTACCAACTCAACATCGAAAGATACTTCTATCCAGAATAAAATATTAGCCCGACTTAGCTCCATCCAAACAGACATCGATCAAATTAAGTCCCAACATGCTCAATTTGTAGTGTCTGTTCAGTATTGCAGCGACAAAATAGATGCTTTTGGTACTGAAATGGATAAACTTTAAGCCGCATTCAGAGCTCTTTAAATTAACAGGTTGTAGACTGTTCTTTGTTAGCTGTAAGTTATATTTCTATGCATTCTTTTTAACGTTGTACGTACCGTTCATAGCAAGTTAGTAATTAATATGTTACGAATAGTCCGACATCCGTGTATTTTGAAACCAACTATTTAGCTTCGTAAAATGTTTTATATGTATTATCATTCTTATAATTCTGTTGTCTTAGATTTTAACTACCTAATTACCTAAATTGATCATATTTACTGTCCGTCTTTGTAATTTAAGCAAGATTTGTTACTGATGACATTATGTTAGGTTATGTAAAGGCATACGATAACTACGGTGTCACTGATAGAATGCGATAGCCAATGTGTTTATATGTCTGTTTCATTAAAACATCTCACTAGCTATAAGTTTAGAAAAATATCCATAATTCACAACGAACAACGTATTGAATTTAGAGGTGTGAACGATTTCACGTCTTACCATATGACAAACTGCTAGTGACAGTAAACAGCCTATAAGCTACAGTGTATAAGATAGTGATTTAAGAGCTCTGAATGCGGCTTAAGGATGATATGAATTCCTATTCTGGGCTTAAAAACTGCTCTCGAAGCAAAAAAAATCATCTATAAAATTAGAGCTAGACAACTTACAACAATACAGTCGTCGGGATAATGTTGAAATCGTTGGAGTCGACGAATCTAACAACGAAAATGTACTGTCTGTAGTATCCGGGATTGCCAGTCACGAAGGTTGCCTGGTCTATCCATCGGATTTAGTGGATTTTCACAGAGTAGCACGCCAGGTAACTAACAACCAAAAACCTCGAGCCATCATTGCTAAATTTGTGTCTAGGTCCAAAAAAGATTACTTTCTTACAGCATGTCGCCTCCGTAGGGGAATATCAGGTATGGACGCCAATATAAATAACAATATCGATAAAACTATCTACGTAAATGACCACCTAACCCCTCGTAACAAGGAACTATTAGGCAAAAGTAGGAATACTTGTAAAGATAAAAATTACAAGTACATTTGGTAAAGAGCCCGCAAAGATGACACATCCAGAGCCATTCATATAACTGATGACGCTGCACTCGCAAGGATCATCTAATCTGTGAATTACTTTCTACAAATTATTTTTTCACCGTATAATGACTCTCGCGGTTTATTATCAAAATGTGAATGGTCTACGTACTACATCTAATGATTTCTTTTTATCTTCCGCTGCAATATCCGTCGACGTAATCCGTATCACTGAATCAAATTTAAATAAATCAATTCAAAACTGGGAACTATTTAATTGTAATAAATTCAAGGTTTTTAGACGAGATTGGGATACAACTATTGGCAAAAGTGACGGCGGAGGAATTTTAATATAAGTGTCTTGTGATTATTACTCTGTGCAGCAAAATTGGTGTTGTGATGGTATCTGTGAAGACTTGCGGGTAACCATTGAGTACTGTACAAACAAGTTCCTTCATATTTTCTAAAATTTTGGAACGTGTGATTGCAAACCAACTTAAAAACTTCTTTGAGAAAAATTATGACTTCTCTGATCAACAATATGGCTTTCGACCGCACAGAAATACAACGGACGCAGCAAAGGGATTAATTCAATATATCTGTACAGCACTGGAAGATAAGCAAGATTGTTCCATTCAATTATGTGACTTAAGTAAAGCGTTCGACTGTGTACCACATCAACATCTTTTGAATAAATTAGAATATTATGGTATCAGAGGTACTCCTCACAAGCTTTACAGTCTTATTTAACAAATAGGACACAGATAGTATGTCACAAAACTTCATTCAGTGAACCCTTAATTATTGAGGAAGGTGTACCACAAGGTTCGATCTTAGGACCCTTCTTTTACATAATATATATAAACGATCTGCCGGACAACGTAACATCTTTCCCTGTTATGTTTGCGGACGATACAACATTAGGAACTAGTGACAACGATCCAGAAAGTTTGAAACAGAAAACATCTATTTCTTATTCCGAAGCAGCAGTATGGTTTGGAGCTAATGAATTAACGCTCAATCAGAACAAAACAAAAACTATCACCTTTACATCAAATAGACAACGTGGAAGTATTGAGACAGGCACCTTCCTAGGACTGCACCTTGATTCCAGGTTGACATGGAGTCTTCATGTAGACAAAATCGGTTTGAAACTCAACAGTACAATATTTGCTATTAGAAGAATCAGTTACAAATCAACAAATTGCCCTACAAACCTGTTTTTGTTTATTTCACTCCATCATGTCATATAGCTTACTACTACTTCTGCTTGTGGTACGCCACAAGCAGAAAGGGTATTTAAATTACAAAAAAAGGCTCTCAGAGCTATTGTTGCTTCTTCAAGAACTAGCCATTGTAAACCTATTTTCAAGAAGCTCAAGATTCTTACTTTTTATGGCCAATTTGTATTAATTCAAGCAATGGAAATTATGAAAATGTGTTCAACCCTAAGTACTACACAACATCCACAACATTCGGTCAAAGAAAAATCTTACAGTTCCTAAAGTCAGATTAAATCCTTCATCAAGAAAGAACATAGGAATATAATAATCTCCCAGAGGGCCTCAGACAAGAAAGAACCTCTATATTTAAGTTTAAAAACATTCTTCTTGAAAAGACATACTATTCACTGCAAGAATTCTTCCATGACAAAATTGTATACACTATTTAATTTATATTCTATTGCAACAAGTAGTTATAACTTCCTAGGCAACGACATACAGCCGCTTCCTGGGCAACGAAAAAATATACAAAAAAAAATGTCAGAAATAATTTTAATAATTTTTGTACATTGTTATTTAAAATATAGCGTTTTGTGTAAATAAAATTATATGATATAAAACATCAAGCGTTATAAATGGCGCCCAACTAGTGGTTCTCGCCCACGACTACGTTTTTTCGAAGTGGTAAAAGCGGTTGCAGTTCTCAACACAATCAACTTCTGTTGCGTGTTGTTTATTATCAAAAAAAAATTAGTCAGCCGAAATGTTTAGTATTTGTATTAGTATTTTGTATTTAAAATATAATTAGAAATGAAAGTAGGTAACAATGAACAACCTTTTGAATAAAATACTATTAAATCAATAATTAGAGAATTGACCAAATCTATAATATTGTGATGGCTTAACACAATATTTAATTTTTGTGTGGTTTTATGTATCTGTAAAAGGTTCTCAAATGGGTTTATTATATAAAAAGTTAATTCACTTGTGAGGTGTTTTATTTCTGTTAATATTACAAGGTTTTTACTTATATTAATTTATATTTATTTCAGTTAATGTTAATTAAAATTACGAGATGGAATGAACTTTTGAATACGGAAGATAGAAATGGAAATTGACTTGACTCTACTAAGGTTGAAATCGAATTGATTTTATGATGCTAAGTTTTGTATAAATATGAAATATGTTTTGCTTGGTCAGCCCGAAAAAGTTCTCAATTATATTTGGAGTTAAATATTAATTAGTAGCGCGTGTTTATTGTTCAAAACATTGGATATCTAGGAATGAAATATGTATCCTGAGATGAATGAGTTCATCGACTTATAGCGCGTGTTCATTACAATATAAATATAAAGTTTTAAATGAGCTAGTATTCTGTCTTACTTCAAACTTCGGCAAATATTTACTGCGTACCTCATATAATTAAAATTGTAAGCAATTAAATCCTTTGACAAATTATACTAAACCACTAACAAATTTTTCACGGACAAGGAAACTGGATACGCATAGTTATTATACGTTATATTTGCCGTTGCTTGCAATTAGTTGTGCAGATTTTGTATGCTATGTAATATATGTGGTCGCAAAGAAACGTTAGATAACTTATTTTTTATAGTATTATATCATTTCAAAATTTAAAAATAGTACATTATCATCCGCAATCTTAAAAAAATAAGGACAGTAACCTTAGTAAAACATGGTATACAAATATACAATAAATTAAATTGACTTACGTGCAACCAGGAACTTGTTAGGACTTGCGACACTCACTTAACACATTAAACAATAATACTAAACTATATACACTAGAGTCAATACAAGTGTTCTCAGCGAAAGTTAAAACTTAACTGAAGGAAGAACGAATGTGCCGAAGAACAGTGGTTATAAAGAGGCTTAATGGGGATTCCCATTTTTCCGGAAAGTTCAGTTGTGCTGGTATGACGGTTTGGATTAAGGTTACCAGAGTTGTAAAAACTACCTGCTCGAAGGAAAGGTTCCTAATCCCTATGAAGTAACTAAAAATAAAAGTATGTGTCTGTTCTAATTAATATTTTCATCTCAAAACGATATGCAAGACTTAGTGTTTTTAAAATATTAAATCGATATATTCAGTAGTAGGCTCTCGTTGAAACATATTGAATAACAGGAAAAGAATAAAACACTCGGTAGTTTCAAAGAATAAAACAAGTTTATTTGATACGTGTTTCGGCTTATGAGGCCATCTTCGGAAATACAAAAGGTTTACAGAAATACATAGAAAAATTACAAACTATGAAAGAGGAGACGGTATTGAAACAAATGTGGCTATAATTAGGAAAATCCTACCTACGAGAGAGAGGATTAAAAGGGATTAAGAAGAGGCGACCATCTAAACTCAACTTGTTCATTCATGAGATTTCTAGACTTAGAAATCGCTTTCTTAATTTCAAATACCTCTAATAAATCCAATTTAAATCCTTTCGGCTGTACATGAAAAATTTCAATGTTATCAAAACTTAAAGTATGTTTATGCTTAAGCATATGTTTAGCTACATTAGATTTATCACTATGGTCCAATCTCTACGCCCTAATGCGCACTCGTATTCGAATGTTGAAATTACGTTCGGTTTTACCTATGTAAATATAATCGCAATTATAACAATTGATTTGATAAACTCCACTGTTATCCAACTTATCCTTGCGATCAATTTTATTATTGACTAAAATATTTTTAAGAGTGAACTGATTATGATATGCGGCTGTAACTTCAAAATTTTTTAAAAGGTTAGACATTTTAATGTTGCTAGGACCAAAAATGGAATTTTTCTATATAGTTTTACCGGTTTAAAAAGTTCATTGTCATAAAATTAATTGAGAAGGAGTTTCTTTTTCTTTTTTTTTTAAGAATATCATGTACAACTGTGGGGCTATAACCATTAGATTGAGCTATTTGTAAAATTATATTAAGTTCCTTATCATAATCAGCTTCAGACATAGGTATCCTAATTAATCTGTGTATGTAACTATGCAGTGCCGATAATTTGGTATTATAAGGATGAGAAGAGGAAGCCGGAATTATGGTATCTGTAGCAGTTTGTTTTCTATATATATATATTGAAGGAAAAATTATGTTTATTCCGGGTTATTTTGTTCAAATTCTAATGTAAACTGTATTTTAGAATTAATTTTTTTAAGATTTTGGACGAAAAGGGATAACTGTCTGTCCGTACCCTTCCAACAACGTAATATGTCATCAACGTATCTATACCACCAACGAATATTTTTAACACCTGTGTTATTAGATTTAATATTGATGTTTCAAAATTGTCCATTAAAATGTCTGCCAACAGAGCCGAAATACCTATCAAATAAACTTGTTTTATTCTTTTCCTGTTTAAAATATTGTTTAATAACTTAAATAATTTTTGTTTATTTATTTGTGTTAATAACTCGACAACATTTCAAAACCAGTGGCGAAGGGAGATCTCCGCTAGACTTGCCCTCCCATAAAAAATAATAATTATAAAAAATAAAAAAAATAAATAAATAAAAAAAAAATTATATGTTTTATACAAATTTTTGTTCAAGGCTTGGTTTACTAGTTATGAATTTTTTAAAATTTTAAGTTTAATAACTTCCCTTTCCGGTTTCGGATCTTCATAAAAACATTAGGCTGTTTCCCAATTAATAGAAGAATATTTTAGTACCAGAACCAACTCTCTAAGTTGAACCGTTCTGTAGTTATCGTGTATATTGTAACGATTAGAAATAAAAAAATTTGGGTTGCCATTTTTGTTACATTAGCTAATCTTTAAAAAAAAAATGACACGTAATAAATTCAATCAAAATCAACAATAACCAAAATGATCAAGTAGATGTTAGTTGATCTGGCAAGTAAAGCGTTATCCAAAATATGAGGTTACACCAAAAACGCATTTACTAGACCGGTTAGCGACTAGCTCGATAAAGATAGAGATTCTATTCTCAAGGACTGGGAGATGAAATTTTAACAGTCTATATTTATTTATAAGGGCGCCATAAGTTTAGATTGACGTCACTAAACCGGAGATAAACTAAAATCTTTTTCTAGTAGAAGTAGTTCTTACCAATTATCCCCAAATCGAGATTAATACATTGTGACTCAATAGGACTAACAAGCAATACTCGACAAATATGATATAAAGTAATCTTTATTAAAGAGTATCGTACATCATAAATTTTCATAAAAAAAAATAAAGAAAATGTGGGATTTAATAAATGAACTTGAAGTTAAACAGATTAGGCTCTCCAGAGTGGAAAGTCTAAACACACGAATACTGAATCAATTCACAAATAATACAATAACTATTAATCAATATTGTCAAACAATTCGAGACCACGTCTCGATCTATCTAAATAATGTGGTAACAAAATTGTCAAATAATAAGACCGGAGTCTTAACTTAAACTACATCAGATCAATTCTGAACTTAAATTCTAATCGAAATATCGAACGACCCAAAGACAAAACAAACAAAGTTTAACTGCCATCACGACAAGTAAAATGGTACAATTCCTAACCAATAGGCTGTTTTAACTGTGATGCCGGAACGTAAAGCACACAAGTATTATTATCTACGACGGAGGTTCATAAATGAGACCTTTATTTACACCCTAGCCGCTCGGCTAATTTAACCGCACGCCGGGATGCGAAACGCACAGGTTGCAATGGTAGGTACCAAATCGTAACAAACAATCCACGATTGTGTCAAAACAAGACGTTTACGAATCGAAATCAAAACAAATATTCGAAACGTCAAATCAAAATAGCACGTAACCCAAAGGTACGGCTCGCAAATCAAAAACTATCCTTTCGGATGTATCCCTGATATAAAAGTGGTCGCTTGGGGAGGGAACGGATGCGATATCCCGTAACTGAACGATACACAGTAACGTCAGACTACCTCCTTCCCCAAATGAACAATAATATATCCCCACTACTCTACACCACGGACAACAAATGTACAAATAAACCGAAATCGTACTAACACGAGCCGAAATGTAATTCAAATTTCACTGACAAAATGGCTCTACGACAGTATTTGGAGAGACCAACCTTAATTACACTTAAATTAGAACCTGAGAGCTCTCTTACATAGATCTATTTAGAAAGTTGAGGTCGTCTGAACGTGGCAACGAATCAAAACATAATCAATTAACTCGTTTACACTAAATAAACACAAATACACGCCAAAAACGTGTGTCACAAGTTCTATAACCACGTACAAATGAGCTCATAACTTTCGATAAACACTTACCTGCATACAAGTCGCCTTCTAGACAACGATTTTACACAAAATATAACTACGGTTGAGTCCTCCAGATGCTTCAGCGGAACATTGCTTGATGTACATGCAACGCGAAGTAACTTCCTCTCCGCTATCCCCAAAATAACTCCAAAGGGCTCCAAAAAAACGTGCTACCGAGTGTGAAAAGATGTCCCAAAGGAATAATATCTCGTCTCCCAGACGAACAACGGCTCCATAAATGCTTTTCACGTATTCAGCAGGGTACAATAACAGTTCCAAACGATTCTACCGGTCCCAAAACGCTACAAATCAACGAAACAACTGATATAACCATGTGCTTTGTGTATTAATCACGAGCTATATCTTGAAAATGAAAAACTTACGCGTTTAGATGTAATACGCCTTCAATATGACAAAATGCTTATGTCAGTCGATGGAAGAACTATTTCTCGATCAATTTATGCCATTTAGTTGGATTAAATCCGGCCAGTTGAAGGGATGATACAAGATCAAAATCAATCGTGTCCTGCGTCGATCGATGACAACCGCACAAGTGCCATTTTGTTTCTAAGCAACCTAATTTATCGATCCAAGGATCGGTTAGTTCACGCGCCCTACATAGATGGCAGCGCTGGTATCAAAATTCAAAATATATAAATATTGTGTTACGAATAATTTACGTAACAATATACACACACCTACACACAGAAACACACACATATGTGTATTTATGATGTTTGGGATAAAACAGACGGGTTTGATCAAGTGGCTGAATTTGGACAATTGTTTGATTTTTGTTTTATTTTTGGGATTAGTATTATTGATGGGAAATTTACAATTAAAAATTTAAAAAACGAACAAGATGTGACGCTCTTTTTTAACTCCAGACAGAGTTATCGTTTTATAAATCAAAAAATATATCAATAATTAAACAAAACAAATTTAATTTTCCAAAAAAATATGGAAATATTTTTTTAAAATACCTTGTTGGTATTAAATTTTTGAATACTTATATTTTTGGAATATTTTTTGCATATTTGGGCATATTTTTTGGAAGACTTAATGACATGAGCACGAAGTGATAATTTATTGTGAAAAGTGCTTACAAAAGTATTTATTTTTCTTAAATTGGTTTAGTTTTGTTTTAAACATTTTTTTTACACATTTGGCAACTGTTTACTAACTTTTAGCCTTGCGATTACGTTTATCTGCAAATTCTGAGAATTTTCACTTTTAACCTCAAAATATCTGTATTTAGTTCCTGTTCAAATACTTGACAATATTTTTCAGATATTAAACTCAACATTTGTTAAAATTATGATTAAAACCTTTTCTGTGTATTTTGATATATTTAACATTTTTTGTTTCTTTGTCATGTTCTATTGTATTATACTGTTAATATACACAGTATTCTAATTCTTTATTATTTCACTTACAGGGTTTGTAAGTATTGAATCCAATTCATAACAACTGATCAGTCGACCAACCAACCTCAAAAGGAGGAGGTCTTCTGCATGTATATGATTATAGCTGAGTTAAGGTTCTAGCCATATCCACGCCCGAGAGTTACGGACCACCTTGTATTCTAATCATATAAAATAATTTATGAAAATTAACCTGCAAATAGTCCAGAATGTATTGATAGCTCAGTGGTAACGTTCTTGCTTTTAACGACCTGTTGTGAAAATTTATTTTTATTTTATGTTATTTTATTATTTTTTAATGTACATTACAATCACATAAATTTTTATATACGAATATTAATTTCAATCCAATTTCAATTTAATTTGTTTTTGTGCAATAGTATACTCTAAATTTGTCACACTATTCTATTATATACAAACTAGGTTATTACCCGTCAACAATGACGGATTTATAATATAAAAATTTCAACTATTTGTATGTGTATTGGGTTTTATTTTTTAACGTATCCTAATTTCGTCGCCAGTCTGCGAATCATGGGACAGGATATCACCAGTTAGCTAATCACGGGAGAGGGTGTCACCTGTCAGCCAATCAAGAAACAGGGTGTCCCAGTTAGTCAGTCACGAGAAAAATTGACGTCATAATGTTACCGACACTACATACAGACACTTGCTAATTATATAGTTAGATTATTTATTCATTAACTTTTTAAGATGAGAAAACGATTCATTTTTACTTAGTACATTACATTTACATTGTTAAAACTAAAAATAATTTGAGACATTAATTTATGCCTACGAAACCCTAGACATTTCTATATATAATTATATTCGTAGATACTTAGAGAATAAATCTGCAAAATATTGTTCATATCGGTTAAAGGATATAGGCTTGTCTAGAGTTTCTCGTTTATGCCTACGAAACCCAAAACATTTATATATAAAATTTTATCCGCAGTTTCTCAGAGAATAAATCTGCAAAATATTGTTCATATCGGTCAAAGGAAACAGGAGTATTTACAGTCTCTTGTTTATGCCTACGAAACCCTAGACATTTATTTATGTAATTATATTCGTAGATTCTTAGAGAATAAATGTGCAAAATATTGTTCATATCGGTCAAAGGAAACAGGAGTATCTAGAGTCTCTTGTTTATGGCTACAAAACCATAGACATTTATGTATGTAATTATATTCGTAGATTCTTGGAGAATAAATGTGCAAAATATTGTTCATATCGGTTAAAGAAAACAGGAGTATCTAGAGTCTCTTGTTTATGCCTACGAAACTCTAGACATTTATGCATATAATTATATTCGTAGATTTTTAGAAAATAAATCTGAAAAATACTGTTCATATCGGTCAAAGGATATAGGAGGTCCCTAGGGTTTCTTGTTTATGCCCACGAAACCCTATACATTTCTATAAGTTATTTTATCTGCAGATTTTTAAATAATAAATCTGCAAAATATTTTTCATATCGATCAAAGAATATCGAAGTGTCTACAGTTTCTTATTTATGCCTACGAAACTCTAGATATTTCTATACGATGTTTTATCAGCAGGTTTTTAGAGAATAAATTTGCAAAATGTTTTTCATATCGATCAAAGAATATAGGAGTGTCTAGAGTTTCTTATTTATATCTACGAAATCCTAGATATTTCTGTATGTTATTTTATCCGCAGATTCTTAAAGAATAAATCTGCAAATATTGTTCATAAAGGATATAAGAGTCTCTTGTTTATGCCTACGAAACCCTAGACATTTATGTATGTAATTATATTTGTAGATTCTTAGAAAATAAATCTGCAAAATATAATTCATATTGGTCGAAGGATATAGCAGTGTATATAGTTTCTTGTTTATGCCTACGAAACCCTAGACATTTCTATATGTTATTTTATTCGCAGTTTCTTAGAGAATAAATCTGCGAAATATTGTTGATATCAGTCAAATAATATAGGAGTATCTAGAGTTTCTTGTTTATGCCTACGAAATCCTACAAATTTCTATATGTAATTATATTCGTAGATTCTTAGAGAATAAATCTTCAAAATACCTGTCAATCAAGTCAAACTGGGAACACCCTGTTTCCCAGTTAGCCAATCACGAGAACCTAGGAAAAATGACGTCACAGTGTTACAAAATCACTAACACACGGTAGCTAATTATATTTGTACGATTAGTTTGAAATCGCTTCAACAGGTTATAACGGCAATACGGAATGATTGCTCAGTGGTAGTGTTCGTGCCTCCTAACCTGAGAACAACTGTTCAAATCCCGTCGGATACGTTTTTTATAAAAAGAAAAATAAAATAATAATAATTTTTACATTACTTTGACTTATATTTTATTTACATATGTTAATTTATTTATTTTATTTCATTTTATTTTAATCTAATTTCAAGTAAATTTGTTTTTATGCTATCTAAATGTTTAAATTAGTTTAATCACATTAATTTTAATACTAGACTTCAAGCGTTTTGCTTTCTTTTACATCGATTTCTCACGGCGTACTAACTGTTCTTTTGTTCTACCTCTACTGTACCTTGTCCGTGGTTTTTGTTGTATGTCATAAATAAGTCCTCCTGATAAACCCCTGGAGGTAAAGTCTGTGTCCCAGTTTTATCCCGAACCCAGATTTTGAATTTCAATATTTTAATCAAGGCATATTTCATCTATGTTATCTCATTTTTTTTATCGTTATCTCTTCTTTTTTCTCTTATTATTTGGTATATCATTTTCTAATAATATAAAATAGTAACTACCGGAAAAATTCTAACGCGTAATCAAGCAGTTAAAAAAAAAAAAAAAACAGAAAAGGAAATAATACATAGCCTAAATTCTAGCTATGAAATAATAATATCCGAACAACAAGACGATAGTAAATCCGATACAAAAGAAATTTATCTTCACCTGCAATACAAATTAGCAGAATCTAATGCGGAAAACATTGAATTAAAAAAATAGAATTAATAGTCTGGAAACAAAATTAAAACTCTTCTGGCCGAATGTAAACTCAAATCTAAAATTACCCAAGAATTGCAAGATAGTATTAACAAACCTCACTATACGGTCTGTACTGCCACGCAAACCACTTCTTCTACTACTTCCTCCGGAAGTCAAACAGAGCTGCAGTCAAATAATTCGACAAATACTTCTGGACAGAGTAATATTGGCGAAACATACACTACCTCTTCTAATTGTAATCACGATAGAAACTCTTTAGAGCAGACTAATCTACACTGCAAACCCGGCCAAACAAATCAAATTCAACCATCGCCAAATGATTCTAACATCCCAGTTAAAAAGAATGTCCTAATATTAGCAGACAGTCACGGTAGAAATCTAGGAACCTTTTTACAAGAAAAAATGCCTGATTATTGCATCCACTGCATTTGCAAACCAGAAGCACAATTAAGGATCACGTTGGATTTAACGAGTTCAGTAGCTAATTTCAATAAAAATGACTTTGTAATCGTTTTAGCCGGTACCAATAATTTTCCGCATAACAATGTGTTTTTACCAAACACTTTTGAAAAAGTTAATAAAATATGCAGTCACACCAACTTGATAATAGGTGCTATTCCTTACCGCTACGACAAGACATTCTTAAACCCGTCAATCCATTACTATAATAATATTATTTTTGATTTAGTCTGGAGCAAACAGAATTGCTACTCCTTTGGCACTAATTTTTACTAAAGTCGCAAAAATTACACCAGACATGGGCTTCGCATGAGGGATTGCTTCTTTTCGAGAAACTCGCCAATGTCATCAAAAGCAGCCCCATGTTCGACTACAACTGCATTTCCTCTGTTCCACCTGAGAAGCGGTGTCTTTAACAATAAAAAGCCTCTATCAATCATTCACGAGAATATGTGCTGCTTGTCCAATAAAATAGAATAACAAATATTTTTTTATCAGAGCACAACCCAGACATCTTCTTTTTAAGCGAACATTGGCAAAATAATGATCAAATAAATTTTATTAAGCTGGAAGATTTTGATCCAGCAAATTTTAGCAGAATTCCTGCAAAGAGTCATGGAGGAGTCGCGATATATTGCAAGTCACATTTAGAAACGAAATTAATAGCAGAGGCAGAGAATTTCAACGTCCCGTATATTTTTAAATGCTGAGCTCTTATATTAGTAAGATATAATCTTATGATAGCAGTATGTTATCGTCCTTCTACGTCAAGTGACTACGATACTTTCTTCACAAAATTACATGAGCTACTGAATTTCTCAACGACTAAAGCAAATAGAGTCCTCTTTGCGGGCGATTTCAACATTGATATACTCACGGATAGCACACACAAGAACAAATTCATGGACATCGTGACATCTTATGAATTGTCTTTCGCATTTCATGAACCGACCAGAATTACTAACACAAGCCAAACGTGTATTGATAATTTTCTGTGTACTGGCAACATAGTTGAACGCAAAATTTTAAACCCAGGATTAAGCGATCCAGGGCGTGGTCCAGCATGTGGAATTAGATGTGGAATTAGATTTAAAAAAACTTACTTATATTAATGACTTAAACTTTCCATTAAAAAAACTAATTAAAAAATCATCCTGCATTAAATTTCCTCAATATATCATTACCTTAAAAGAAAAAGTCTCTACATAACAATCTCTCTCACAAAAATTTCCTATCTTTAAACAACACTTCAAAGAAGCTAACGCAGCCTATCAAAAATCCCTGACAGAGCATAGGAAGTCTATCACAGATAATCAAATTCTATCAGCAACTAATAAAAACAAAGCAATGTGGAAATTCATTAACTCCACAATCAAAGAAACAAAAAAAGCACAATAAATATCACTGATAATGAAGATAACAACATTGATCCTTTAACTGTCGCCTCAAATTTCAATTACTTCTTCATTAACACAGTCGCAGCAGTCAATTCTACTACTGATGTCTTATATCATGAATACATTAACTCTCTCATTCAAAGTAACAATCTATATATATATATATATATATATATATATATATATATATAAATATAAATATGAATGGTTTTTGGGAATAGCGGTGGAGAAAAGTAAACTCAAATTTTACTAGTACCCGATATTTCGGTCTAATTTTTTAGACCTTTTTTAAGGGCCGGAAAATTTTATTAAATTAATAAATATAAATTACAGACAAAATTGTTTAGACTTACAGTAAATACTAAGAGTCTCCTCTGATGTACATTAATAAAATAATTGAACAAATAGTTTTAAAATTAAACATTAAAATAAATAAATATCAGATAAATCACAGTCTAAAATCGTTATCACAGCTCGATTTTAGACTTTGTTTGTAGGTGTTATTTTGTGTTGGTGTATTTTGAGTTTAGTGTGTATGTTTGTGTTGGTGAATTTCCGAGTGAAGGTTATGGTTTCAGTTTTGTTAGTGTTGAGTTTAATTTTTGAATGTGTCCAATATTTTTCTAAGTTATATATGTGGTATTGTGTTTGTTTGTTGGCCACTTCCGTGCTGAACGAGATTGCAGTATCGTCAGCGAAGAGGGCCATGTTAGTGTTAGGTGATGTGGGGATGTCATTGATGTATAGTGTGTATAACTTAGGTCCAAGCACGCTTCCTTGCGGAATGCCTGCCGGAATTGGATGTGGTGTGGGGAGTGTATTGTTAACCTTCACTCGGTATGTGCGATCTGTTAGTTATGAGTATAAAAGTTTAATTATGAGGGGTGGAAAAAAAATCGTATGTGTTTAATTTGTGTATGAGCCCTACTAGCCATACCTTATCAAAGGCACGTTCGAAGTCTAGTAGGGTCATTGTAGTGACTTTGTTTTTATTGAATTGTGTTATGGTGTCATTGACTATTCTAACTATCTGTTGTGTTATGTTGTGTTGTGATCTAAAGCCAAATTGGTGTGGTTTCATTATATTGTGTTTGATGTCATGTTGGAGTAATCTGTCATGTATGATTTTTTCGGTGAGTTAAGATAGTGTATTTAAGAGACTTATGGGTCGGTAGTTGCTAGGATTTTTGCTTTTTTTTTTTGGTTTTGGGATAGGAATGACTATGGCAGATTTCCATAGTGGTGAGAAGTATTGAAGTTTAATGATTGCGTTAATGATGTACATGAGCTGAACTATAGATTTTTGGGATAGATTTTTCAAAATTTCATTTTGTATCTTATCAGGACCTGGTGCTTTCCGGGAGGGGAGGGTCTTGATAATTTCTTTTAATTCTGTGGGTGTAGTCAGGAATTGCACAAGTCTCTTGTGTGTTGTTGTATGTGGGGTGCTTATAAAATGTTGCGTTTGTGTTATATTGTCATTTTGTTTCGTTGTGTTATTGGTGTTGATGTTGTGTGAGCTTTCAAAGGCTTCAGCAAGGGCATCAGCCTTTTGCTCATCTATTTCGTGTAGTGTTGCGTTTTGTATTAGTGTAGGTATATTTTTTGTACCGGGAGTTTGAGTACCGCTGGCGACAGTGAATTACGTAGTGTGTTAATGTGAATTTAAATAACGATTATTAAATATAAAACCGAAATATAAAATTAAATATTCACTTAATAGTATAGTTAAAGCTGAGTAAATCAATCTGTGATAATAATTAATGTTTGTGCAGTGATTTCTAAGTGATAAATTGTGTGATAAAGTGCGTTATCAGTGATAAGTGGCATAAGTCACATTGATCAGCTGAGCGACTTAACGCAGAGCGCAAGCGCAAAGTCACCGCGCCAGTGAATATCAAAAGTTCCGAAACGCGGCAATAGTGTTACCCGATTTCGAGCCCTATTACGTGGGAACTTCTGAGCAGAGATAATAAAAGAGAAAAAGAAGAAAAATAATTTCATATGAGCAACCAGAATAAGAGAGAAAGAGGCGAGATAACGAGTCCACAGTCGGAAGAAGAAATATTCAAAAGAAGTAAGTTATTCCCCCGGACGCCAGAAAGACGAAAACAGGAATTGAGTACAAGAAAAATGGAGAAGATAGAAAGAATGTTTGAGGAGTTGAAAGGTATGATAAAGAAAAACACGGAAGAGAATGAAAATGTGAAACAAATGTTAGCAAAACATATAAAGGAGAATGAAAAAATGAGGGAGGATATAAAGAAGAAAGAGGAACAATGGCAAGAAGAAAAAGAAGTCCTAATCACTAGAATTGAAAAACTAGAACAGAGAGCAGAGGTACATGAAAAAGAAAAGAGGAAAAATAATGTAATAATCACTGGTTTTAAAGTGAGACAAGATAAGAAAAAAGAAGTAGAAAAATTGCTTAAAGATGTTATACAGGTGGAAGTGGAGGTACAAACAGTTAAACAAATAGATGGAAAAAGTAATAATGAGATGCTTTTAGTAGAAATGAAAGACTGGAAAGAGAAGCAAATGGTAATGAAAAATAAATGGAAATTAAAAGGAAAAGACATTTAGTTTGAACATGACCTCACAATGAATGAAAGAAGAATACAAGCCGAACTTCGCAAAATCGCAAGAACTGAAAGACAAGCAGGTAAAAGAGCAGTAGTGGGGTATAAGAAATTACGGCTCGAAAATGAAATATATAGATGGAGCGAAAGAGATAACAAAATTGTTAAGGAAAAAGCTCCAAAAAACGATTAAAGGAAAGCAAGTGGAAACCTAGAAAGACGAATATGGCAATGAAAACGGACAGGAGTATGGTTACTGAAACAATTAGTAATAGAAAAGGGTATGATAAACAAAAGGGAAAAACTTTAAAAAATTATAGTGTAAGGAATATGGTATCATTAGGAACATGGAATCTAAGAGGGATTAAGGATAAAGAAAATGAAATAGTGGAAGAAATAGAAAAAATGGATATAGATTATATTGGGTTTACTGAAACTAAAAAGAAAGGAAGTGGATTAAGACAACTAGAGAAGGGATATTGGATGTATTGGTCAGGGATAGATTTGAAAGAAAATGCACAAGCGGGAGTGGCAATTGGAATAAAGAGAGAAAATATGGAATACGTAAGAAAAGTTAATCTAATAAATGAGAGGATGCTAACATTAGAGGTAAAAATGGATGAAGATTATGTCACTCTGATGGTAATTTATGCTCCGAACGAAGATGCAAAAAAGGAAGAAAAGGACAAATTTTATGAAACCTGGCAGGAAGAGATAGACAGGATAGACACAAAGATAATTATAATGGGAGACTTGAATGGAAGGGTTGGCATGGAGAACTCAGGATTTGAATGGTGTTTAGGAAAACATGGAGAGAAAGAGAGAAACAGCAATGGCCAACGAATAATTGATTTATGCATAGAAAATGAATTAGTGATAACAAATTCACATTTCATGCATAAGGAAATTCATAAAGTAACACGAGAAGTGAAAAGCAGAAACGAGAAATCCATAATAGATTATTTTCTGGTAGGTAGGGAAATATGGCGTAAAGTTAAAGACGTAAAGGTCAAAAGAGGACCGGAAATAGGAAGCGATCATTTCCTGCTCAGAATGGACTTGATTTTAAGGACAAAGAAAAAAGAACAAAAGAGAAAAACAATCATAAATAAAAAGATAAAATGCTTTAAGTTAAGGATAACAGAACACAAAGAAAAATACCAAGATTTACTTAAAAGCAAAATAGGGAACATGACAAACTACGCCCTAGTGGAAGAAGAATGGCTGGCATACAAAAATAATATACTGGAAGCAGCAAAAGCAAGTTGTGGTACGTGCACAATAAATAATAAGAAAGGTAAGAAAACAGCATGGTGGTCCGAAATGGTAAAGAAGGCTGTGCAAGAGAAGAAGAAACGATGGAAAATTTATTTATCAACTAGAAAGAGCCAAGACTATATATCGTATAAGAAGGAAAGAAAAAATGTTAAACACATAATAAAAGAGGAAAAAGACAGATCGTGGAAAGAATTTGGAGAAAAAATGGAAAGGAATTACAGAGAAAATCAAAAAATGTTCTACGGGGCAATTAGAAATATGAGAAAGAAAAAGGGGCCAACTCTAAAAAACATAAAAGATAAAGATGGAAATATTCTACAGACAGAAGAAGATATAATGGAAAGGTGGAAACAATATTTTGAGGAGTTGTTGGAAGGAAATGAAGGACAACCAAGAGAAGAAAACACAAAACAGGACGGAATAATAACAGAAATCACAAAAGAAGAACTGGAAAAAGCAATTGCCAAAGCCAAGTTAGGGAAAGCTCCAGGAAATGACAAGATAACAATGGATATAATAAAAGTAGCTCCAGAAGAAGCAAGAATAAAGCTGTTAAAGATAATGAATAAGGTGTTACAGAACGGTGAAGCTCCGGAGGACTGGAAGATTGGAATAATTACGCCAATATTGAAGAAAGGAGATTCGAGAGAGTGTAGCAACTACCGAGGAATCACTCTTTTAAGCACAGTTGGGAAAATCTTTGCTAGAATCATAGAAGAAAGGTTAAGAGGAAAATTAGAAAGTACACTGGAAGACAACCAGTACGGATTCAGGCCGAACAGAGGAGTTTTAGATCCAATATTTATGCTGCGACACATTAGTGAAAAAGCACTTCGAGAAGACAGGGAGATACATCTATGCTTTATAGACCTGGAAAAAGCATACGACAGGATAATGAGAGAAGATGTTTGGAGAATACTCAGGTCAAGAGGAATAGAGGAATACCTTGTAGCAGGAGTACAAAGCCTTTATGATGGGACAAAATGTTATGTACAGACCAACAACTGCAAGTCTAGGTATTTTGAGACAAAAATCGGCCTAAGGCAAGGGTGTATATTGAGTCCACTACTCTTCACAATAGTGCTCGATACAGCCATTAAAAACGCCAGAAAAGAAGTAAAGAAATACCACATAGGGCAATGGAAAATGAAGCAAATTACCATCACAGAGCTATGCTACGCAGACGACAAAGTTCTAATCGCTAGCAATGAAGAAAATCTGCAAGGTAACCTAGACATCTTCAGCAAGTGGCTTAGCAGAATAAATATGAAGATCAGCTGCGAGAAAACAAAGAGCATGATCATCAGTGCAAAACCGGAAAAACACCATATTACATTAAACGGAAAAACACTCCAACAGGTTGAGCAGTTTAAGTATCTGGGATCTGTTTTCTCTGCAGACGGAAAAATAGACAGGGAAATAACGGAACGAGTTGGGGCTGCTGGTAAGCTGTTTAACAGTATCAAGACCTCCTTCTTAGGGAAAAAGGAAATTCCAACAGAGGCTAAAGTCCAAGTCTTCAAGAAAGTAGCCATCCCAATACTTACATATGGATCAGAAGCTTGGACAACTACAGAAAAACTTAAAAGCAGAATAAGAAGCAGCGAAATGAGATTTCTACGGAAGATCAAGGGAAGAACAAAACTGGATCGTATAAAAAACACAGAGTATAGAGCAGAACTAGGAACAAAACCAGTAGAAGAAATGATAGAAGAAGGACAGTTGAGATGGTTTGGTCATATACAAAGGATGGATGATAGTAGAGATACAAAAAAGGTTTATGAAGCCAGGGTAGCTAAAAGGAGACGAAGAGGAAGACCTAGGAAGGAATGGAATGATGAAATAAGAAGAGCGGTAGAGAGAAGAGGTACCCCTTGGTGTGAAGCAAGAAGTAGGACTCAAAATAGGAAGGAATGGAAAATACTGTGGAGACGATCCCCCGTGAAAGAAGAAGACAAATACAAATAACATTCAAACTCTCACAAAGCCCGACACCAGAAATGGTAAAAGGGCTCAACGATTAAGTAAGTATATTTTTACTTGGTTTTGTGTAGAGGCGGGAAAAATTCCATAGTGAGTTGCCATTTGTGTTGATTGTTGTAAGTTTGTGTTAAAAGTGTCATTTCTGTGCTTTGTGATTTGTGTTCTGATGATTTTGTTAAGTGTGTTTGTTTGTGTCTTGTACTGTGGATGCGTGTGCGCTGCGGGCGCTTCCTGGCCGTGTTGCGCTGGCTGATGTTGTTTAATATGTATTGCGGGAGGTGTTCTAATTTTGTTTTTATTTTAATATTTTGCGTGTGTTTTGTTTTGGCTTTCTGTAGTATTTTAGTGTATTTTTGTACCTCGTCGTCAACTTGTTGAGGTGTACTGATATGTGCGTTTATGCGTACGCTACGATCTAGTGAATCTCTGAACATCTTCCAGTTTGTGTTTTTGTACGATGTAATGTGTTTAGTCCTGTTGTCTTTATGTCTGTCGTTTAGTGTGAGTATTATAGGGTCATGGTCAGATGAAAGTTCAGAGAGTGTAGTTGGTGCCGTGATTTTTGTTACGTTTTTGTTTATGACAATGTCCACTGTGCTGGGTGTAGGTTTATTAGGAGCGTGTATAATAATGTTGTTATTCGTAGCATACGCATATAGTGTTGTGCCGTTTGTGTTATATGTTGGATTGTAGCTCTAGGTGGTGTGTCGCGCGTTGATGTCACTAATTATCATTATTTTGTTGCAGTCGGTGAGTTCGTCTAAGTCTTGTACAGTTAGTTTGTGTCTTGGGCTGTTGTAGGCAGCCGTTATGTGTGTATTGTCTGTCAGTCTGATCGTTAGTGTTTCTAAATGTGTGTATGTTATGTCTGTTAAAGTGTGTGGTACGTCATTTTTAATAAGAAGTGCCACACCCCTGTCTGCCGTGACGTCATTGTCGTCAGTCTGTCTTGTCTGTTATAGTACAGTCGTTAATTTTAAATTTGTCAACATTTTGAAGTCTCGTTTCGTTCAGTGCTAAAATATCTATTTTATGTCTTTTTCAGAAATAAGTCAATTCGTCTGTCTTACTTCTTACGCTGTTGGCATTCCAAGAGCAAACCTTTAATTTATATGCCATACTGATCCACAGCAAATAAGTAAGAGCAAATCTTTGCAATACTATGACTTTGTCAATCGAGTTTGGTGCTGATTGAAGTTGCTGACTGCTGCCAAAATTCCCTCCAAGTTGATTAGTGAATTTAGTGTTTTAAATTCTGAAATGAGATCTAGAAAATTATTTGATGCAAATATATTGTTTTGTTTATCATTGTGCTGTGTATGAGTGGTTTGATTATGTGTTTGTGGTGCGGGTGTTGTGTTACTTATATGTTGTGCTGGTTGCCTGAGCGTCGGCCACTGCTCAGGTGCTGCACTTGGCGGAGTGGGGAGTAGAGTGCGTCTGTTATTGCTGTTGGCCCTCTGTTGCCATGGGTTCACGGCTGGTTGGGGGCAGGGACGTATCTTGTCTGATTATTTATTTGTGGGTTTCTTCGGTTGTTAAGTTTATTTATGGCTGCTTTGTTTATGTCGAAAATCAATTTGAAATTCGACTTTCTCATCAGACGAGAACCGGTGTAGTTCCTTTCTTTTCAAATTTATTTTATTGTTATGTTTAATGTACCTATATTAAACATGTAAATAATGTACATATAGTTTTATGTGTGTGTGGGATTATGTGTTTTGCTCATGGGTCCGATCGGTGTAAGCGGGTAGTGTTTGAAATGGTTGTTTGTGTACGTATGTGTGCATATTAAGTTTGTTTGTGATGTTTCGTATAAGTAGGTTAACTGTTAGTTGTGTGGTGTAGAAATTGTAAGCAAGCTTATTGATGTAGTCTGTGATGTATGGGTTGGTAGTCTGTTCGTGTAGTTCTGTTACTCGTATGTATCTGTTTGCATTGGTGACTAGTCTGAGGTATTTGTTCTGTAGTCTTTGTAGTAGTATTTTTGCTGTCGGGGAAGCGTGGCACCAAGCCGGAGCTGCATATGTTAATGTTGGTCTGATGATTATTGTGTAAATGAGTTTTTTGTTTTTCTCTGTCAGTGTGCTGTATTTGTTGAATAGTGGGTAGAGTTGTTTTATTGTGTAGTGAGCTTTTAAAGGCTTTGTTTAAAGGTGAGTGTTTTGTCAAGGTGAACGCCGAGGTACTTGACGGTGTCTGTTGGTGGTGTTTTGTGATTGTGTATTTTGAGTGGCCAGAATATTTTTCTGTTGGTGTATTTACGTGTGAAAACTATGGCTTCTGTTTTTGCAGCGTTTATTTTAATTTTCCAGAGGTCCTAGTATTTCTGGAGGGAGTTTATGTGGAATTGGATCTGTTTCTTTGCCACTTCTGCGGTAAATGAGTGGGCATAGATGGCCGTATCATCAGCGAAAAGGGATAGTTTGGTTTTTGGAAAGGTGGAGATGTTATTTATGTAGAGAGTAAATTGTTCAGGACCAAGGTCACTCCCTTGGGGGATGCCAGCAGGTATGGTATGCGACGTACAATAGGTGCTGTTAATTTTGACTAGGTATGGTATATTTTGATTCGGCTTGTACCTCGGTTTCCAGTTGTAGGGTTGAAGTGATTTTGTTGTTTATTGTTAGTAGTCTGTCCAATGTCTTCCTGGATTATTATTTGTCCCAGTCTGTGCTTTTGTGTGCAGTTATTTTTTGTGTTGTCTTCTTTTTGTCTGTTGTTTAGTGTGAATATGACTGGGTCGTGATCGGAGCTTAGTTCGTGTCGTGTTGTTGGGTCAGTTATGTGCGTGACGTTTTTGTTAAGTATAATATCCACTGTGGATGTTGACGAGCCATTTACTGGGAAGTGCGTCGGTTTGCTGGTGCCATGAATATGATCTGTGTGTATGTAAGTACTATGTTGCCGTCGGTTTTGTTAGTGTGGTTGCAACTCCAGCTGGTGTGTATTGCGTTTCGGTCACCAACTAGTATCGTGTTGTTGTATGTTGTGAGGGTGTCTTTGTGTGTTAATTGTTTTGAGGGTCTGTTGTATGCAGCTACTATGTATGTGTTGTCTGAGAGTGCGAGTATTAGTGTTTCAAGAGATGTGTCTGGTGACTGTTTTAGTGTGTGTGGTATGTTGCGTTTAACTAGTATGGCGACCCTCCCTAGTTGCGTTTTTGTCGTTGTCGTCTGCGTCTGTTGGTCGGTCGTGTCTGTTTTTTTTTTTTTTTTTTTTGTAGTTTGTGATTGTCGGTCTATCTGTAGTTTTAGTTTGGTCTCATTTAAGAGTAAGATGTCAATGTTGTGTTTATGTATGAAATATTTTAGTTCGTGTATACGTGATCTTACACTGTTGGCGTTCCATGAGCAGATTCTGATGAGTTCAGATGTTGTATTTGGCCAGTTGTTGCGAGAATTGGAGGCAACTTTTCATCTGGGGTTTTGCAGCCCCTTAACATATTGTTGAGGTCCCTGACAGCCGCCAGCATCCCATCTAGGTTGATCATCTGATCTAGCTGACTGAGTTCTGAAATTAGATTATTCATATTAGTAGTCATATTTGTTGGTTGTTGCGTATTGGTACGATGTTGTGTGTTAATGTTGTGTGTCTGTGGGTCGGTTTCTGAAAGCTTAGCCGAGTTTCATCTTTTGGTTAAACTCGGTTACAATATAACAATCCTATAAGTAACAATAGCAACCAATTTCTAACTATTTGGTTATAGTTAACAAGGCTTTCAGAAACCGGCCTTGTGTGTTTGTATTGTGTGTGTGCGTGTTTATATTGTGTGTGTATGTGTTTATATTGTGAGTGTATGTGTTATTTGCGTGTGTTTGTCTTTGTTGTAGTGGTGGAAAGGCCTTTCGTTGTCCTCTCCTGTCTACTGTTTGTTGGGCTGGGTGTTGTTCCGGGGTTGGTAGGAGAGTTCTCCTCAATTCTCGCTGTTGCCAGTAGTTGCTGGTTGGTGATGGTGCTGGGATTTACTGCTGTAGTGGAGGCGGCTGGCGTCTTAGTCGGTTTTGTTTCAGGTTTCTCAGTTTAGCTTGATATGTTGGGCATTCTATTGAGTTGGCCGGGGCCCTCCGTCGCAATTAATACACTTTATTGTTGGGTTGTCCGTGCATTCCTTGGTGAAATGGTCCCCTGCGCACTTGAGGCATTTCGTATCGAGAAAGCAGTTTGACGTGGCATGGCCCCATGCCTGACATCTGTGGCCCTGGATTATCTCTTTCTTCTTGATGCACCGTTTCCAGTATATCCTGGTATGGGCTAGATAGCGGACCTTTTCTATGGCTGTCATAGTAACTTTATTTTCACTCACTACTAAGTATAGAGGTCTGTTGGTATTCCTCATTTTGGTGACTTCTGTGACTGCTATATTTTGTTCCTTCAGTTCTTCTTTTATTTCTTGGACAGTTATGTCTAAGTCTAATCCTTTTATTACGTAGGCGCGGGTACCTCTGTGTGCCGGGGTGTAAGTGCTTGACTTTTACATTCCTGAATGTGTTTATGATTCTGTCGCGTGTGCAGTGTTCATCAACGAGTATTATTGTACCATCTTTAGTGTACCTAAGATCGCTGAGTGAGAAATCTGAAATTATTCTAAGTCACTGAGTTTAACAAAACTGTCCAGTGACCAGCGGTTAAAAACGGTAAAACTGGGGAATTTTGAGAATCAACACCGATTTTGATGAAAATTTGGGAATAAGCTCTACTTACCCTCTTCTTCAAAATTTACCCTGCGCCGAAGAGTGCGTTTTATTTTTTAGGGGTGAAAACTACCCCTTGTTGCAAAAAATTTTTAAATTATAGTTTTTAGCACGTATTTAGTTAAAATTGCGTTTAAATCGATTATTTGCGAATCTCTTGACATTTTTGAACAGTAAATGAACTGGTCTTTTTAATTTTTGGGGGTGAAAACTACCCTTCATTGCAAAAAAAAATTAAAAATCGTAGATTTTTGAGTATATTTTGTTAAAATTCGGTTTAAATTAATTATCTGTAAATCTCTTGACTTCTTGAACAACACGAGGCTTCAATTTTTTACGGGTAAAAACTACCCCTTATTGCAAAAAAATTAAATAAACTATAAATTTCAACATGTATTTGATTAAAATTATGTTTATGTGAATTATTCGTAAATCTCTTGACATTCTTGACCAAAAAACGAGTCGGGTTTCAATTTTACTGCAATAGCGAAGGGAGAAAATGGTAAAACATGATTTTCTAAATATAATTTTGTTAATTTGTAATCTTAAGATACTTTTATGTATAACATATTATTTAAATAAAATATTGTACATAAAAGTAATTGAAAAATTCTTAATTATTTAATTACTGATTTGCCCAGTCCTGATCGTATAAGAATATATTTAATTAAAATATAAATTTAGGATAAATAATTATTCAAAAAACTTACCGATTATATTTGAATAATAAAATAACAGCTGATCACAAATCCTAAAAGAGCAATGTGTATAATTATTTCTCTTTCATTGAGGAGTAGTATCAAGAACTGGGAAAACAATTTTCTTTCTACTTACAGTTTTCTTTTACACATACAATATAACTTTAAAATCACATAAAAATTAATTTTTATTATTTTAATACAACGCAAAGTAAAATAACACGACGTGTATACTTTATGCTTTCTGTAGCAACAGCAGAACTAAAAACAAGTAGCGGACACACACACACACACACACACACACACACACACACACACACACACACACACACACGCACACGCACACGCACACGCACACGCACACGCACACGCACACGCACACGCACACGCACACGCACACGCACACGCACACGCACACGCACACGCACACGCACACGCACACGCACACGCACACGCACACGCACACGCACACGCACACGCACACGCACACGCACACGCACACGCACACGCACACGCACACGCACACGCACACGCACACGCACACGCACACGCACACGCACACGCACACGCACACGCACACGCACACGCACACGCACACGCACACGCACACGCACACGCACACGCACACGCACACGCACACGCACACGCACACGCACACGCACACGCACACGCACACGCACACGCACACGCACACGCACACGCACACGCACACGCACACGCACACGCACACGCACACGCACACGCACACGCACACGCACACGCACACGCACACGCACACGCACACGCACACACACACACACACACACACACACACACACACGCACACACACACACACTTCTTAAAAAAACCATTTTGTAGGAAATACAAAGATCTTTGACTTCAGCTTGGTTTTCAACCCTTCGGCTTGAAAGGGGGAGGGTTAAATTGGCGCAAATAAGCTATAAATGGTACGTTACTGCAAACTTTGAACAACCGAATATCCTTCAATTTTTACATTAAAAAAAAAAAACAAAATTTTCAGTGAAACAAATCCTACAACTTTTGTTCGAAATATTTTTTCATATCATGAATATTTTTTTGTGTATTTAAAAAAAATGCATTTTTTTTGAAAAATTACGAAAATGCTATATTCAATTTAATCAATTATTTTTTCTAAAACAACCATTCTAAACCGATCAAACCACCTGCATGATGTCAATAATACTTAAATAAAGTTAACTGCCAATGGGTTATGATTAATTTCAATTTGGATGGTAACGGTGGGGGTATAATCTTTGCATTAAAAAAAAAAACAAGAAGAAGTGACTTTATTTTAGTTATAAGTTAGTCAATTCTTATGCAATATACTTTTATCAGTGCTCATTTTAAAGGTTTTTTCATGTACTTCAAAAAAGGTCTCTTGAGTTTTTCCCGAAAATTGCAATGTTTTCAAGTTATATAAAGTTCAAAGTTTTGATTCTTGTGGTTCTCGAAAAATAAGCACCCTTCAACGAGCAATAACTCAGTTCATATTGGGTTTTCAGAAGTCTTTCAAAAACCAATCTCCTTGTTTTTTTATTAGCTACATTTGTTCCTTACAACTTTTTCGATAAAATGAAAACTTTAATAGTTATTCGTGAAAAATGATTGAAAAAGATGCGTTTTTTCGATGAAAAATGCATAGTTTCAAATATTAATAACTCAGTAAGTTTCAACTTTACAAAAAAACTTTATAGAACAAAAGTTGCTTAAAATTGACCAATCTATCGATTTCTGGGGTTAATTTGATTCAAAAAATTTTCACCCCCTAGAAAGGGTGGCTTTCACCCTTAGAGCAAAAGCACAGTTCGGCGCAGGGTAGATTTTGAAAAAGAGGGTAAGTAGAACTTATTCCCTAATTTTCATCAAAATCAATGTTGATTCTCAAAATTCCCCTGGAAAATGGCTGGTGATTGGACTATAAAATTATTCAGCTCGTACGTGCTGTCAATCGACCTTCGTGTGACCGTGGACAATACAAGTTAAGGACTTGTAAAATGTAAGTTAAAAAGTAACACGTGCCACGAGAATTACACGTGGTCGCCTCACAAAAAAAAATATATTGGGTGAACCGCTTATAGGGTATCAAAGCGGGTAGATGGGATTGGTAGGCAATGAAGTTGCGCTTCCAATGGACTAATTCACGACTTACTGTGATTGACGGGGGCCGAGACATAGGCGTGGTAACTTGGTCAATTAGAACCGCGGATTGCAGCCGCGAGAAGAGTCGCGGGTCGTTTCCACTCTCACACATAGTCACAGGTACACGGTTACAGTTTGAATACACAAAACATTGCTTATCCGCGCAAAAATAGTGTGCAAATTTTTAATAAACTGTTATTTCACTGTTATTTTTCACTGTATTTAACGTTTTCAACGCACTAAAACTGTCACTGAATTCCCAGAGGGCGGGCGCAGATCCGTGACGACAATACACTAGCTCAGGACACTAAATCAACCGAATTAGTTATTTTATTAAGTCCGGCAATCGAGTCTAAGTCGTTTAAACAACGTTTTTACGCAGCTACTGCGAAACACGTCTGCTCGCTACGGTGACTATGTTAAGAAACAACCTAGCTTAAAACGAACCTAACATAAAATAAACTTAACAAAAAACTAACCTAACATAAATTGAACCTAACAAAAAACCAACCTAACGTACATACCATAGATCACAAAAAGGATGCCATCCAAGTACTAACTGCGCCCGTTTTTCACCTCTTTTTCTTTAAAAAATTCATTATTATTTTATACATAAAGTTTACAGTTGATTATTAATTATTACATCTCCTATTACTAACGGATTTATGTGTAATTAATATTTTGAATACAAAAAGTGTGTACATGTTGATATGCGGATAAGTCTGTGGTAGTGTTGTTATTTTGGTGTTTTAGTTATTAATATTTTATTTTTTATTTTTATTTTTTTATTTTTTATTTTTATTGTAAATAGGAAAACTTACAGGGAAAAATCCCTAAAAAAAGTTTTCACGTAATACATCAAGAATAAATACAAATTAATTGGTTAAAACTAAATAGTAACCATTATAGAAAAGAAACAAGTAAAACAAAAAATACATTAATACATTAATAGTAGCATGAAATGAAGAAAGAGTAATAATAATAATTTAAACAATTGTTGTATTTGACAATAAACTCATAATTTTGTTTTTAAACTGGCGTAGTGTTAGGAAGAAAATATCACAAGTATTAAAGATTCTGTTAAAACTTGCAAGACTTCTATTGACAGGTGAAAAATTTCCCAAGTTTGAATGCCTGTTTTCTATATAAAAAGTATATTTTTGCCTGGTAATTGCTTGTGGAACATTGAAATTTAAATATTGTAATATCCCAGTACTTTCGGTCATATTGTTGATTATTTTATAGAGACTACACATATCAAGGAACATGCGTCTGTTAGTAAGACTTGACAGATGATAACGTTTAAGCCGGTCGTCATAAGTAGAGCAAATATTATTCTTATTAAATTTGAAATCTAGAAATTTTACAAAACGTTTTTGAATGGCCTCCACTCTATCTATGTAGATTTGGTAGTGTGGGTTCCATATGAGACTTGCGTATTCTAATTTGCTGCAGACAAGTGATTTGTACAGATGAATGGCGCTTTCAGGTGTTGTAAAATCTTTAGTTGACCTAATAATAAAACCAAGGTTACGTAGGGCTGCCGAGGTGATTTTCTCAATATGAGTATCGAACGTAAGTTTGCTATCAAGGTGCACCCCCAAGTCCTTAAATGTATTTACCTTAGACAGGGAAATGCCACCCAAAGTGTACTGGAAAGTTATTGGCTGAAGTTTTCTGGTAAAAGTTACCTGGTGACATTTATCAATATTAAGGAGGAGGAAGTTATCTTTACAATAATTAAAAAAGTAATTTAATTCGTTTTCTAAATCTAGACAACCTTGTATTGAATTAATTTTGCTATATATCTTTAAATCGTCAGCATAGAGTAAAAATTTCGCTTTTTTAAAACAAATGTTTATATCATTTACGAAGATAGTAAATAAAACAGGACCCAGATGAGAACCTTGTGGGATTCCAGATGTAATTTTAACAAAATTAGATACGCAGTTGTTGATTGATACTGCCTGCATTCTGTTAGTGATATAAGATTTCAGCCAGCACAATAAGTTTCCATGTAATCCAATGGACATTAGTTTTTTTATTAGTAAGTCATGATTTACCTTATCAAAAGCTTTTCTGAAGTCTGTGCATATTACATCTACTTGTCCAGCACCATCAATGTTAGAATGTAAGTACTCAAGAAATGTTAGAAGGTTAGTAACAGTTGATTTTTTTGTTTGAAAACCATGTTGCTCGGATATTATAACGTTCTTTAGGGCGGAAGATAAATATTTAGTTACGATATTCTCAAATACTTTTGGCAAGATACTTAGCTTAGATATGGGTCTATAATTGGAAACGTTATTTTTACAACCACTTTTGAGAACCGGAGTTATTAATGCTTGTTTCCACAGATCAGGAAAAATTCCATCACATAAGGACTTATTAAATAAAATGTACAGTGGCACACTCAGGGAAGAGGCACAGTTTTTTATAAAGATAGGCTGCAGATCATCAGGTCCTGGCCCTTTATTGAGATCTACATTTTCTAATAAGTCTAAAATTGTGGATTTAGTTATATATGACAAGTTTATTCCTGCAGAAACTGTTCCCCCACTATGTTGAGGTCTATTTCCCGTTAAAACACTAGGTTCAAAATTAGACTGGAAGTGTTCATTAAACATGTTGCATATATCTGGGTAATTATCAGCGGATTGATTTTCTAATGTCATATTTTGAGGAATATTAGGTGTTTTCTTTTTAGCCGATACGTAGCTCCAGAATGCTTTCGGGTTGGTTTTTAAATTTCTTTCAGTAGCATTAACCCAGTCTGTGTAGTCTCTATTAATAGCAACAGTTAGCCTTTTCCGTAATGTTGAAAATGAAACATAGTCAGCAATTTGTTTATAAGTTTTCCATTTCCTATGGAACTTCATTTTTTCGCGGAATATTTTGATAGTTGAGGATTTGTACCATATTGGAAATTTTTTTCTATTAATTATTTTTAAAGGAACATTGGTGACTATAGTTGCATAAACAACGCTATAAAATTTATTGACAGCAGAATTTATATCTAGATTTTTAAATAACAAATTCCAGTTATGTGAATTAATAATTTCATTTAACAAGGTAAAATCACATCGCGAGTAATCGCGTCTAGAAAATTTTTTATTATCAACTTTAATTTTTTGATCTAAAGTAAAATGTAAGACCACTGACTTGTGATGCGAATCCTCCTTTATCAATGGTGAATCACATCCCAGCAAACATTTTTATCCGGACCAGTACTGGTAAAGCACATACTCGCCGGCATTGAAAGTAATGGGCCAGTGCTGGCATTTCGTACTGGGCCAGTACCCCGGTGTCCCGTGGCCCTTAGCTGGTCCATTGATGTATCAGTTGCTGGCCCAGCAACGGTAAAGTGCATTGAAAGTAATGGGCCAGTGCTGGCATTTCGCACTGGGCCAGTGCTGGCATTTCGCATTGGTCCAGTGCTGGCATTTTGCACTGGGCCAGTACCCCGGTGTCCCCGTGGCCGTTAGCTGGCCCATTGATGTATCAGTTGCTGGCCCAGCAACGGTAAAGTGCAAAATAATCGCATTAGTTGCAAGATTTATTTCTGACAGACTAGTGCTTATATTATACCCACTCTCTAGTGTTTCAAATGTAATATATGTGTACTTACCCAGTATTAAAATAAATTAATGGTTAGGTGCAAAATAAATACTCATTTGGCCATTTTCACCATCGTTGAATAAATTTATTTAACAAGTAAAGTTGACAATATCGCATCGGTTTTAAACTATTAATGAAGAAATTAACATTGCTGTCAATAGAATGATGAGATATTGTTAACTTAAGTTGTTAAATAAATTTATTCAACGATGGTAAAACTAGCCGATTGTAAATTGAATTAACAGTTATAATTTATTGATTTATTTATAAATATTAAATAAATATAATTTCAGGAATAACAGGAATTAGTTTATTTAATTTATTAATTTAATGAAGAATTTTAAGAAAATGGTTTTCTGCCATTTCGGTCAAACCAATTTCATCCTAAAGATAAGGGGTGACTAATAATTTTCGCCAATATTCGTCTTGTATTATCTACCACATCTTTTCCCCTTGACTTGACAAACCTAAAGAAATCATACTTGTTAAAATAAATTCAATAAACAAATTTTATAAGCATTAATGCTATAAGCTGTTCACTTTTGTAAGAACAAACTAGATCTGGTTATTTTGGTGATTTTTATAGTGTATTACTGACTTTTAGAAACTTGGTTATATTGTAAAAAAAGCTTTACAGTTTTGGATTAAGTTTGTATTATTTTAGGTTAGTATTATATTTACAAAATATTTAAGATGTCACTATTCAAAATGAAATATGACAAATTATATTTTTTAAATGACATATTTATAATCTTGTATCCGATTTATTAATAATTGAAAATTTTATTACATGAAAAAAACTATGATTGAACTAAACTAAAAATTAAACAATTTAATATGAAATAGTTTGTGTAAACTACGTCCTTAAATCTAACAAAACACACACAAATCACAATAAAAAACTGTATAATGCTCACAATCAATAACTATTCAAAAACACATCTTTAAAAACTGTTCACCAGCACGTCCCAACTTGAACTCACAGAATATCACTTGTACCGACCCTCGAAGGCCACGCCATTAGGGTGTTTTATGACTAAGAACGGTCAGACTTTTCAAATTATTACATTCAAAAAAAGTTATAAACATAAGCACTGGCCCGCTAGAAATAACCTTGGATTAATACAAATAAGGAATGCTTATAAAATGCTGGTAAAGTACTTCGTATAGGCAGAGTGCGAAATACAAATGTGAAGTACATTATTAATACTGGCATTGCACTTACTTTTGGTGCCAGCAATGTACCAGCGTAAAAGCAGTTTGCCGGCGTTCGGCCGTTAGTTCAATGTTTGCTGGGATGATTCAACGTGCACCTTATCTCTATTACACAAAACCAAGTCCAAGACTCTGTTATTTTTATTCGGAACATTATTAAATTGTTTAAGATCTGTAATAGAGAGAAAGTCCAAAAATAGAGACGATCTTTTATCTGATGTCAATAAAGATGAAAAGCAAACGGTTGACGCATTTACTTGTATCCAACTAATGTTTGGCATGTTAAAGTCACCAATAACTAGGAATATATCGTTCGGCTGTTCATGCATCAGAGCCGTTGTACCCTCATAAAATTGACCCAAATTTTCTAAATTCACATAACCTGGTAAATACACACAACAAATATGCATTTTACTATTATTGGGCAGCGCCAGAGATATCCACACATCCTCAACATTTTTACATTTCCAGTTAGGTTGTTCAGTAGCCCTGAACCGATTTGAGACTGCGATAAGACTGCCACCTCCATATGATTTTTGAGACGTGTGTATATCTCTGTCGCGGCGAAAGACTGTATAGTTGTCATTGAAAATTTCGTTATTATAAATAGTGTTATCCAACCAAGTTTCTACCAAAAATATTAGGTCAAATTCGTTTGAACAAATATTTTTATAAATTTCGTTTGTTTTGCTACGTAACCCACGCACATTTTGGTAGTAACAGGTTAATGATTCAAGAACATCAGATTTTGTACAATACATAAAAATTCAGAAAAAATTATAATATACTTATTACTAAATGGATAAACAAATTTAATTTAAGGAATTCAAAAATTCTTTGTTATGAATGACAATGGTTTTGGATTTATCATTTTTTCTAACAAGTATTTTATTGTCCCTAACCCAGACATAAGAGAAGTCATGGGTGCGACAAAAGTTTTTTGCGTGAAACAAAAGTTCTTTTTTATATGGTGTCAAATGATCAGACACATAAATTTGTTTATCTGGAACTGATGTATAACCCAAACTTGATGTAGTCAAATCATCTTTTTTGAGTTTGGCCGCTGCCACAAAATTTTGTTTGTAAATTCTGGAGTTAAACTTTACAATTATGGATTTCGTACGCGCATTATCGCGGCTTGGGACGCGGTGGCACGCATCAATGTGGGAGATGTCACATTTTACACCAACTTTCACACCGATTTTTTCGACAATTTCAACTACATTTTCACTATTCACTTCCGGGACACCCTGGATTTCGACGTTATTTCTCCGTGAATATTCTTCCATGTCACTCACTTTTTTATTTAATTCCTCCACTTTAATCTTTAAATCATCGTTTTCTTTCTTATACGTATCTATTACTTTAATCTTTTCATTTACTAATTTTAGATTTGCCTCAAAATCTGTTATTTTGTTGCTACAGAAATTTACAGAATCAAGTAGCGTATTAAATTTTGAATTTAGTTCATTTAGTATATCGTTTTTAACGGTATTAATTAACAGTTGCATATCATTTTTAGTAATATAATTCACATCAATGTATGAGGATTGTGCATCATCATCAGTTAAAATTATGGAAGAATTCAAATCTTTCGATCTGCATTTTCCACAATACCAAACTACTGCATTTGATTGAATTAATTTTAATTGATCTTCATCAATTTTTACACACGTTGGATGAAATGCCATGGAACACTTTCCACATTTTATCCCCACTTTTCTGCTAGATATAATCTTACTACAACTTTTACACGATACGCCCATGGTTAGACAGAAGGACAGCTGATCAACCAGAACGATAAGAAGTAACACGTTTAATTATGCAAAAAATATGATTTTACACTGATTTTATTAATTTATTGTTTAAATTATTATGCAATGATTTTATAATTATCAAACTAGCACTTAATAATATGCAAAATTTTACTGTTTTAATGGTATAAATTAAATATTTTAACTTTAGAATTTAAACCACTTTAATAATATTTATTGTAGGACTGTTAACAGCACATGCACTTAGATGCACATGTACACGAACAATATAAGGGAAAACGTTTATTTTGTTCCCTTTTGAAAGTGTCTTAATATCTAGCGTAACCTAACCTAACTTACCTAATTTAAAACTTCAAGAAATTAAAAACTATCTGGGAGTTAGAAGGGATGCTGGTTGAGATGAAGGGATCACATTGAGCTGGAACGCGACCAATGTAAGTTGGTAACGTTTGAAATGGAAATTGTGTTTCAATGTGTGAAGTAGTGGGATTGTAGTGATGTGTTTAGTTAGATAGTTGAAAGAGAGTTGTGTTGTATAAAATTTGTGTGATAGTTTATTAATGTAGTCTGTAATGAGGGGTAAGTTAGTCTGTTCATGTAATTCAGTTAGTTTAGTATATCTATTAGCGTTTGTCACTAATCTTAGGCATTTGTTTTGTTGTCTTTGTAGTTGAGTTTTTGTAGTCTGAAATGCGCTACACCAGGCTGGGACTGCGTAAGTCATTGTCGGTCTAATAATTGTAGTGTAAATAAGTCTTTTTTTTTTGTAGTAGAGTGCTGTGTTTATTTGAAAGTGAATATAATTTTTTGATAGCATTGTGAGCTTTGATAATTGATTTTTGTACGTTTTGTCTAAATGTTAAAGTTTTGTCTAAATGCACTCCAAGATATTTAACCGTTTCAGTCAAAGTCGGGTTAGTCTTATGTTCATAAATATTATGATTAGTAAAAACTTTATTGTTTGTGAATTTGCGAGAGAAAATTATGACTTCTGTTTTTTGTGAATTGATGTTTATCTTCCATAAATCCCAGTAGTATTGTAATTTGTTAAGGTGGTTTGGGGTTGAGAGCCGCTGTAATTAGGTGTGGTCGTAGTTTATTTGGTCTTCAATTTTTTCTTCTATTTATTTAACTGTAATCATTTAAAAAATATATTTTTTAGTTATTATAATGCACTGTGTCATCATAGTTAATATTAAATAACACGTGAGTACCTGTATTACATTATTTTATAATTAAAGTTAAATTTGAACACATTATACAGCATTTTATTTATTTTATCCATTTTATTCACACTGACAAGTTCGTATTTTCCTGTTTGTACGCGAATTGCAGGTACTTAGTATATTCATTCATACCAGTGACCATCAATAGTGGGTATAATTTAGAAATCATTTTAATAATTTTAATAATTTTATTTATTTATTTATTTATTATTTTTACTATTATTATTTTTAAAGAATATTTTCCCCACCTTATTTTTATTTTAATTTTATTTTATTGACTAAAACTTAGTGACTCGCATTTGTAATTTAGATTATCAAAAATATACCGCTGGCTCTCATACTCCCCTTTTTTTCATATCTCATCACTTTCACATACATTTTAAAGTCATCATCATCTAGAAGGTGCGAAGACAGATCGCCCCCCACTGGTGCACCACGGATTACACTAAAGGATCTATCACAACTGGCAGCCAAACAATCAAATAATTATTATTATCATGATCTCTTGGCTATCAATTCAAGTACTTAGTTATTTCTTGTTTTTATATACTTGCTAACACAAATAATTATGACTAATATGCACACGAACATAAACTGTAACCATAACCCAAGGACGAAGAACCTAGGTCCAAGCCTACGTATTTGCCAGATAAACATCGAAGGTATTAGTAAAGCAAAGAGCACACATCTCTCCAGAATATTACGGGAAAACAAAATAGATGTAGCGGTTGTCCAAGAAACCCACACTAGGAGCGAACAACAGTTGTTAAGCAGAGGTCAGGTTCAGGGCTATAACATAATCGGAGCGACATACCATGAATATTATGGAATCGCTACTTATGTAAGATCTAACATAAGCAATGTTAAGCTTGTCAAAGAGAGTACTGCAAATAATATATTTGCAATCACCATTGATATTGGTGGAGTTGGAATCACAAATATATACAAGCCACCTAACATCCCTTGGCCTGCTGAAGTACTACCTCTTCACGCACACCCTACTGTATATATTGGGGATTTCAATAGCCATCACATGCAATGGAAATATACCGCAAATGATACAAATGGTGTGCAATTGTCAAACTGGGCAGATATACACAATCTTCACCTAGTATTCAACGCCAAACAACGCGGTACATTTTATTCGGCTAGATGGAAGGCTGAATACAATCCAGATCTCTGTTTCGTCTCAAGCGACCCAGACCGAAGACCACTCCAAGCGTCTAGAAAAATACTAGAAGACTTTCCACACAGCCAACATAGACCTGTAATTATAGATTTGGGATACCAAATTCCTATAATCCAATCGGTACCACGTCTTCGTTGGAATTTCATGAAAGCATCGTGGACATGTTTCGCAACTGACCTAGACAAAGTGTTGGGTTGGGTTCCTCCATTGCCCAAAAACTACCCTAGGTTCATTGGCGCCGTTCTTTCTACTGCGAAAAAACATATACCTAGAGGCTACAGGAAAGAGTATATTCCTGGATGGTCCATCGAAAGTGAAAATCTTTACCAGGAATATATTCAAAATGGGAGTACTGATGTCGTAGATCAACTCATTAGAAGCCTTGATGATAACCGTAAACAAAAATGGATTGAGACTGTTGCTGACATGGATTTCACAAGGTCGAGCAGAAAACCTGGAGCCTACTTAAAAAATTGGACGCTAACACTGCAACAACTACAAACAAACCAAAAATCCATCCGGACATAATAGCAAAGCGAATTGTCTCTCTATCTAGAGCACCTGCAGATAAACCTCAATCCAGACAAGTGAGACGTCGTCTCACCAGTATAACACAAAATTTACCAACATTAAGTTCATACTCAAACCCATTTACAAACCAGGAACTAGAAGAAGCTTTAGAGCATATGAAACTGGGGAAGGCTGCAGGGCTTGATGGCATCTACCCTGAATTCCTAAAACATTGCGGGAAATATACCAAATGTTGGTTAACTCAGTTCTTTACCAACATCCTAACAACTGGCTTAATCCCTACGGAATTCAGAAGAACTTAAATCATAACCCTACTAAAACCTGGCAAATCAAATGATAGAGCTGAGAACTACCTACCCATAGCACTGCTAAGCTGCACGTACAAACTGATGGAACGGCTTATCTACAGTCGTATCGCATCAGACATTTACAAAGTCTTACCACCTGAACAAGCTGGATTTAGACCCGGTCGCAGCTGTGAGGATCAAGTGCTAGCTCTCACCACGCACATAGAGACAGGTTTTCAGGAAAAGAACAAGACATCAGTAGCTTTTATTGATCTTACTGCCGCATACGATACAGTATGGAGAAAAGGATTGATGTACAAACTCCTTACCGTCATCCCCTGTAAAAGTATTGCTCGGTTTGTCAACAACACCCTTAGCTGCAGACTACTAACTGTTTTTGTCAACGATCTGAAGAGTAAAACGTGCACACTTAAAAATGGACTTGCACAGGGTTCTGTTTTAGCACCGTTGCTCTTCAATCTCTATATACACGACATACCTCCGACTTTGTCAAAAAAATTTGCTTATGCCGATGATCTTGCCCTTGCATGTCAGAATCAAGAAATATCTGCAACAGAATCTATTCTGACAAAGGATCTTAAGATACTTAGCAGTTATTTCCGAGAATGGAGACTCTGCCCAAGTATGTCCAAAACAGAGGTGTCCTGTTTCCACTTGAATAATAAGTTGGCTAATGTAGAACTGGAAGTTTTCTTCAACAACTGTAAACTCCGACACTCCAAATTTCCAAAATATCTCGGAATTACTCTGGACAGATCGCTAACCTTCCGGCAACATGTAAGTAATGTTTCTGCAAAGCTTAAGACGCGTACTAACATTATACAAAAACTCGCTGCAACAACGTGGGGAGCATCTGCCAAAGTATTGCGTACTTCTGCTTTGGGTCTCGTTTACTCGACTGCAGAGTATTGTTCCTCGGTCTGGCTAAATAGCGCCCATGTAAACAAGATCGACGTAGAGCTGAACAGAGCAATGCGATTAATTTCTGGCACAATAACATCCACTCCCCTATATTGGCTGTCAACCCTCTGCAACATTGCTCCACCGGATCTACGCCGACAAAATGCATGGGCTAGGGAGTGCAGAAAAATCAGCACAAACCCCCATCTTCCTATACATAGTGACCTTGCAAATGAGCGTTGCCGTCTAAAATCAAGACGGCCACCTGTTTCCACTTCCAAGCTCATAGAAAGCAAGGACTTCGACATCTGCGATGTCTGGGTAGAGCGTTGGCTGGAAAAATGTTCAGAAGATTGGCGTTCTTTAAATCCAAAAGAAGAACCTCCCGGATTTAATCTGCCCCGTCACCTATGGGTTACGCTAAATCGTATTCGCACTAACCACGGTAGATGTGCGGATACCTTAGCGAAATGGGGAACTTGCCCAACACCGGAATGTGACTGTGGTGCACCAAAAGCAGACAATCAGTCATATCACCTTTGACTGCCCACTCCGAGCCTACCAAGGACCCAAAGAAGATCTACTTCATGTCACACAAGATCTAGTAGATTGGCTTGAAACCCTAGATATAAGAATCTGACTATTGTACATTTTATATTTAGAATATTATATGTTGTTTTACTGTACGTTATTAAATGAACGCATAATTTTGTACTTGTATGCCATACGCTAAATAAAATAAATTTGTTAAGGTGTATTTGCAATTGTCGTTTGGCTACCTCTGCACTGAAAGAATGGGCATAAATTGCCGTATCATCAGCAAAGAGGGCCATTTTTGTCTTTTCAAACAAAGGAATGTCATTAATATAGAGAGTGAAGAGTTTGGGGCTGAGGACACTGCCCTGGGGAATGCCTGAAGATATGGGATGTGGGCGTGAGAAGGTATTATTTATTTTCACTCTAAATGAACGATTAGAAAGAAATGAATTAATGGTTAGAGTTAATAATTTTGGAAAATAGTAATGAATTAATTTGCTAATTAGGCCTACTATCCACACCTTATCAAAGGCACGTTCAATGTCTAGTAGGGCCATCGCAGTGACTTTCCCTTTGTTGAATTCAGCAGTAATGTCAGAAACTATGCGTACTACTTGCTGAACTGTATTATGTCTAGGTCTGAAGCCGAACTGGTGTGGTATTGTTATATCATGATCCTCATTAAATTAAAATTTAAATATGTGAGACATGTAACGAACCACTTACTGTTAACCATATACTAATAAACTGTCAACTCTACACTAACCTACGTATAAACTACAACTTACCACAAGACCTTTAAGACATCTTAAAACTAGACTCAACAATGACTAACAACGTACTTAATTTCTTACAGACAGCCAACATACATAACCTAATATAAGTTATATATACAAATCAAACAAAATGTAACAATAATGTAACCTTATTAGACACTAATAGCCAAGTAGCTGATGTGTCTTTAAATAAATAAATAAAAAAAAAGTTTTTTAAGGCGAGAAAGGCACTTTTTAAAAGTGAACTAATATATGAGGCAAATCTCAACTATGTATCTAGAACAATGCTTAGATTCAAGCACTAATGGTAGAATATTGTTTTAGTTCAATTCTAACTTCGCCGTGATCCAAACTATCAGTAGGGGTAGATTTATTCCCAAAGATCATAACTGCTGATTTTTTAGCGTTAACCGTTAAGCAGTGGTTATTACAATAATGTATAAGAGAAACTAGATCTTGATTCACGCTTTTAACTGATTCAGCTATTGTCTCTGGCTTGAATGATAAATGCAGTTGGGTATCATCGGCAAAGAGACGAATTTTACAATATTTTATTGCAATTTCCATATCAAAGATATAAATAGAATAAAGAATCGGTCCCAGACAGGAGCCTTGTGGTACGGTCTTGGAAACAAATCTAACGTCCGAAGTTAGTTTATTTAACAATACTCTCTGCGTGCGATTATTGAGGTAAGATTCGAAAAATCTAGTAGTGTGGATGTCAAGGCCAATGTAATTTAATTTGTGAAGAAGAAGTTCATGGTTGATACTATTAAACGCCTTGGTAAAATCGAGAAGTAATAGGCAAGTTGACAATTTATTCTCAGTTGAAGCAAAAATATTGTCCGTGACATCCAAGAGAGCAGATATTGTACTGTGCCCAGGTCTAAATCCAGATTGTGTTTCGGAAATAATATTATTTGAGAAAACATATTTTGACAGCTGGGCATATATAATATTTTCGAATACTTTGCTGAGAGCATTTAAAATGCTTATAGGGCGCACATTATAGGGCGCACAAGTTTTCCGGTTTATTAATCTTGGCTAAAGGAAGGATTATAGCTTGTTTCCATACGTTGGGAAAACACTATGTTTTATACAGAAATTAATTAAATAGCATATATGTATCTGACTGTATGTATGTAACTGTATCATTGGTGTGTTAATGCCATCAGTGCCATTACTGAAAGAAGATAATGATCGAATAACTTATTCAACATTTTCATCGGAAACAGGGGAAAAGTTAAATGAAAGATTATGGTTCAACTTATTATTCTTGTAATAACGAGCTGTCTCCATACATAGATTGGTGGAAGGTACAGCATTTATGAAGTAGTCATTGACAGAGGTAGCTTCGAAAGAGTCGGGAGGAATCGAAATAGGTGTTTTATTGTAAATACCGCACTTCTTAAGTACGCGCAAATGATTTCCTGTTTTTACATTTTTCAGTTTCTGCTGAATATAAGCTTTCTTTTCTCTACTAATGGTAGCAGTAGGGAAGTAACGCAACTGTTTGTAGTAGTCCCAATGAGATGGTAGCCTAGTTTTCTTAAATTTACAAAATGCTTTATTCCGCAATTTCATAAGAAATTTCACATTGTCAGTTATCCATGGTTTATGATTATTCTTTTGAACATAAGTTTTGATTGGACAAAAATGATCAAAAACAGAAAGAACTACTGAATTAAAGAAAGTATAACTTATCGTTGATATTCCCCAAATTATACAACGGACTCCAATTTATGTTGGTAACATATGACTTGAAGTTACTATAATCAAAGTTATGAAATGACCTACAACTATATTGAGATTGTTGTTGTTTATCATAGACTAATCGACAAAATATTAATCTGTGATCCGTGATATGGTGCATATTGACTGTACCCACTAGATCGCATATAGTCGTATCCGAAATCAAGATATGATCTATTAATGTTTCAGAAGTAGCAGCTATTCTAGTAGCTTCATTAACTATCTGTGTAAGACCGTAATATCCCATAATTTCAAAGAATCGCTTTACATATGAATTGTTATTGTCAAACATATCTAGATTGAAATCGCCAACACATACGACATGTGGGTAAGACTGACATTAAAGAGTTTTCAAACGAATCTAGGAATGAATAGAAATTACAGGCTGGTTGCCTATATATAACACCACAACCAATTTTTTTATTGGAAAGATTGAAAGTTATCCATAGTTGCTCTATGTCGACATTTACAATCCTGGTCCCCACATTCTCTAATACTTTAAATTTAATATTATTATTGATATAGGTAGAAGTGGAAAATAATTTCACTCAGCTTTTTGGACAAGAAGCGTTTATTTTAACAAAACACAACGTTTCGCCAACAACATTGTTAGCTTCTTCAGGTGCTATAACAATAACATCATGATAGAAAACAATATTGTGCAATTAATAACCAAAATTTACCTATGTTAGTTAAACGTAGTCATAACAGACTGTACATCAATCATCTCCAAGGATGGTGAAATTGCAGAATACATAGATATTATGTGTACTTGAAGGTAACAAAACATAGGAAAAACCAGGAGTAAAATATAGTGATCCAAAAATTAGAAACTATTGTTTGAATTTAACAGTGCAACTGAGACAAATAAACCATATAATTGTCCAACATTAACTTATATAATAAATATAATGAAAACAAGTTTTATCGCTGCATCAATATGACAGGCTGCGACACTACCCCCCCTAACTACTTGGTACGCACAAATCGACAGAGTTGACAGTGTCCCACCCTGTACAACATAACGCAACGATAACCCCCGCAATCATGAAATTTTCACTACTATCAACTAAGTTGAAAGAACCAGAATGATTAATTGAGATCTGGAGCAATCATACAATTCGACGTACCAATCTCTCAAAACAGTGGTACGTACAAAGTAATGAGATAAAGGTACCTCAAACGGTATATCAAGTCCAAACCCCAAAAAAACACTTAAGGATCCTTACATCAAATATTTAAGTACAATATGAAATTGCAAAAATAATAAATTTTAAACCGGTACAAACACCGGGAAACCCTAACAGTAACAGTTGGAAACCCAGGAAGATATAGAGTATTGGATCTTAATACATTCCGACGCACTCAATCCCCAAAATCGATGGTACGCACAAGGATCTTGTGGAGAGAGTACCCCAAACTGTATATTGGACCCAAGCGCTCTACTTATCAGGAGAATCCAGACCGAACTGCCTAACACATGTTAAATGATATTGCTACGTTAAATTTACTTAAAATTTTGATTTTGTGGAGATGGAAGGAAAGAAACACAAGGTGAAATGGATATTGTTTAAGTTAACTCGCCAAACTCTTCAAAATTCTGAAAAAACAGATAAGAATAAGTATAACCTCGAAATGGTACATGTGAACTAAATTAACTATCGAGTAATCAACAAATAAATTACTCACCAACTGTGTACCCCATGTGGAAACAAAACAATTAAAGAATTGTGCAAATAAACTCAAAAATATCACAGATGTAAAAAGATATAAATGAGACCAATGTGACTCAGACACTTCCAAATCCACAAATGGCGAAAAAGTCAGATAGACCACAATGCAATCTGCAAAAATGCGGGAAATTCAAACTACAAACTCTCATAAACTGGGACAAAAAACTACTAGATGTGATTAATGATATTACTATAACAAGCAGTTAAATTCTGAGTATCAGTTTTATAGTTAACTGTAGGGAATTTATTAATGAAAATCATTTCGCTAACACTGCGTTTGAAATAATTTTGTTCCGTGTCTAGGATTTTAACATTTTTAAAATCAAAATTATGATTCAAATCAAAATGATGTTTAGCTAGGGCAGTAGATTCCCTTTTATTACGATTTTTTTCCCTACAGTCGTAAGAATGGTTGTACATTCTGGCTTTAAGATACTGTTTAGTCTGACCAATATATGAAAGATTGCAATCTAAACAAGGAATTTTGTAGACAATGCTCGATCTGTATTCATAGATCGGCATGTCCTTAATCTTGGAATACAGATTGTTTATGGTTTTGCAATTATAAGTAACAATTTTGGAGTTATCATTATTAAACAAAACTTGGATAATGTTGGACAAATCCTTAACATAAGGAAATTTTAAATAAGAGATATTATCCCTATCAACAGGTTCAGGAATACGAGAGTTATTATAGAGAATTAAGTTTATAAGCTTTCTTGGTACGTTATTTTCCAGACCTATTTTAGTAAGAGTATCGTAACCTTGTTTGATGAAAGAAGGATGACAAATAAAATCTAACCTTTTTTTTAAAGCAATAATAGGACTGATTCTGTATTTATACTCCGTGTTCGATAAAAAATTTATGAACCTATCTGAGTTAGAAGGTTTACGGAACCAAGAAGTGATAACCGATCAATCAGGTAATCTATGTAAATTGACATCCAAAAATGGAAGGATACAATTGCTTTCCTTTTCCATCGTAAATTGAATCCTGGGATGGATACTATTGAATTGATCCAAAATGAGGTCCACCTTATCAATAGGGAAACTAGTAATAATATCATCGACATAAATTTGAAGAAAGGGTATGTCGAAATCAAATTTCTTTAAAGCTTCAGTGATAACAAAGTTCATAACAACATCAGCCATCACTGGGGAAGCTGACCCACCCATGGGTGTGCCGAAAATTTGGCCATAAAATTCTTGGTTCCGTAAACCTTCTAACTCAGATAGGTTCATAAATTTTTTATCGAACACGGAGTATAAATACAGAATCAGTCCTATTATTGCTTTAAAAAAAAGGTTAGATTTTATTTGTCATCCTTCTTTCATCAAACAAGGTTACGATACTCTTACTAAAATAGGTCTGGAAAATAACGTACCAAGAAAGCTTATAAACTTAATTCTCTATAATAACTCTCGTATTCCTGAACCTGTTGATAGGGATAATATCTCTCATTTAAAATTTCCTTATGTTAAGGATTTGTCCAACATTATCCAAGTTTTGTTTAATAATGATAACTCCAAAATTGTTACTTATAATTGCAAAACCATAAACAATCTGTATTCCAAGATTAAGGACATGCCGATCTATGAATACAGATCGAGCATTGTCTACAAAATTCCTTGTTTAGATTGCAATCTTTCATATATTTTAAGTAGTTTGCGAAAATGTTTATCGCAAAATAAATTGGAAGCCTTCCTCCTCATGTCATGTGAGAAAGACGTTTTAAATAATATACAGAACGACAAAATTATAGATATAATGAAAGATAGAAGTAAATTGTATAAAAAGTTGTTGTGATTTTTTATTATATAATATAAACTATATAAAATATAAATAATTATAAAAACACATGCACATATAAATATATATATATATATATATATATATATATATATATATATATATATATATATATATATATATATATATATATCCCAGCAAACATTGAACTAACGGCCGAACGCCGGCAAACTGCTTTTACGCTGGTACATTGCTGGCACCAAAAGTAAGTGCAATGCCAGTATTAATAATGTACTTCACATTTGTATTTCGCACTCTGCCTATACGAAGTACTTTACCAGCATTTTATAAGCACTCCTTATTTGTATTAATCCAAGGTTATTTCTAGCGGGCCAGTGCTTATGTTTATAACTTTTTTTGAATGTAATAATTTGAAAAGTCTGACCGTTCTTAGTCATAAAACACCCTAATGGCGTGGCCTTCGAGGGTCGGTACAAGTGATATTCTGTGAGTTCAAGTTGGGACGTGTTGGTGAACAGTTTTTAAAGATGTGTTTTTGAATAGTTATTGATTGTGAGCATTATACAGTTTTTTATTGTGATTTGTGTGTGTTTTGTTAGATTTAAGGACGTAGTTTACACAAACTATTTCATATTAAATTGTTTAATTTTTAGTTTAGTTCAATCATAGTTTTTTTCATGTAATAAAATTTTCAATTATTAATAAATCTGATACAAGATTATAAATATGTCATTTAAAAAATATAATTTGTCATATTTCATTTTAAATAGTGACATCTTAAATATTTTGTAAATATAATACTAACCTAAAATAATACAAACTTAATCCAAAACTGTAAAGCTTTTTTTACAATATAACCAAGTTTCTAAAAGTCAGTAATACACTATAAAAATCACCAAAATAACCAGATCTAGTTTGTTCTTACAAAAGTGAACAGCTTATAGCATTAATGCTTATAAAATTTGTTTATTGAATTTATTTTAACAAGTATGATTTCTTTAGGTTGGCACTCTTCAAGTCAAGGGGAAAAGATGTGGTAGATAATACAAGACGAATATTGGCGAAAATTATTAGTCACCCCTTATCTTTAGGATGAAATTGGTTTGACCGAAATGGCAGAAAACCATTTTCTTAAAATTCTTCATTAAATTAATAAATTAAATAAACTAATTCCTGTTATTCCTGAAATTATATTTATTTAATATTTATAAATAAATCAATAAATTATAACTGTTAATTCAATTTACAATCGGCTAGTTTTACCATCGTTGAATAAATTTATTTAACAACTTAAGTTAACAATATCTCATCATTCTATTGACAGCAATGTTAATTTCTTCATTAATAGTTTAAAACCGATGCGATATTGTCAACTTTACTTGTTAAATAAATTTATTCAACGATGGTGAAAATGGCCAAATGAGTATTTATTTTGCACCTAACCATTAATTTATTTTAATACTGGGTAAGTACACATATATTACATTTGAAACACTAGAGAGTGGGTATAATATAAGCACTAGTCTGTCAGAAATAAATCTTGCAACTAATGCGATTATTTTGCACTTTACCGTTGCTGGGCCAGCAACTGATACATCAATGGGCCAGCTAACGGCCACGGGGACACCGGGGTACTGGCCCAGTGCAAAATGCCAGCACTGGACCAATGCGAAATGCCAGCACTGGCCCAGTGCGAAATGCCAGCACTGGCCCATTACTTTCAATGCACTTTACCGTTGCTGGGCCAGCAACTGATACATCAATGGACCAGCTAAGGGCCACGGGACACCGGGGTACTGGCCCAGTACGAAATGCCAGCACTGGCCCATTACTTTCAATGCCGGCGAGTATGTGCTTTACCAGTACTGGTCCGGATAAAAATGTTTGCTGGGATATATATGGATAAAATATTTACATTCTTATGAGTATTAATAAGAGAAAAAGTCCTAACAAGACAGTAACAAATAGAAACAGGCATAAATAAAGAAACAAACATAATAAAAATATATAGTAAAAAGCAGCACCCTGTATGAAAATATCAATATCAATATTTTTGTAAAGGAATGAACAAATTCGAAATACGGAGTTTAAATAAAACGGTGACTGGACCACTATATTTTCATTAAAAGATAAATAAATAAATAAATAAAACACATAAATACAACTATTCATTCAAATCAAATAATTAAGTTAAAATAAAATTTATGATAAAAATCATATCGATATTGATATCTCTACACAAGGTCAATTCACATATGTGATATGAGACAACAGGTGACATAATCTAAATTTTACAAGTTTATAATACAATCGTCAGGAGTCAATGACCTCACTTGTGAACGGCAGATTCTGAAGTTATTAGATGATCAGAATTATTAATTTTGATGGATCGCTCTTTAATTTTTATAAAAACGGAACAATCATGAGTCTACACTTTTTCCAAACCGAACTTGGTCACTGCGGTTTTAAGAAGATCTAAGTTAATTTTGGTAAGATCTTCCCGAATAACAATCCCTGAACCTTTCAGTTTCTTTTTGTTGCAGTAAACCGAACTTCTAAAATTGTACCCGGTGAATTTAATTAATATCGGACGGCACTTACCCTGAATTATTCTATCAACTCTATGCGATCTGTCAATCGCGTTATTTGAAACATTGACATGGAAGTGCTGACTAAATACGTTGGAAATAACAACATCTGTGTTTTCATTAACATTTTCGGGAATACCAAATACACTCAGATTATTTCGCAGGGAATATCGTTCTAGATGTTGAAGGCGTAAGTCGGATTGCTTCAGGAGAACTTGCTTATCAGAAAGTATTTTTTCTAAATCAAAAATTCTGGTTTCCGCTACAGCCAAACCTTCTTCGTAACGTTTTATAATAACGCTAGAAATAGCGTTAGCTATGGAATCCAGAATGGCCGGCGATTTAAGAACGTTTTTGACTAGTTCCTCAATATCTCCAAATTCATTTCCTGGATCTCTTTGGCTTCGCGTAGTTTTTCTACTCGTACTTTGCGCCATTGTATTTTTAAACTAAAATAGCTAGTCACTCGTCACTAACAGGTAATAACTCTGCCACTGAGACACACGTCTACACACAAAGAATGAACATGTAAGAATGATTGGTTCAGTCATTACTTTCATCCCCAAATTAATTAGTATCACCTAAATTTTCATTACTTATACTACCATTTATTTGTTCATTACTACCACCATCACCGTCTAAATTATTTGGAACATTTTCATTATTTCAAATATTATCAGGAAGCACAGGATTATCAGTGTTTTCAATGAAAACGTCATCATCGTCACTGTTTCATTTTATAATCTTGTAAGGGAGGTGATTTTGGTATTATTTCATAAATAAAATTTCATAAATAAATTAATTATAATCATTCAATTAGAGTAAAATATTTAATCTGTTAAACGATACAAAAATAATCTATTGCTTAGAAAGGGCATTTAAGATAACGGTAGATTGTTTATTATTGCAACTTGACACTTTTGTCAATGTAACATGAAAAGTGAATCGTAAATTATTGTGTTAAAAATATACGTCAACCATAAGCACAAAATAATAATTAATTTTTGTCCGAGATATAAATATTATGATTGGGCTATTTTCTAATGGGATATTTATCTGAGTTATCACCAATAAATTATGAATTTTAAGATAGTACAAGACAGACAGTCACGAGGTGTTAAATGACATTTAACAGTTGGGCGATGTAAGCATTTTTAGGGTGGTCGCGTTTTAAGTCTAGTTGATTTTGACCCGTTGTATGGTCAAGACCATGTTTAAAAGTTGAGTCTAAAGAGTGAAGAAGTTAAGTCGTGTTTTAAGTAGAGTGAGAATTTGTTCATCATGGGTTAGAGTCATTTAGAGTGTTGGGTCGGACAAGTAAAATGTAACCAAGTAATTTCGTATTTACGTTATGGTAGTGTTCGGTAGTTTGGTGTAGTGTGCCTAGTGTGTGTGACTGTGTCTCTTTGGATTTAGCTGTATCGACGTAATTGTAAGTCTAGTGTAATTAGTGTAAATATTTAAACCGTATCATAATTAAAGTAAATTAGCTAAAATGTTGAGTTTAATTGGACAACCCTTAATCCTTCCAAGAATCATAGCAACTAGCTAGCGGACTCATAGGGGGGGGGTCCAGACTTGATCCGCTCGCAAGTCTTGGAACCCATAATGTGAGGGAGACATAATGTGAGAGATGTACAGAGTAAGTACAAATGAAATAAATAAATCAGCCAACCGTGACATTTCATATTTATATATCATATCAGATACCCCACAATCTGGTCTACATGCCTTTTCCAGAAGGAATTCTAATATGGAATATGAACAACATATACCCGATTACCCAAAACCTTGTATATCTTACCTTTAATCCAAGGTGTTTTAACATTAGCCGAGTAATTTTTAACCGATTTGTTTTTTTGACATTAATTTGTTAGAATTTGGATATAGATAACTAAATTTATCTGTTGACATTCGTCCAAACATTAACTGAGCAGGCGTTTCATTTGTTGAGCAATGAATATTTGTTCGGTAATTAAATAAATATCGATTTATTAAATTCTCCATTGGTTCATTTGAAACGTTATCTAACAATATTTTCTTAAGCGCTGTCTTGAAAGATTTTACCGAATTTTCAGCAGCACCATTACTTGCTGGGTGATAAGCTGGTATAGTCATGTTTTGATGTTATTCAATTTGCAATATATATTAAATTTATCTGAAGTGAACGGCGTTACATTATCACTAACCAAAATATGTGGAAGACCAAATCTAGCAAAACTTTATCTTAATTTCTAATAGTATTAAATGTATCAGCATTTTGAACATACACAACTTCTGGCCATTTATTTTATGCATCAGTGAGTACAGGATACATTTTATGTCTGATTGGTCCTAAAAATCAACATGCATTCTTTCAAAAACTTTTGTAGCAAGAGGCCACGGTTTTAATGGACATTTACTTGGAGCTGGGCGATTTTCTAAACATATCGCACAACCTTTCGATAATTTTTCTATATCTTTATCAATTCCTGGCCACCAAAATAAAGATCTCGCCTTACTTTTTATTTTAACGATACCTAAGTGTGACGAATGAAGTTCGTCTAGGAAAAACTTGCGTAATTTATGTGGTATTACTACACGATATCCCCACATTAGAACAACTTCTTCTGCCGTAAGTTCATTGCGTCTATCATAAAATGATTTTAAATTTGATGTCATTTTATAATTGTCCCAACCGAATTTAACAAATCTTATAATTTTACTGATTTCCGCATCTTTTCGTGATTCCATTTGTACAATTTTTGAACTTATTGGAGCTCTTTCAGTTACAAAATATAAATAATTTCTATCTATATCTAAATTTTCACATTTTTCATTCTCTTCAATTGGTAACGGTAATCTCGACAATGTACATATCTACACTATAATTTTCAGAAAATGCAGTCAAATAAAACGCCCAACGTTAAAGACTGCTAACGGCTAGTACTGGTATGGCCTTTTTGTCACCAAATATAGCTAATGAAGGTTTGTGATCTGTCATAAGCGTAAAATGTCGCCCCGTTAAAAAACGGGCAATTGTTTTTTACTCCATAATAAATGGCTAGTGCTTCTTTATCGATCATTAAATAATTTTGTTCGGTTTTTGTTAAAATTCTAGATGAAAAAGCAATAGGTTTATTATCACCATTTGGAAAAACATGACTAATTACTGCGTCTATCCCTATTTTAGAAGCGTCGCGAGAAAGCGTAATTGATAAATGTTGATCAAAATGTACTAAAACATCATTAGAGGTAATTAACTTCTTTGCTTTCATAAATACATATTGACATTGATCTGTCCATTCAAATTTAACATTTTTTAAAAATAAATTGTACAGTGGTTGTAATAAATTTGCTAAATGTTTAATAAATTTACCATCATAATTAATCATGCCTGTAAAACTTTTTGCCTCAGTTATATTTTTCGGAACTGGTACTTCTACAATTGCCTTTATCTTATTTAAATCTTTTTTTACACCTTTTGCCGTATTAATATATCCTAAATAATTAATTTCTTTTTTAAAAAAATAATACTTACTTTTATTTAAAGTTTAACCAACAGTATTCAGTCTGTTGAAAACGCTTTCTAAATTTCTTAAATGTTCCTCTTTGTTGCACCCGATAATCAAAATATCATCTAAATAAGTAACGGTACCAGTAGTGCCCGTTTCTTCTATATTTTTTTGAAAAATACTACATGCAGGTTTAGTCCCGAAAGGTAATCGGTTAACCGCCTAAATAGCCTTATGTGTTGACCATGCTAATAATCCACTTGTCTCTTCATCTATTTGTATCTGATTATAAGCTTGACACAGATCCAATTTTTAAAAATATTTACCACCTTGTAATGCTGATAACAATTCCTCATCAATTGTAGGAATCAGATAATTGACATCTTTTATGTGTTTATTTACTGTTATCCGGTAATCAGCACATAATCTAATTGACACGTCTTTTTTTTAAATAGGAACTAAAGGTGTTCCCCATGAACTGTTATCTATTTTTGAAATAACTCCTATATTTTCTGAACGGTCTAACTCTTTTTCCACTAATTCTTTATAAGCAAAATGTAACGTACACGGTTTAAAAAACTTGGAGAAACGGATAGTTCCATTTTCATTGAAAATTTTTCAACATTATAACAGCCCAACTCATTTTTGAGCAGAGTGCCTTGGTATTTTTTTAACAAATCCTTTAACATATATTTTTCAGAAATATGATTTAATTAAAATTTATCGTTAAAATATTGTATTGTTAAATTACATTTATTAAAAAGATCTCTTCCCATTAAAGAAAGGCCACCGTTTTTTGTAACCAGCAATGAACCTTTTACTACTCTACCAAATAATTCAAATTTACAATTTAATATGCATACAGGAATTATATTATTTCCGGTATATCCCTGTAAAACTGTTTTGCAAGGTAATAGCGGAAATTTGAAAAATTTTAAATTATGAGTCCTCAAAGATATTACTGACAATCCTGCTGCTGTATCTAATTCCATTTTAAGATTATTATTGTTTATTAAAACATCAAAATAAAAAGCTGTATTATTTCCGGGTAAATGTTTGAAATTGTACAAAATAGTGTCGTTAGACATGTCTAAAAACTTTGTTTATTTTTACAAACTTTTGCAATATGCCCTATCTTTTGAAATATCAAACATTTAGCGGTTTTAAACTTACAGTTTGAAAAATTATGGTTATCATAGATACATCTAAAACATAATTTTTCTTTATTATCTTCGCTTCTTTTCTGCGTAGATTTCTCTTCTTCATCCTTCTGATCTTCAATCTGTTTCTTTGTTGTTACTTTGTTTTTCATGTCTTCTAACTCAGCGATTCCCAAACTGTGCGCCGCAGCGCCTTGGGGCGCCGCATATGTGTTACAGGGGCGCCGCGAAAATCTTACAATATTCCGCCAACTGCGTTAATTAGACTAGTTTTTACTTTGGGCACCGCGGAAAAATACAGATACATAAAGGGCGCCGAGAACCGAAAATCTCCTTAGTTTATTTAGTATAGAAAAAATTTGGGACTTTGGGACTGAAGCGCCCGCTTAGCGCGTATCACCTTGTATTTTTCATTTTATATATAAATTATATTTTTATTTCCGTTTAATTATCAATTTTACTTAATTTAAATAAATATTCATTTTATTGAAAAAAACATGTTTAGAACCTCGCGATATTTTATTTTCAAAATACAAACATATTACCATATTCTTTACCTGATACAATAATATTTTATATAATACTATAATAATTTATTATTGTATTAATTTAAACCTAATTTTAATTAATTTAAAATAACCATTTGTTTTTCTTAAAATAAAACATGTTTAGAGCCGCTGGTAAGACATTTTGCTAGTCAAAACCATCAATTTTTTAATCATTAATATTTTCTCTATTAAGGTGAGCAGTGTGTCTTTGATTTTTATATTTGTGTAAGATTTTAAAATCAGTTAAATTTAATCAGGATCCCCTGATTTGTGTTAATTGTTATTTAATCTATATATATAAAATCGTAACTAAGCTACCTACTCATAATCAACGCCCAGCCCAAACCACTGGACCTATAATCATGAAATTCGGCGAGTATATTCCCTCCATGACCTAAGCACCCACTAAGAACGGATTTTTCGAAACTCATTCTCTAAGCGGGTGAAAAGGGGGTTAAAAGGGGTAAAATATGGCTTCACGGTTTCCTTAATATCTCTTGGGTCCAATAAGATATCGACTTGGTTTTTGCTTACAAAGATTACTCATGTAAATATTAAAAAACTTATTTCAGGATTTTGTTCTAATTGACCCCTAAAGGGGTGAATCTACAATCAGGGTGAATTCTAGAACCCTTCGCATCTTCTGTGTTTTTTGTGTTATAACATTCCTTTTTGGTATATAGGTATCTTTTTAGAAAATTTAGAAAGTGTTTTGACCGTTTTTTTAAATTTCACCCCTAAAGGGGTAAATTGGTATTTTTGATTCGATAGAATTTCGTCTAGATAAAGAAACATAAAATTCGGGGAGTATATTCCTTTTATGACTTAAGAACCCCCTAAGAAATAATTTTTTGAAATTCGGCCTCTCAGGGGTTAAAAGGGGTGAAATGTGTTTTCACGGATTCCTCAGTATCTTTTAGGTCAAGAATATATCGCCTTGCTTTTGCTTACAAAGACTACCCACATAAATGTTGAAAAACTTATTTTTCAGGATTTTGTACTAATCAACCCCTAAAGGGGTGAATCTACAATCAGGGTGAATTATGGAACCCTTCGCATCTTCTGTGTTTGTTGTGTTATAACATTTCTTTTAGGCATATAGGTGTCTTTTTAAAATATTTAAGTGTATTGACCTTTTTTTTTAATTTCACCCCTAAACGGGTAATTTGGTATTTTATATTCGATAGAATGTCGTCTAGACAGAGAAACATAAAATTCGGGGAGTATATCCTTTTTATGACTTAACAACCCCCTAAGAAATGATTTTTGGAAATTCAACCCCTAAGGGGTGAAATGGGGTAAAATGTGTTTTCACGGATTCCTCAATATCTCACAGGTCCAATAATATATCGCCTTCATATTTGCTTCTAAATATTATCCATATAAATGTTGAAAAACTTATTTCAGGATTTTGTCCTATTCATCCCCTAAAAGGGTGAATCTACAATCAGGGAGAATTATAGAACCCGACGTATTTCCTGTGTTTGTTGAGTTATTAAATTCCTATTTGGCATATAGATGTCTTTTTAAAATATCTCGATGGTTTTGACAGTTTTTCAAAATTTCACCCCTAAAGAGGTAAAAGGATATTTTTTATTTGATAGAACATCCCTTGGACATAGATACATGATGTTCGCAAAGTATATTCCCTCCATGAGGTAAGCATACACTAAGACGGGATTTTTCGAAATTCAACCCCTAAAGGGTGAAATATAATTTCAAGGATTCTTAAATATCTCTACAGACCAATAAGATATCGTCTTGGTTTTTCTTACAAAGATTACCCATATAAATATTGAAAAACTTATTTCAGGATTTAGTTCTAACCCACCCCTAAAGTGGTGAATTTCCGAACAGGGTTAATTATACAACCCATCATATTCCCTGGCTTTGTTGAGTTATAAAATTCCTTTTGGTATATAGGTGTCTTCAAAATATCTTGAAATGGTATTGACAGTTTTTAAAATTTCATCCTTAAGGGGTAAATGGGAATTTTGTATTCGATTGAATATCCCTTGGACATAGATAAATAAAATTCGTGAAGTATATTCCCTCCATGACGTAAGCAGCCACTAAGACGGGATTTTTCAAAATTCCACCCCTAAGAAGTGAAAAGGGGTGAAATGTGATTTCAAAGATTCCTCAATACCTCTTAGGACCAATAAGATATCGTCTTGGATTTTGCTTACAAAGATTACCCATACGAAAAATTTATTTCAGGATGTTGGCCGAATCAACCCCTATAGGGGTCTACAGTCGGGGTGAATTATACAACCCTTCGTATTTCCTGTGTTTATCCTTTTTTGGCATATCGGTGTCTTTTTAAAATATCTCGAAATGATTTTGACAGTTTTTAAAAATTTCACCCCTAAAGGGGTAAATGGGTATTTTTTACTCAATAGAACGTCCTCTGGACAAGATACATGAAATTCGTAAAGTATATTCCCTGTATGATGTAAGTTCCCACTAAGACGGTATTTTTCGAAATTCAACCCCTAAGGGCTGAAATGTGATATCAAGAATTCCTTAATATCGATTGACCCAATAAGACATCGACTTGGCTTCTGCTTATAAAGATTAACCATACAAATGTCGAAAATTTTATTTCTGGATTCGTTCCTAATCAACCCCTAAAGGGGTAAATCTATAATCAGGATGAATTATACAACCCGTCGTATTTCCTGTGTTTATTAAGTTATAACATTCATTTTATAACTTAAAAGTTACCCGTGCACATGTTTAGAAACATACTACGAATTTTACACAAATGAACCTCTAACGGGGTGAATCTACACCTGAGGAGAGAGTCAGCAATGTGATCTATAAAGAATCATGACTTACAATAATTGCACGATGATGGCAAACCGTCAATAAACCGTAGCGAAGCACGGGTACTCAGCTAGTATATATATAAGGGTGTATTAATTATTAAATTATATTTGGTTAAAGTTATTTTTTCTGGAGTTTTTCCCTCCAGATTTCTTTTGTGCTTAAAATAGGTCATTGTGGCAGTAATTAGTTAATTACTGCCACTGCTGGAGAGTTATCTTAGGATTTCTTTCAATTTAATTTTCAAAAAAACGACGATGTTCTGTTATTTTAACTCTGCGTTTACCTCCATGCTGTTTCTCTGGAACGTCTTGATTTTTCACCCATCTATACGCCGTTCTTTTTGAAACTCCGAGAACATTTGCAAGATTGCGCCAATCCCCATTAGAATTATAAACAGCGCAAATTTGTCTTTTTGAGTCTACGGCGTCAACTTTTTTTTATATAAGGCATTATGAGAACGTGGAAGGGTTCTTTTAAGATGTTAATTTGAATTAACAAATAAATTATTTAATGACAACTTGAATTTGTTAATTGATAACTTGATTTTGTTAATTGTCATTTTGATTTTGATTAGTGCCAATTTGAACTTGAAAAGGTATAGACGGGGGGAGTGAGGGGAAATCTTTCTCCAGGTTGAGAGCTCCAGGAGTGGAAAGTAGCGTTTTTCTTGCTCCTCTTTCTTGCCAGGCATTGTGAGTAGGCTGTGGGGCTGGTATGTATCTGGTCGGTTAAACGTTTTGTTTATTGCTGTTCCTAGCATTTTCTATATTTTGAATTCTTCTTAGATAAGTAGGACATGAAGTAGAATTTGCAGTTTGCGGTCCTAGACAATTTACACATCTTATAGTTGGGTTAGGCGGACAATCCTTGGTGAGGTGTTCTTCAGCACATTTCACGCATTTAGGCTTAAGGTAGCAATTAAATATTGCATGACTCCAAGCCTGACATCTGTGACATTGAATAATAATTTTTTTGTTGTAACATCTTTCCCAATTTAAGCGGGTGTATGCTATATATTGAAATTTCTCAATTTGGGAAAACAATGTGGTATTATCGACAATTATTAGATGTGGCCTACTATTGGTTCTCATTTTTTGTACTGCAAGGACATTTATGTTTTGCTCAGTTAGTTCTTGCTTAATTTCATCAGTTATAATGTCACAGTGTAGTCCTTTCAGGACAAATGCGTGCGTTTTTAGATGTTCTGGAGCAAACGTATAATGTTCGATATTGGCCTTTTTGATGATATTAAGGAATTGATTTCTTTCCGAATGATCATGAAGAAAGATGTTCGTGTTTTCTTTAGTATATTTTAAATGGAATTTTTTACCTGCAATTTTCGTTATATTCGAGATAAGTTCTTTAGCATTAGTAGCTTTTCCTCTAATTATATTTGGTGGAGGTTTCTTTTTAGCATTTTTAATGTTGATCAAGTCTAGGTCTTCGTCATTTAAATTTTCTAACACCGAAAATTGATTGTTGGTTTCAATGGATTTTTGATTGACATATATGTTATTGTTTTTACTAGGTTTAGACTGGCAGGCTTTGATTAATTCTTCAATGATAATTATTTTTGAAGAAATTTCAGTATCTTCAGCGTTCATGTAGTCATTATTATCCGATGATTCACTATTTTCATTTTCAGATTCACTAGTTGAAATTTTAGGTCTTTTTGGCACTATGTTTTTATAAAACAAAAATAATCATAGTTTTTGAAAATTAATATTTAATACGATAATAGAATTGTTTATCACTATTTATCACTATTATTTATTAATTATTTATTCTTTTTTTTTCACTAGAAAAACTAATATTTATGAGAGCACAACTTGACATAAAATTATTTTGTTCCAAGGAACTGGACGAGAACCGGTGTATTCAACATGGTATGGCCGTTGCCACTGTTTAATAAGGAAAAAATGAACAGTTTTTTTTTTTTATAAACATGCAAATAAAATATACAACTCTTAATAAATACGTGAAAGATACACTCTCACGTATTTATTCTCAAGTAGACTCACACATAATAATTATAAAAAAATAATTAAAACGTGGATAATTAAAATTAATTTCAAAGATACTAAAGACCTGTTGACATAATATACTTAATACTTATTTTTCCAATTTTTATTTATTTATTTTAAGTAACTTGTTTATTAAATTTTATGTAATTTTTTATTAATTTCTGTTAAAACACTCTGCCCACATTAGCAATAAAATAAACATACCCCCACACACAGAACAATGTCCTAGGTGGTGTACCCATCTCACAATGGGCTTCTTATTTATTATGTTTTGAGATGTATTACATTATTATATAGTATTAGATATGTATATTAGAAATCATAATAAATAAATTTGAATTGAATTGAATTCGAATCTCTTAAATACCCCCAACGTTGACGATCAGTGGAATAAAGTAAGCCAAGAAATAAATAAACACGTTGCCAGATTCACTTCATTAATGTCTCGCAGAACGGCTTACGGAAGTGTAAGCCGTGTATCACTTATGACCTATCTCGCTTAGCTTCCAGAAAAAAACATTTATGGCATAAATTTAAGCTAACAGGAAAAGACTCCGACCTGAATAAATACAAGCAGTTTTCTAACTCTTTAACATCTTTATTAAGAAAAGGCCGACAAGCTTATGAATTGGAAATTCTCTCCAGAGGTCAAAAGTCATTTTTCGCCCATACAAAAAGCAAATTTTCTCAGACGCAGAGTGTCCCACTAATTCTAAATGATAATAACAATCCATGTCTTAATGAAGTTGAGATCGCCGAACAATTTGCCACATATTTCAAGTATGTCTTCACTATTGAACCTTATGAAAATAATCCGCTTCTGAATGCTACACCTAGCGATAAGTACATAAATGAGATAAAGATAACGCCAGAACTAGTAGCCTCGAAGCTAAAACACTTAAATACTGCCACTGCCGTTGGCCCCGATGAAATTCATCCTTTGGTATTTCAGAAGTGTTCGAGGGAATTAGCACTTAGTATAATCATGAATAACATGATCAAATGTGGCACAATCCCAAAAATATGGCTCACTTCAACAGTTATTCCCTTCCACAAAAAAGGCGACCGTCTATAAGCTTATAATTACCGCCCAATCAGCTTAAAATCTACATCCGCAAAAATTATGGAAAAAATCATGGTAGATGAAATCATGTACTTCTTTCTTAAGAACAAACTCATTCCAAACTGTCAGAACGGATTTATACTTGGTCGATCTGTTTCGGTTTCGAATCTGCTGCTAGCTTCAAATTACTGGACCAAACACATCGATTCTTCAACTGCAGTAAATGTTATTTACTTCGATTTTGCTAAAGCGTTCGACAGAGTTGCATTCAGACTGTTATTCGCTAAATTGGATCACTACGGGATTAAATTTAACCTTCGATCCTGGATAACTGCGTATTTAACCAACCGAACATTTAAAGTAAGAGTGAGTTCTTGTTACTCAGAACGTCAAATAGTTACTAGTGGAGTTCTTCAAGGAAGCGACCTTCTTTCATCTGAAAAGCAAATGTACGCCGATGACCTAAAAATCTACAACACATTACTAAATCACTCCCTCGTGGTGTGCAGACTGGTTATTGCCACTTAATTCGGCGAAATGCCAGGTTCTTCACCTTAGAAATAAAAACCCCAAGTTACACTACCTCATACAAGGGACGGCCTTAGAATGTGTCTGCTCAGTTACTGATCTGGGGGTAGTTATTGCCTCAAATCTCGAATGATACTCGCACACTCTTCAAACAGTAAAAAAAAAAAAAATAAAAATAAATAAAATGATATATTTAGTCCGAAGGTCCTTTCCGCATACAACTCCCTCTCTTTTCCGTACAGTGTATCTATCCTACATGCGTCCAATTCTTGAAATTGCAGTCGTTGTCTGGGCGACATATCTCCAAAGAGAAATCCAGCTACTAGAATCAGACGAGTCACAAAAATACCCAGAGGTCTACAGCAACTATCTTATGAGAAGAGACTTCAAGCTCTTAACATTCCCAAGCTAGTAACAAGACGAGCACGCGGAGAACTGATACAATTATATCGCATCACCCCCGGAAAATTTTCAACCGACATCTCTGCGCTCTACCAGCTTAATTCTGATGAGCGTCTCCGTGGTCACCAATTGAAGCTCTCACACGAAATTTTCCATCGGCCCCAACGTCAGCACTTTCTAACCAACAGAGCATTTAGCACCTGGAACTCACTCCCGGAGGAAGCAATCCCAGCTCCAAATATCAACAGCTTCAAGAATCGAATCACCCATCTATTTCAATAATAATTTTAATCTGTATCTTATATGTTTAAACTTGTTTTATCTTAAATTATTAGTAGTATCTTAAATGTATAATGTCTTTTATCTAGTTTATTAATTTTTTTAATTTTTTACTGTATTAGAGCATAACAAGCCAAATAGCTTCTGCTCTCTCACCATGTAATAATAATATCATTATCATATCACATCATTTTGAGCAACATCTTCGCACTTTAGAGGAAGTGCTGAAACGAGTAACAGAGGCTGGATTGACTCTGAACAGGGAGAAGTGTAACTTCTCCTTACCGGGATCAAAATATCTGGGAAATGTAGTGCACCGCTATGGATTGCATGTAGACCCGGCAAAGGTTTAAGCGATACTAAATCACCTTCGAGCGTATCCGTGTTCAGACGAGTGTTAGGAATGGCTTCGTGGTACCGAAGGTTGATTCCAAATTTCTCCACCACCATTGCTACCCTTACAAAACTGTTACGGAAGAGCATAAAATTTAACTGGGACGAGCTATGCGACGAAGCCTGGGGACAAATAAAGGAAAAACTAATAATTGCTTCAATCATCACATGCCCGGATAATAATAATAATAAGAATGACAACAAGACCTGACAAACGCCATAATAATAATAATATAATTTATTCCCACTAGTTAAATATAGTACAATTATCTACATTAATCTTAATTCTAATTAAAAGTACATATAATATACAAATACATGATATTTTGGAATAGTGCACCCAATAAGAGTATTATCTTGTGGTGGGGCACTTACTATCTCTTTAATAATAACTATTCATCATGAGTACATGCATATATTGGCAATATATATATATATATATATACAGTCGATTCCGCTTAATTGGGACACATCGGAACTTAGGTATTTTGTCCCAACTAAGCGGTTCCCCAATTAAGCGAATTTCACATAAAATTAAACAATGCATATTTTTCTTTCAATAATTTTTATAAACTCTTGGACAAAACTGTAAATTACATATAACCAAAAAATATAAACTTTTAAAAAAAAATAATAATAAATTCCAAAATAAAATAATAAATAGGTACATTCAATTTAATTCAATGCAAAAATGCGTCAAGTCTGTCTTTTGTTTGTGTAACATTTCACTTCTACATAATTAGCACAGGTATTCAGTGCGGATGTAGGGCTCCCTTCATTTCCTTCCTGCATAAAATAACGCTGTAATATTAAATTCTTTGTACATATTTTTTCTTGAGAATATGTGTAACATAATATGTACTGTGATCTTAAATTTACTGTCCTAATTAAGCGGAATCGTCTGTATATATATATATATATACAGTAGCGTTTGAACCTTCGTAGAGTGCGGACGTGTTGAAATACCTGCGATAATATTGCTAAGTTGGCAAATATGCAATTATTATAATAGCATTATACATGTGCAACAATATTTAAGATGTCGATGGCGACATGTGTAAAATGTAAAGCAGATGTGAAGAGAACTGATAAGTTGGTGATTTGTTCTGGGATATGTGAACGCACATTTCATTCTAAGTGCCCGAGTCTTCCAGATATTGAATGGAAGTTCATAACGACGAATGCGTGCATTGGCTGGTTCTGCGGAGATTGCATCGAGCGTAAGGGACGGTCCATGAAAAATCTGTTGGAAGCAATTCACGACAAGATATGTCAACAGGAAGAAGCTCTTAAAGTTGTGGATAGAAAAGTACAGAGGACCGAGGAGAATTTGGACAGGAAAACTGAAGCGACAGTAAAACTCATCGCAAAAATATCTGAAGATGTTCAAGCAAACAACGAGATGCGAAGTGAAGCTGTGTCATATGCTGACAAACTAAAATCTAAAGTTAAATCGGATCCTGTTCTAGTAATCAAACCGAAAAAATCAGACCAGAGAAGTGATATTACTAAAGAAGCCATTAGGAAAAACATTGACCCTCTATCAGCCTCAGTTCTAGGTGTAAGAAATATCAGCAAGGGTGGGATAGCAATTGAATGTAAGAACCAACAAGCAATAGACAACTTGAGAGAATCTGTTACCGAAAAGTTAGGCACAGACTATGTAGCAACCGTGCCAAAGAAGAAAGCTCCAAGGGTTAAAATATTCGGCTTATCTGAGAAACTTGAACCTGAAGACATAGAATACAAAATATTAGCTCAAAATGATTGTTTGAACAATAAAGCTACGGTAAAGGTTGTTCATATCGCTAAAGACAACCGAAACGATCATAAATTTATGGCGTACTTGGAAGTCGATGATGAATCTTACTTCAGGCTGACCGAAGAGGGAAGAGTGAATATCGGCTGGGATAGATGCAGAGTATATGGCGCAATAAATATTGAAAGATGTTTTAAATGTAACAAGTATGGACACAAAGCCCAGGTTTGCAGAAGCGATACATCATGCCCGAAGTGTACTGGCAATCATGAATTGTCCAACTGTCGTTGTGAAGATGCAGAAATAAAGTGCAGTAACTGCGTATATATAGTTAATAAATTAAAGATGAGACTTGATGTCAACCACCCCGTCTGGAGCTCCGAGTGTTCAGTTTATAAAAAGAAGTTGGAAACAGAAATGAAAAAAATTGATTTCTAATTGGATTGAATTTGGAAACCCGGACACATCACTTATTGGACCCATTAATATGTGAAGATAAGTCTCATCCGGCCCTACATTTCAAAATTAAGTATAGTATTTCACAAGAAAAACTAACACGTAACAATTACAAATGCAACTTCAAAATTGCTGACTTTGAAAAATTATATAGGGCACTTATTACAACTGATTGGAATGCGGAACTAACAAACCACAATACCGAAAATGCTGATGCAGGAGTTGACAACATTTATTGCATAATTTATACAATACTTGATGATTGCGTGCCAAAAACCAGGTCGCTGTCAACATCAAAATAAAAATAAGACACCTAGATTACCTAAAAGAATGTGAGTCCAACATCTCCACAAACCCAAACCAGTTTTCGTCGTACTATCAACACACTAAAACCAAGATCCTCTATAGGGGAAGACCTTATTCCTAATATATAATCAAAGCCTGTGCACATGCCCTAGTGAAACCATTGCATTATTTATTCAATATATGTATATTACTATATAATAACATGTAATTATTATCATTGAGTGTGTTAATTTGTTCATTATTTTGTCCAGACATTGCGACAAGCTTCAGCTTAGTGATGCTGGACAGAATAATAAAAAAATAGTATATATAAATAAAATTGTCAACAAGTATAAAAATTAGGTCTAAGAAATTATAATAGCTTTTAAATATATTTTCTTATTTACATTTGTAACATAGGTCTATGTAAAAAATGTAAATAAAGTTATTATTAAGTTATTATTATTATATACACATACATACATATATATATATATATATATATATATATATATATATATATATATATATGTATATGTATATGTATATATAAGTTACCGTAGCGATTCTCGCTGACTAAACGATAACATGACACCTCTAACCATTCTTAGTATTAAGTAATTAGATAATATGCTAGAGTAGGTAATTTTGTAATGTAACGTAATTCACACATTTTGTATTTTTGTAAAACAGTTTAGATTCAGCTTCCTTAGAAATAAGACATATTTTGTAATATTAAAAATAAATCTTTTTAAAAACAAAGTTGTCTTGTGAAGAAATATAAGTGGCGCAGTCATGGTAGGAATACCAAAACAAATTAACGTACATAATTTGTTTTCACACCAGTGATTAATTGGTATCGAACATTTAAAAAATAAATAAACTTGACTTTCGAAGTGTGTTCGCGTTAGTGCACGTAACAAGCATCACCATCGAAAGAAGCAACTCCACGCTCATCACATCCCTCCGAGCTGACCGAATATCAATCGAAGGAACGTTGAGCCCTGAGTCAATCGACCATCCAAAGAAGGTCTTCACAGGACATGAAGTGGACACTCACATTACTTTAAGTACCACATGGAATTTAGAGGTCTTGACTCATCTAAGGTTATTAAAATATCTGAATCTGACTACGATCCAGAGGATCGTATTCAAAATTTAAGTGAAACGCTCACTAATAATATTTATATTAAACAAAGCCGATTAAACATGGCAGTAAATAATACAAATCTGGTAGCACCAGTAAACCTGGCTACCAACCCTAATAATACCCCTGCCCTCCATACACTCAAGAAAGAGTATATTCAGATAATACCTGATTTTCACGGGCATAGAGAATTGTTACCTCGTTTTATAGAAATATGCGAGAAACTTGTAAATAAATTCTACAACACAAGAGACCCTGAGGACTTTCACAATGAGTACCTCGTGAGTAGCATCTTGTCAAAAATTAAAGGCGAGGCCGCCATCAATATAACCGGTTGTATAATTACAACCTGGCAATATTTAAAGTTAGCCCTAATTAACACATACGCGGACAAACGCGATTCTATCACGCTTAACATAGAAATGACCGAGCTAAAACAAAGTCCAAACGAGAACGTTTTCGACTTTTATAACAAACTAGCTGAGTACCCGTGCTTCGCTACGGTATATTGACGGTTTGCCATCATCGTGCAATTATTTTAAGTTATGGCTCTTTATAGATCACATTGCTGACTCTCTCCTCAGGTGTAGATTCACCCCGTTACAGGCTCATTAGTGTAAAATTCGTAGTTTGTTTCTAAGCATGTGCACGGGTAACTTTAGCCGATTTTCCGTGCTTCGAGCAAGTGCATCGCAGAACTTTGGTGAATATATTTTGTTATAAGCTGTACTTGCGTTGCTTTCTTATCAACCTAGTGCTAGTGTAATTCAACTGCTTCTTATAGTAACTCTAGGTCCTAGAATTCAACAGTGAATAACTTTTATACGTTATACTAAGAGCTTTGCGAGCATACTCACTGCTCGGCTGCGATCGTCATATTGCCGCTTTTAAAAAATGGGCGACAGTTTAAAACAAACTAGAACAAACTAATTTTAGAATTTTGGAAGATGAAAGCGCCTTCATCTTTTGAAAATAAAAAATACGAAAATACATTGCACATTTACTGGAAATACTACCAAACATTTCAAACAGCGATCTTGCTGTGATAACAATTAATGATTGTTTAAATCCAAAAATAAATATTTTCCGCCCCTAAAATTGATGAACCAGGGGGGTTTCGGCGGCCTTGAGTTCTACTTATTTTTCTGTACCTCTTTGTAAACTATATTTGCTGTTCTCCGTTCTGGTTGCAGTATTACCAAATTATTTGGGGAACTGACCCTTGAACAGGCCACATAGTGTTGGCCATGAGAAAAACAATCCTCTCTCAAGTCCACTCCAGCTTTTTTTAGGGATTGCCCCTGCGCCTTGTTGATAGTCATTGCCAGACAGATTCTGACGGGGAAGTGTAACCTTCTAAATTGAAAGGGGTAATCAGAGGGTATGAGAAAGATGCAGGGGATGAAGACAGTCTGTCCCTCGCCACACCCAGTGAAGATGGTGGCTTCTATCACGTTGCGATAGAGAGCCTTCACCTGCAGCCTGGTCCCGTTGCAGAGCTTCGGAGGGTTGAGGTTCCTGAGCAACATGATCGGGGCTCCAACCTTCAAGGTGAGACGATGCGGAGGTAGTCCAGGGGAGGTGAGAGTTTGGAGGAACTCTACAGGGTAGTTCACTGTGTCCTCCACTTTCACGACACTGTTCACCGAGGAATAGATCTTCTCCTCAGCATCAAAGGCACTAAGGAGTATGTTGTTAATTTCCAGTGCCTTGTCGTTCTTTGGAGCAAGAATAGCCCTCTCCCGAAGCCACGATAAAGATTTTTCACTTAGATTCTGAATGTCGGGATATATTTTGCTGGTGAGGCTGGCAACATCTTTAACGATCTGGCAAAGGTTTTTTGGAAGATCAATTTTTCCGTCCATCTCAGGTAAGTTACCATCACCAAGTCTCAAAAGAAGATCAGAGAACTCACCAGCTTTAACTTCCCCTGTCAAATGAACCCTCATATTCTTTTTAAGGCACAGGCTATCAATACTGGGCCACAGGAATGACGATTTCAGGCAGGCTTTGATCTCGTCGGCCCTGGTACCCCGTGGCACCACGGGTAAGTTCTACCTGAAGTCTCCAGCTAGAAGGACGGTCACTCCCCCCATCATCCTATATGAACTGCAGAGGTCCTGCAGCGTTCTGTTAAGAGCCTCGATTCCTCTCTTGTGTGCCATAGTGCATTCGTCCCAGACAATGAGCTTCTTGCACTCGATGAACACCGGGGCCAAAGAACTCTGCTTGGAGATGTTGCACATGGGGCTCTCATAATTGTTTAGGTTGAGAGGCAGTTTGAATGCTGCATGTGCAGTCCTTCAACCTTGCAGAAGTGTTGCAGAAATACCAGAGGAAGCAGCGATATTTTTTCCACTTCTGACCTTGGCCAAGAGCAAATTGATGAGAAAGGTCTTTCTTGTTCCTCAAGGAGCATTGAGGAAGAGCATCTTGCCATCACAACTTGCAGCACTTGCTATCACCGTCTCGTACACCTTCCTTTGATCATCTGTCAACTTGGGCTCGTTGTCTCTCACTGTTTTCGCTAAGTTATCAATATCATAAGCCACTTCCCTCAAGTAATCATTGCCAGTCTGAACTCCACTGGAACGTGTTGGATCTGGCAGCCCATAATTCTTCAGAGCCTGTCCTCCCATGCCTCCTATCGTATCCTCAAGCAATATGAGACACTAGTTGTAAATCATGTCCTTCACGAGGTTCGCACCAATTCCTGGATGGTCTTTCTCAAACTGACGCCTCAGGTCCTCAGAGAAACTGTCGCGGTGTTTCTCCCACAATGCCAGAGGATCAGAGACTTGGCAAAACAATAACATTATGGCGAACAACTCTCTCATTTTAAAAGGAGAGTCTGAAAGGGCAGCTTCTTCCAGGGTTTTATCCCAGTGGTCATCATCTTCACACAATCCAAGAGCCTTGCATGCCGACTGATATGTAGGGTGGACGATGCCTTGGATGGTTCTCAGAGCGGTAAAAGATGTGGGTCCGCACACCTCATGAAGGAGCATGCGAAGGTAGTAGCACTCACTGTTGTTTGGATGCACCGTGTATACCCTGCCCAACACGTGCTTCATCCTCACCCCTGGCCATTGCTCGACCATCTTGCCCCGCGTTCTCCGGTTGAATTTACCAGACTTCCACGCGTAGCAACGGGGCACCTCGTGGTAAAGCAGAGTCTTAGCAAAGTTATCTGCCTCACATAGATGGAAGCATCCAATCAAAGTGGTTTTTGGTGGATCAATGATCTTGGCCATGACATTATCGGGGGTAAAGTAAACTCTTTGACCGTTCTCGAGATGCACAGCAAGGTGGACGACTGGTGGATATCTCTCATGTATCGGGAAACCAAGGATGCGCCACACGACCTCAGAGCTGCTGATGTAGCGCCCTGTTTGATTAAGAAGTATTTCGTCTTTATCTTCTACGGTGAAAGCGGCTTGATCACTTCCTTTGTTGACGTACTTGCAAATGTATTTGATAGATTTTACTGAATTGCAGAATTCAACATTGATATGGGCTTGGAAACTTCGCGAAAGTACAGGGTTATATGGAACTACACAGCGATGGTCCAATGTCATACCACTGACTTCAACGGTGAATCCTCCGTCGTCAGGGGACCTCCTCCTGTACTGAGGATAGCCGTCATCACCTGTCTGGGTCTCCGTGTTGAGAGGTTTAGGATAATGCTTGCTGCAGTTTCCATTGGACATGCAGGGTGAGTTTCTATTCAAACTGCCGCATGGTCCATGGATCATATTGGCCTTCACGATCTCATAGATGGGTCTCTTTCTGGGTCTGGTATCTCTGCTCTGATGACGTCGTCAACCTCTGCGCCAGAATCTTGGTCTCTAGCCACAGCAGAATATGTACATGACGAAGACCTCGCTTCTGCCACTCCACGGAGTACATAAAACAGCACCTCACATTTCCAAAGATTTACCCCTTGGTTAACAGCATCATCATCTTTTTGATCTTGAGATGGAAGACTCGCCCCACGATGTCATGACGATCATAAGCTTTTTGGCCAGGTAGAAGGGCCTCGGTGATGTCTCTCCAATTGGGATTACATGTAAATGTGATAAATAAGTCAGGGCGGCCATAGTATCGTACGTAGGTCATCGCGTCTTGGGTCCGTTCATGCATATATCGTGTACTACCGGTGAAAGACGAAGGAAGAATGACCATCTGACCCAACTCCATCACATTTGCTTCCCTCCGTTTCACTGCGTCTTGTAAATGAATATAATTTTCCGCCATTAATTTCGATTGGTTGTTTCGAATGAAATTCAACCGCTCAGTTTCTATTTTAGCGTACATGTCTACCAAGAACTGGTTGAACAGACTACAATAAAGGTGAAGATGACTGTCTTCTAAAATACGGTAAGAGTAGAAACTGGCTGCTGAAACTGTTTTGGTAAGGGGGGCCTTAGCCGCGGGATCTACCTGCGAAATGGCGATAGAGCAGCCGTCCTCACCCCTGCAGAATATCAAAGGGTATTGAAGAGCATCATAAGCTCTATGAGTCTCGCTGATCCTCGTCAATTTGTTGTCCCTGCTATTCAGCACGACGTCTCTTTTCCCAAAATCCTGACTTACGATGATCAAGGCCACTTCACTGGTCGTAGGTTTGTTGTAGCGGCCCCTATGAGCATCTGCGGGCTTTTTATCAGCGTGAATGACCACCTTGAATTCCTTTTGTGCCTTGGGCACACTATCAATAGCGGCTTTGAAATCTCTCACGTAGACGTTGTGCACATGTAGTATCTTTTGAAGCTGAGATACTAACACAGCCTTGACATCTGCAAAAATATTACATCTTATTTGGGTCTCCCTCTCATCCTCCCCTACAAAGTAAATCTGCATGAACTTGGGTTCTTGCTGGGGCATCGGTAACAAACTTCCCACCCTATGGTATACCTGGCCTGGCACCTTAAAAGTGGGCATAAAGTTCCCCTCACTCACTTCTTTCGCTCCAAACGATGTCATTTGGAAGCAGCTGTTGTATTTTCTAACGTTGCTCAGAAAGTCGCGGGAGTGGGGGTAGTGGTCAGTGAGGAGGCTGTTCAGAGGCTCGAGGAGAAGCTGAAAAGGAGGCAGCTGAACCTTGCCACTAGAGCAACACAGACCAGGCGTCTCCTTCTTCCACTTCTTGGCTTTGCACCACTCACAGACAGTGTCACAGGTACCCAGAGACAAATTCTTGCAAAACTCATATGAAATCTCTAGGTTGTAGGAGAATCCCGAGTCCCGTTTTTTTATCCAAGGTTTTAATGAGTGCCTGATCAATGCTTGTCTCTGAACATTAGGGTTTCTATGTCTATACCTTACTACTGATTCCCTATGCACGTTTGTTTCTTTTGCGTTATACCTGGCCTGAACTTCCTTTCGCATATCACTATGCGTGAGCTGATACTTTGCAACAGCCTTTTTATCTTTTTCGGGATGTGCTTTAACATACTTAATGTACTTAATGATAACATACTGAGATGCTAAGGTTAGCTGTTTCCTCCTGCTGGCATCTGTAAATCGTACGCTTTTTTTCCCAGGCTTCTTGGAAGAAGTTAGAGACTCTTGAGTGGGGAGATCGCTCTGTGACGAAGAGGAAGAGAGTGAGGGATCAAACTGCGAGAGGGGCAAGAACAGGTCTGTAGCTGGGGAGGACGCCGGCAGGTACATGTCAAAGTGACCCTGAAAGAGATCTCCTGAAAAACGGAGCCTCTTTACTTCTCCTTCGCCGACACTGTTCAAAAACAGTCCATTCCTGTACATTTCGAACCTGAAGGGAAAGAGCTCCCCAGCACCCATCAGCTCGCAACTTGTACCGTAAGTGGTCCGTCGGGACATGTCAATCTGGTACGCCTTCTTGCTCGGGTAATTGTCCCCATGCTGATTAGAGGTGTAGAACTTGAACCTCTCCCAGTGCTCCACCACATGCTTTACAACCTGCAGGCGCACCTCACACCCTAGAACATTGGTGCCATACAGGGCGAACGATAGAGAGTGAAAAAGGCACCCACCATCTCCAGGCATCTTAATAATTTGGTGAGGAACCTCTACACCATCGACTAACAGATTCTCCATTTTTTAAAACTAAATGAAACCAGCAATCCAAAATTAAATTCAAATCCAAAAGACGGGTCCAAGTAAAGAATAACAGTTGATCCAATCAAAGAGAAAATCAAAATCACAAATCCAAAATCCAAATCCAAAAGCCGAAATCCAAAGTATGTGATAGAAATTGATGCAACCAGGGAGAGGGGTAATCTACTTTTAAAACATATGCGTAGAAATTTTCACAAAAAAAAGCGCTGGCCAAATTCCGGAGAACGCGCTGAACCCGCCTCCTACTCGCTCTCTCAATGTAATTGTGAATTCACTGTATATCTACAGATTAATAAATTAAATTAACTAATTATAATAATTGTTATTAATAATAATAATATAAACTTTATTTAGCAAAAAATACTATACAATAAACAACAATACTGTAATGTAAGTACTTATAACTAATGGTAACTAATACTTAATGTATTTATGCTAATATATTTATTTATTAAGGGTTTATAATTATAGGTAACTCAGATCATCTTTAATACATAACACTTAACCTTACTATCTAAAAACTTAATGCATACTATATAATACTAACAAATGCACCTTAATTTGTACTAAAACTCATTCAGATTCTCTCATATAATGTTCTCTAATCTTTATATTAAAATTTAGTAAATTAGATTAGTCTTTATAGTTTCCGGTTATGAATTATATATCTGTATTCCTCTAAAAAATATTGTATTTTGTCCACCTTTACTATTTTTATGCTGTAGTGCAAAATGGTTTTGCTGTCTTGTATTGTGGTTGTGTGTTTGCTGTTGTTCTTCTAGCTTATTTATCAAATAAGATGGCATCAATCCTAATTTTATTTTATGTATAAAAGTGACTACCTGTATTTCAGTTAACTTTTTTATTTCTATCCATTTTAATTCCTTTAGCATCCACTCTATATTAGTATGTGTGTCACAATGTAAAATTATTCTCATGGCTCGATTTTTCAGAAGCTGCAGTCTTTTTAATTCTCCCTTGTTTCCTAAACATAATACTGTACCGGCAAAATAAAAATGTGGCAATATAATTGTGTTATATACTATTTTTCTGCTGTTTAATGTTAGATATTATCTATATCTTTGGAGCACTCCTATTTTTTTTGATATTTTTGCACAAATATAATTTATGTGTTCACTAAATTTTAATTTTCTGTCCACTTATATACCTTAATATTTATATTGGTTAACCATTTCAATTTTTTCATTGTCAATTGTAATTTCAAAATTGTTATCAAGTAAATTTTTTACCATTGATTCTTTCCCTAATATTAAGCCTTTTGTTTTCTTTAAATTTAACTTTAGCTTATTTGCATTTAGCCATTTAATGAGTTTATTAAGTTCTGAAGTAAGTTTTGTTTGTATATCAACCTGTTTTATACCAGATATATATACTACCATATCATCTGCAAAGAGATGAATCTTGCAATTTTGAAAAATTGATTCTACATCATTAATATATAGTATAAAAAGAAGTGGCCCTAATATACTGCCTTGAGGTACTCTTTGATTTATTTATCTCGCGGAGATTTTTTTCCGGTGAAGAGGATGTTATTCCTGCATTAACTGGGGAAGACCCAGTGGCTATCTGCCCACCTGCCGTTGGTGGGCTTACAGGTGTCGATGGCTGTACCGGTATTTGGGACAACCTTCTCGACTCTGTTCGTCTCGATCGCCTCATCCTGCGTCGCAGGCGTGCTACTTGATCGCGCAGATTTTGTTGCGTCATGAAGTCCAGCTCGGGGTGATTTTCACACCATTGTGAGTGGACTCTGACCATGTAGCCCCTGTGATGGGGTGACGCTGCCTCGTAAACCTGAAGCAGGTCTTCCTGCTCCTCGGGTGTCCACCTGTGGCGGGCCCGGCTAGCGGGATTGTAGCTTCGCCCAACTGTTTGTGGGTCCCCATCCGAGAAGGACCCATTTAAATTAATATTAAACTCACCCAATTAAACTCACTATTTCAATATTCAATTACTTCAAATTCACTAGTTAATTCATGAAAAAAAAAAAAAAAATCTGCAGTTTGAGCTAAGTTTGGTAAAAAACTATTCACTTTTACCTATTTTATTTTCAAAATATCTTTAGACACAATATTTAACCTTGTGTACGCTGAGAAGGACCCGTTGTGGGAAGCTCTATGGTTTCTTGTCGTATCTTGAACCATTTATACGTTTCATGGGAAGGTTGGCCCCATGAGACGGTGGCAGGATTCATCGACTAGATGGTAGGGTCGACGTTACCCCCAATTGGTTCCTGCCGTGGTAACCCTGTGACAGCGATACGGAGGGAAAGGGCGCTAAGCCTTTTCGGTCAAAAGACCGCCGTACCCCGATTATTATTATTATTATTATTCTGGGTACGTGGGATCAACAGGCCCAAAAGCTCGATGTGGTCAGATGTTGCGACAATTGCGAACTTCCCTTGCGTGATTGAGGGTTCGCGGGATCATCAGGTCCGAAAACTCAGAAAATAGCCAGGTGTCATGGCTATTAAGAACTTCCCCTGCGGTTATTATTATTATTATTATTATTATTATTATAAAAGGACAAATGTTCATTAAAATAGACAGTGTCTCCTACAGTATTACCCAATATGTTTCTGTTTGTTATTACAATTTTCTTCTTCTTCAGGAATACATCTCTTTGAGATCTTCTGGTAAATTTTACTAGGATTGGGGACGGAATGTCTCTGTTTTTTGATTTTATGGGGATGCGATGTGCAATGTCGATATCTTGTGCACTGATGTTTAGGGACAATTCTTTGGCAATACCTTCTATGGTTTTATAGCAATTTTCATTGCTTGTTTCTCGGATTCCATTTATTTGTACGTTATTGCTTTTAGAGTATTGTTCCATTTGATTTATTTTATTTTGCAAGTTATTAATTGTATCGTTTTTTTCAACTAATTCTCTTTGCATTTGATTAACTCCGTTTCGTAATTTTTTATTATCTTCTTTGAGTGTTTTTATTTCTTCCATCTTTTCATCATACTTATCTGACAAAAAGTTAATGGATCGATTTATTGTTGCAGATTGATGAACATTTTTCTTACTTCTTGTATTTCCATTTCTTCTATTTTTTCACCAGCTACTGATGAAGATCCTTTGGATCTTGTATCGTATTTCTCTCCTTCTTTGGTCACAGATTTCATATTTGTTGGAGTTCACTGGAATCAGTGCACAGTTTATATGTTGTGCACTCGCTAGATTTTATAGCGCGTATATGTCGCGCACTTTGCGCGTATTTGTTGCGCACTAACTTTCGTTTTACTTTGTTTAATTTGGTCACTTATAAACTTCACACTGTTTTTAATATATTTAACTAATTAAACTCACTATTTCAATATTCAATTACTTCAAATTCACTAGTTAATTCATGAAAAAAAAAAAAAAAAATCTGCAGTTTGAGCTAAGTTTGGTAAAAAACTATTCACTTTTACCTATTTTATTTTCAAAATATCTTTAGACACAATATTTAACCTTGTGTACGCTGAGACAATGAACATACATTAAATATTATTATTATTATTTATTTTTTTTTTTTTCTAGAAATACTGACTTTGTTTTTGCTTCTTCAACTCGATTATTTTTCTTTTGTTATGCATGTCAAAAATCTTATAGTATGCAACAAAATTCCACAAATAATTTATTAAATTAAGTCACTGTTTAAAATGGGCTGTTTATATTGTTTATACTTTACGTAGCAATTTTATTTTGTAATTGGCAATTTATTAATATGCGCTTAATCCGTCTCTGATAATGCGAAAAGCATTGCTTAGTCTTATCAGGGATTAAATATGTATATTTCAACCAAATAAATTATTATTATTATTTATTATTTTAGAACAGAGCACTTGTGAAGGTTATATAATAATAGTAATAATAGTAATAATAATAATAATAATAATAATAATAGCCCTGTTGGGAACAGCACGAATTTTGCGAAGATACCTTTGCGACTCTTAGGTCCTTGGTTAGGACCCGATTCGTGAAGAGGACATTTTTTCTCCCAGTATAACTATTGTTATACTGTGTAACATAACTAATAATAATAATAATAATAACTGTAGATCTTCTGCCAACTCTTTAATCTGCAGGATGCAGAAAGCAGTGCTGCTTGGGGCGCTCCGCATTGTTCGGAGTAGTATACTTGTGCTATTCCTGTGACACATTGGACTTTGGACCGTGGTCATCCGCATGTCAAAATTACGGGGTTTCACTTGACCTTGGAAGAGTCTTTCAAGGTCATGGGGTTCCACTTGACCTTGGAAGAGTTTTTCAAGGTCATGGGGTCCGACTTGACCTTGGAAGAGTTTTTCAAGGTCATGGGGTCCGACTTGACCTTGGAAGTGTCTTTCAAGGTCACCAGTTACAAGAAGTGCCCCAGGAGGTGCTGGAGAAGTCGCGGACAGCATCCCCATAGAGACAGCTGAAGAAGGTCAAAGGTCGTTGCCTAAGAGGTTCTAAACAGGTGGTTCCCTGAGAGCTGAAGAAGTTTATGAGAAAATGGGAGGAAAAGGAAGTGCGATCATGGTGTTAAGATGGTTGCGGAGATGACAGGGGTGAAGAGCTCACAAAATTCTAAAAGGTGTTACGTAGGAAAATTTTACAGACCATGTGAACTGCTTTTAACAGGCTGTTATTTTTTCCTTTTCTGCATAATTAGGGTCATTGAATAAAACATAGTTTTTATATTTTTTACATGTGAATTTATTGAAAACATAAAAATATACAAATATATCATTACACACTTTTATCATATTTTAAAGTATACATATTATAAGAAAATTACAATACACGTACAATACTGGTTGTAGGAGAATATTTAACAATTTTATCATGTAAAATTAGACAATATGCAGTAGTATTCGCAGGCATGTTTTCACCAGTTTCAAATTCCAGACGAACTTCTACAGCTCCAGATTTTAACACTTCATTCTGATGAGTACAGTCAAGAACCGCTAATGGGGCGAATCTTTTAAAATCATCTGGTGACATTATTGGCCCATTATCTCGACCGTAATACGATGATTGAAACTGTGCATACATATCATATAACATTGCATAACAATTTTGCTTAAAGTTCAAATTTAAATTATCATATGGATATATTTCAGAATTTAAATATAATTTTATATTAGTTAAATGACAATGGTTAAATATACTCATACTTTTACCCAGATCATTTTTAACATTTGTCTGTAACCCGAAAATGATAAATCGAGGTTTTTCAAGTTGAGAGGTAGTTTTAACCGCCCAGGTATGATGTTGAGTTTCTTGCAAAACGGGATACTCTATCAACTCCCAACTTCTGAACGTTAATTGTAGTTCAGCATTAGCATTAAGTAAATTCAACAACATTAAGCGTTCCGCATCTGCCACTGATATGTGTGGAATCTTCCACTGAACTTTATTTAGTTCAAGTTTTATTTTTTCTGTAGCATCAGAATTTTTCAGAGCATTATTATCCGTGTTGCTGCGTATGAGAACCAACTCTTGACGTAAGTTCATTATAATTTTTCGGAAATCCTCAGCAAAACCAAGCAACATTCTTAGTGGTATACATACATTGAAGTAACCCTTTTCATCTATTAGCGAATCAGCAGTCTCTGAACATCCATACCAGCCAGCGTTTTTCAACGCCTTACTTTCATTCTGGTTACATGAAACAAGCGATTTCATAGTGGTTGTAATACCCGGATTTCGAACCCTATCAATTACAACCCCGTTCACTTCATAGCGAATTTCATCAAACAAAAATGCAATACCATTATTTGTAAATTTTACGTTGGTTGAAGGTGTTCCATCTACCTTAGTCACTCTACCTTCTATGTATATTAAACTGTTCCACGGTAGAGTATAAGTATCCTGCTGGGGGATCGGGATCCGGATCTCATCATTATTGTTAAAAGTGGTTGATGAGTATGGCTGATGAGTGTGTTTCTCTGCGTTAACAATAGAATTATCTTCTAGAGCACGCTCTGTTACATTTAAAATATTATAATCCATTTTTCCTAGTACACTTGAAAACTGTAGTGATTATAATCCTAATCCAAATAACTACTAGAGAGAATTTATTCTTCTTCTTCGTTTTTTTCTTGCCACCAATTTTTAAATCTTAATTTGAAGTCCAAGCGATTGCAGAAACTTCTGATTATCCAACGTTAACTGTTTGACAGTCCTTAACGAACTGGTTTTTTTAAACTCATAAGGTTTATTTAATACCGTGCGGATAGTGGGTTGATTGTATTTAATGACCATTGTTAGCTACTTTCTTCAGATGTAGTCTTAACGTAATGACTTCACCTCTGAAATTGATTAAATTGCCATCTTGATCTTGTATATGTACGATAATCGATCTTACACTACGTGTGTTTATCGGCATGTAAATTGTATTTTGTGGGCTTTCAATAATTTTTTCACCAGGTTCAACATTCGGGAAAAATTCATGAATAATATGCGTTTGTTCATTATTATTATATGATCCTGATATCAAATTGCACATAATACATATAGCGTTTACTTTGAGAATATTTATGGGATAATCAGCTATATGTACCTCACTAGCTTTAAGAAGATTGGATTTATACCCCAATAAATCTCTGAAGGTATCATTTCTAGTGAAATCAATATCTTGACTTGCTAATATTTCACATTTCAAAGTACTTCTGTTCGCTTTTATTATTAATGTTTCTTTCCCACCCTGAGCATCCTCATTCAGTTTTTTAATAAACCTGTTCAAGTATGTTTTTATATCCTTCACTTCATATGATCCTGTCGGTAATTCACATTTTTTGTCACCGAAATAGAAACAATTATTGATACCCTCTTCAATATTTGGAATCGCATTATATGACTCGCAATTAATTAACCCCAACACATACTCTCCATCATCATCATCTAAATCAATAGCGGGATTAATATCTGCGGTTAAGATAGAGCTGCGTCCTGTGAGAGTGAACGTATATGACATGGCTTCTTTAAGATAACTAACATGTTATCACCTTTGCATATATATTTTATCTGTTTTCATATAGAAATTTTAAACATAAGTGCCCACAATTTATATCATTGTAAGTTTGATGCACATCATGATTATATCTAATGATGTCGCAATCATTATTACTTTTAAGATATTTCACTAATTCAATCGGAGGTTTTAAGTTACCAAAACTGTCAAAATATATAGCCACATTTTTATATTTTTTATAACACACCCAATGTGAACCAGGATGGTTAGCATCATCCAAATTTATAACACCCATTTCATTTTTAGGGTTTTGTAGGTATGACCAAAAAACCCTTATACCGTCATTTTGTCGTCTGTCTGTCTGTCTGTCTGTCTGTCTGTCTGTCTGTCTGTCTGTCTGTCTGTCTGTCTGTTCGGTAAAAATTGTAGCCAAACGGCTAAAGCTAGAGAGTTGAAATTTGGCATGCTTATACAACTCTTTGACCCGCACATAGGAAAAATACTAAAACATCTAAAAAACATATCCCCCTAAAAATATAAACAAATATGTGCTCATCGAAAAAAAAAATATTTTTTTTAAATTCTGAGTATGGTACCAAATGAAAGCCCTTGGTACGTGGATTAACGATCAAATTTTTATTTTCGCAAAATAAATTATTTTCAAGCGATTTTTGCCAAAATTGTGCAAAAAAAATTTTGTCCCACACCCTGTAGCCCAGATGGTTTAAACTAAAAATCTGAAAAAATTCTAAGTAATGTACATTGGTGTGAACCGGAATAGTACAACAGGAATTTTTGATCAGATTATGTTTTTGGAAAAAAAAGCATTTTTTGTGTTTTTTTGCTAATAATGTTGAAAACTTATAGCTATATAACACACTAAATTATAACTTGTGTGTTGGTGCAATGGTTACGGTACTAGCATTCTGACCGAGAAAATGAGTGTTCAAATCCCCGAGAAAGAGACAAGATTATTTTTTATTTTTTTTTTTGCATTTTTATTTTGTTTAAATTATTTTTTCAAAATTCTAGTTATATTTTGGCAAATGTTGCATTTAATTTTTAAAAGCGTAAATTTAATAACCAGTGGAAATTGTTGAAATTATAATTTAATTTTGTTTGAATGTACACGAAATCAAAGGGAGGAGCTCTGACTAGAAACAACCAATGAAACCATTTGGCGCAATTTGAAGCCATTTGGCGCAATTTTCAAAATCTTAATGAACTTGCTGTATAAAAAAAATACTGCACATATTAAGAAACCTAGATAATGGTATTAGGCACTCGAATTAAAAGTAACATAAAAATATTTTAACATAAAATTTGTTTTTAAAGCTCTTAGATTAAGAGATGATAAATTATTTTTAAAATATTGTTCATTTTACAGTGAATACTACAAAGCAAAATATGTCCTACACACTCAGCATTCCGCCTTCACTTAATATTTTTAGATTATATATCTATCTAAGAGGAATTTATTGCGCATAGTTTGTACTAGCAGAGGTTAGTACTTCCTTCGGGATTTAGTCGAATTTACCTTGGCGATCGCTCATAGCTCACAAATATGAATTTTATAAAACTAAAAATGTATTAAATACAAATGTTTATTCCTTTATGTTCTGTTATACACATGTTTTATGTTAATTCAATAATAAGGACTTCCTTAACTTTCTAAATATTCATGCAATGGAAAAAATACATTGTTTTGTTATATTTAGGGCATTTATAATAAATAAATATTTATTGGCTGGTAACTGGGATTCCGTTTTTAGTAATAAATTAGTTTAGTGTGATAACTTGGCGCATTACATAGTAGCGCTGCAAGAGCCATGTTGCCAAGTCTTAATAATCTTTTTGTTATTTTTATTAACAATTAACACGAAAATTTTTAAATATGTATTTTTTTTAGAATTAATTTATAGATATATAATATATATTATATGTACATAAATAGTTATAAATTTTTTTGTTTTTAATACAATGAATAACTAAAAATCGAAAACCGTTTAATTGACAACGCTGTATAGGAATAAAGCGCTCACGTGATACAAGCACACAAAAATTTGTTAACATATGCATTCTACTGTTGGCTGTAATCGCATCACAACTTTGTTTCGTGCAAATAGTTTTATCTTATTCCTTAATTGATCTTTTTGGCATTACTTTTGGTATTATTGGGTATTATTGTTTATTTGGTATAATTGATTCTGCTTCTGGATTACGTTATAATTTTTTTTACGGTATTATTTTGTTTGTGTGGTATAATTAGGGTGACCAGACGTACTCTTTTTAGGGTTTTGTAGGTATGACCAAAAAACCCTTATACCTACCGTCATTTTGTCGTCTGTCTGTCTGTTCGGTTAAAATTGTAGCCAAACGGCTAAACCTAGAGAGTTGAAATTTGGCATGCTTATACAACTCTTTGACCCGCACATAGGAAAAATACTAAAACATCTAAAAAACATATCCCCCTAAAAATATAAACAAATATGTGCTCATCGAAAAAAAAAATTTTTTTTTTATAATTCTGAGTAGGGTATCAAATGAAAGCCCTTAGTACGTGGATTAACGATCAAATTTTTATTTTTGCAAAATAAATTATTTTGATGCGATTTTTGCCAAAATTATGCAAAAAATTTTTTGTCCCACACCCTGTAGCCCAGATGGTTTAAACTAAAAATATAAAAAAATTGTAAGTAATGTATATTGGTGTGAACCGAAATAATACAACAGGAATTTTTGATCAGATTATGTTTTCGGAAAATAACGCATTTTTTGTGGTTTTTGGTTCACAAAGTACAAAAGTTATACCAATGTAAGACACTCACATTCAAGGCGTACGATGGCGTAACGGGTTAGAGCGCTGGTGTCGGAAGCTAAAATTCTCTGGAAAACGAAGGGTTTCGAGTTCGAGTACGGAGTGAATTTTATTTTTTCTGTTTTTTTTTTGCATTTTTATTATGTTGAAATTATTTTGTCAAAATTCTAATAATATTTTGACAAATGTTGTATTTAATTTTTAGGAGCGTAAATTTAATAACCAGTCTTATTATATGATTAACAGACGATAAATTATTTTAAAAATATCGTTCGTTTGTCATGATTACTACAAAGTAAAATTTGTCCTACACACTCAGCATACCGCCTTCACTTATTATATACCTGCGAAACCCTGAAATGTGTGAATATTCACACTTCACATCAATTTTTATTTACTTTTATGGGTAGTTCATTTCGAGAAAAGACTCCGCGAAAATATGGCAATTTAATTTTTTTTGCAAATTTGCTTATATCTATGTCGGTGAGTGCACGTTCTGGTAACTCTATTAACAGTTTTTTGATTTACATGGAGCTCTCAAATACATTCCATAACCTTTTTTATGCGGTCGCAAGTACAATCCTTTACCCATAGCTATCGCCTCTAACGTTTTGTTGTGTCTCTGACTTTCTTTCAATTGTTCAGATGCGGTACGGGCATCGCCGACAGCCTTTGCAATTCCCGCCGCACCACCTCCTAAGGCTCCTAGTGCGCTAAGCCCTGCAAAAAGAGGAATCAAGGGGAGAAATCCACCAGATTTCGGTAGTGATATTACACGTGGTGTTCCAATTTTTCTCTTGATTTGTTTGATTGAGCGGAATGCTACTTGAGCTGCTTTCTCTATGTTTTCAGGTTTATTTTTTCTGATGGCAGTACGAGCCCGTTTCACAACATCACGAAAGGGCATCACTCCCTGACTTTTTCGTTTCCTAGTCTTACGCTTAATCGTGGATTGTTTGTTATCCATGCCCATGCCTAACTTCACTTTTGCCTTCATCGCTGTTTTTACTCCGAGCGCTGCAATTTTTTCACCTATTGATGCGTCTGATGATTTGAGACGTTGAGATGCCTCCTCAGCTAGAATACGATCTGCTTCGTGTCGATCTTCAATTTTTTCACTTAGATTATAGGCGATGTCGTGTTGTTTGCAAGCCGTGTCTAATTTATTTATTCCAGGATCCCCACGCAATAATCTTTTCTCTAAACGGGTACCAGGACCGCAATATCTATATCCTGGGATATGAAGTTCAACTGGAAGTTTGTTTATTAAAGTATTTAAGAAACCCGCACCCTGTTTGCGATGCTTGCCCCTCTGCACATACATTACAAATGATTAAATAAATAAAAATGTTGAAATATTTATCAGTTTTCTTTCAACAACCACCATGCGTGTAGTAAAACACTCCCAAACCTTAAACGTTGTAAATTGTGATATTGAATGTAAAAAAAAACAAAGGCATAGTACCTTACTACCTTCAATCGTTAGATGTTTGATTTCTGGTCCGAGTGGTTGTGGGAAAACAAATTTAATCGTTGCATTAATTGAACATCCAAATGGTTTACGTTTTGAAAACGTTAATGTTTATTCCAAGTCTCTGTATCAACCCAAGTATAAGTATCTGGAACAGCTGTTGAAACCAATAAATGGTATTACGTTTAAGGCATATAGCAGTAGTGAAAAAATTGTATCACCTGCTCATGCAAAATGTAATACTGTTTTTATATTTGATGATATTATGACAAGCAAACAGGACGTAGTACGTCAGTATTTTTCCATGGGGCGACATTTTCTGGTTGATTGTTTCTACCTCGCCCAGACATATTCAAAAATTCCAAAACAACTCATTCGTGATAATTCAAATTTAATCATTCTTTTCAAACAAGATGAAATGAATTTGAAACATGTGTACACGGATCACGTGGGAACAGATATGAATTACAATGAATTCAGAGACATGTGTTCGTTTTGTTGGCGTGACAATTATGGTTTTTTGTTAATTAATAAAGAAAGTGCTTTGAATAGAGGTCGCTACAGAAAAGGTTTTGATAATTTTTTAATATTGGATAAATAATTCGGATGGAGCAGATTGTTTCCAGTAATAAAATAGATTCGGTGGGGAAAACAGCTCTGTTCAGTTGCTTTTTACCTATTTTTGACCTGTTTTTAGCATATTTTTAGTTGTTTCGGGGTGTCGAGCAAATTTTTTCCAGTAATAAAATAGAATAGGTGAAAAAGATAGCTCTGTTTAGTTGCTTTTAACCTGTTTAAGTAGTATGGATAAAAAACTAAAAGAGAGGTTGGTAAAAACCCGTAAAACGGTTAAACGAAAACTGCAAGCCCTAAAAGAGGGTGCTAAAGAGCAGGAAAGCCAGCTTGAGAAATCATATGAGCCAGTCACAAAACAACTGAAAGAACTATCGAGTAAGTTATATGATGTTAGTGCGATTAAACAAGAAGAAAATCGAGAAGAAAATTTGAAAAGTGAACCAAAAATTGAAAAACATTCCTCTTCAAACATCGAAAAACCCTCCAAATCAATACCAAATTTTTTAGATGCTAGTACAACAACCGATCGGGAAATTCCCTCATTTCTCGAGAGTAGCGTAATAGCGCCGAATGCACCAACCATGGAAGAAGAAGAAGAAGAAGATCGAGATATTGATTATAGTTATTTATCAAATATGGTGGCTAAATCAATGTCTGAGGAAGCATGGGAAGAATATCTTGCACAGTATCACCCACTACCACGTCAATACATTGAAGAAATGATAACACATGAGGGTACTAAATTTGATCATACAACCGGTATAAACTTTAACCCGATTAGTAACAAATTTAAAATTGCTAATGCTGATGTTGAATTTGTTGATAAAGATATAGTTATAAATAATATAAAATATAGTGGCACCCCTGGTCTGTATGAACTATTATTTAAAAGTAAACCTTCAGGTTATACTAAAGTTGACAATGCCAATTATCGTGATATACTAGAAAGATTTAATGTTCATAAAAGGAATTATGATCCTGATGAGCAGGTGCGTGGGAATCGCTCACTAAAATATAGAACAATTATTAAACCGTTACTAACACGAACTACATCAACACCTAGACGGGTTTCTAAAAGACAGGTTGTGACAGGTTTGCATGGGGGAGGATTACTTATGAATTATAGTAATAATCCTGTGGAATATGTACACTGGGATGATCCAAACGAGCTAGTTGATAGATTGAAGCTTTTAATTGCATCCCAAGTAGCTGGTAACAACAATCATAATAATGAAATTGTATCTATTATCGAAGAGTTAAAAGAAGCCAACATTATTCAATAAAATCAGTATCAAAATGCCCATCAATAAGTTTGGACATCATGCAACAAAATACCGCCATTATGATGATGATGATGATGATGATGATGCATATAATTTCAACAGCAGGCGACTAGCAAACGTTGGTGATCCTATGAATGAAGATGATGCTGTAAATAAAAAATATATGAGGCAGGAATTGGATTCTACAGCAATTAAATTAAATGATCGGATTCAAAAGGAGGTGGATGGTATTAATATCGTATTGAAACGTGTAATATCAATAGTGAAAAGGGTAGTTGAAGAGTTGAAGATGCCGAAACCTGAAATAGAAGATACTTCAAGCAAGAGCGTCCAGTCAGCTCTCGATTCTGCTACAACAACAACAACAACAACAACAACAACAGCAGCAGCCGTTGAATGATTGAACATGTCTAAAGCAAAACGTGATGTTGTTAATGAATTACATAGATCTGCAAGGATTAATTTAAAACGGAGAAAAGTTATCATTAAAGGTTTAGATGAAACATTTCAAGCAGATTTGGTAGAAATGCTCCCGTATGCGCAACAAAATAAAGGATATCGATACATACTAGTGGTGATCGATACATTTTCAAAATATGTGTGGGCTGAACCAGTTAAAAGTAAATCAGGAGTTGACGTGTCTAAAACAATGCAAAAAATTTTTTCTAGTAATAATCGAATCCCTAAAAATCTACAAACTGATATGGGTAAAGAATTTTATAACAAAGAGTTTAAAAAATTAATGGAAAAATACAAGATTAACCATTACTCAACATTTAGTAGCAAGAAAGCGAGTATTGTGGAGCGTGTAAACCGTTCGCTTAAATCACTCATGTGGAAGGAGTTTAGCTTTCAGGGGACATACAAATGGTTGAAATTATTGCAAGATATTGTGTTGAAGTATAATATGAGGAAGCATAGCACGATTAATATGAGACCGATTGATGTTACAAAAAAGATTGAAAAACAGGTTTTGAATACCTCTTATAATCGTATTAAAATTGCCGATATAAAGTCAAAATACAGAGTTGGTGACCATGTACGTATAAGCAAATATCGTAGTGAATTTGAAAAGGGTTACACACCAAACTGGTCAAACGAAATATTCATCATCTCAAAGATATGTTTAACAAACCCTACCACATATATCCTGAAAGATTTTACAGATCAACCAATACAGGGGGGATTTTACAACGAAGAATTGCAAAAAGTGAAACATTCTGATTTGTACTTGGTTGAAAAAGTGCTTAAACGAAAAGGTGATATGGTGTTTGTAAAGTGGTTGGGGTTTGATAATAATCAAAACAGTTGGATACATAAAAGCAATGTGGAGTAAAACCGGTGTTCAATCTGTTGCTTCTACGCTTCCTGACATCATCATGAGTTCCATGATAGTTGATTTACAGGGGTTCAAAATAGCGAAAAATAATGAATTTATTTGTAAAGAACTCGCTGTTGTTGATGTGAAAAGTGATATATGTATTTCAAAAATATTTAAGCCACCATGTCCGTGGTCTGATCTGAGTTCTGAAGACCAGTACAATGCCCGATGGCTTACGAAAAAATATCACAATTTGGAATGGTGTTCTGGAAACGAGTCATATATCAACTTTCCTGCAACACTCAAGGATTTATTAGATGGTGTTGAAATTGAAAATGTATACGTGAAAGGGTTGGAGAAAGTGCAATGGCTGCAAAATTATATAGACAAAAAAATAATAAATCTAGAAAATTTAGGGTGTCCAAAATTAGCCGAGATTCATGAACCTCTTCAAACAGACTATTGCAATTTACATATTAATAATTGTGCTGTTCGTAATGTTAAAGCATTATTGAAATGGTTTAAAAATACATTTAATAAATATAATGCTTTCAAAAAATATCAAATTCATGGTGGTGTGTTGAATTTTATGGATGCCGAAGAAATAGCCCAACTTCCCATGGAATTTATTATGGTGTTTGCGGAAAATCAAATCAAAGAACAGTGGAATAAATTTCCAGTATCTTGGAGGAATGATACACGGTTTCAACAATATTTGTGCTGCCACACCCATTACAATAAATGGAGTGGTGAAAACGAAGATGTTGTTGGTTTTTCCAATCCATTGAGGAAGGATTGTTTACAGTGTAATATAAGACAATAATATGTATATTTTTATGTATTAATTATATCAATTTTTAAATTAATAAATATTTATTAACATTAAAATAACTTTTCATTTTAAATCACCATGTTCCTTACAATATTTTATCGATAAATAAAATGCTGGTGGGGAGTTGTATATAAGAGACGCAATGAGCATATTTCTTGAATTAGTTGTGGCGGATAACTTGTCATGACAACCGTGAAACAAGAAAGGTAAAAATGAAAAACGAAGAAAACAGACTTAAGACGTTTGAAAATTGGCCTTGTGATTATGTACATCCACGCGATTTAGCAAGATACGGATTTTATTATTACAACGTGGAGGACACTGTTCGCTGCCATTTCTGCAGAATTGAAATTGGTCGTTGGAAAGATGGGGACAACCCTTCAAAAGAGCATTGGTACTGGTCAGCAAATTGTCCATTTATTAATGGACTTGATGTGGGGAATATACCAATAGAATCGAGTACATCTAGCGATTTTGAACATAAATTTAACATTGATAGCGATGCTAAAAATGTTGAAAGTACCACCAAAATTCATAACAAAAAATTAAATGAACCACAGAATATTATTCAGTTTACTAACAATCGAATGGAAGGTTCAGGTTCAAGTAAATTTAGCTTCAATGAGGATCTGATAAATGAAGACGCATTAATATTTCAAGACGTTAAAAATTTAAATAATTCGCTAGATACCAATTTACCAGATAACAAAAATAAAGATGGAATAATATTTTCAAAACTTAATAATAACAAAATTTTAAAACGTAAATTAAAAAATTTTGAAATGAATGTCGTCCAAGGTGGAAATGAATCTATGGCAACAATTAAGTTTAAATAAAAAAATTGTTAACTGTATATTATTTATTATGTATTGTTACAATTGTAATTATATTGTAAGGAAAGAAAAATAAAAACAAAGTACTCATTAATATTTAGTCCATAATTTCTTCAATATATTCCTCCCCAAAAGTTTCTTCAAACAGTTTTTTCTTAACCCGTTCTTTTGAGGTTGATGCTCCTGATACTGCCGCTATTGGTCGCTTCCTTCCCCCGTTCCTCTGCACCGGTGCTGATAGAGGTGGTAGTAATGTGGTCGCTATCTCTGCCTCATCGAGGACCTCATCAGGGGTGGACGCCCCGAAGGTGAACCTCCGGAGAGCGGCTTCCAATAGTGTCAACTCCTCATCGTTAGCGACACACACCGTTAAATATTTCACTGGTAGATTCCCAAATTTTTCATTCAGTCTGTCAAGCCGTGGTGTGTAGGTTAACTTGATCGAAAGTTTGTTTTCGTATTGTTTAAATTCCTTTACTCCATATCTATAAAAATATTTAACAACATGAAATATTAATTATTACTACCACCGTTCCACAATAAGTGAGCTATTAAACCTATTTAAAAACTCCAAAATAAGTGAGCTATGAAAAAAAAAAAAAAAAAAAAAAAAATTAAGAACTTCAAAAATGGAAACATTTTTAAGGAAATATTCTGATACAACTACACATTAATTAAGTACAATTATAAACTAAACAAATTAACCAGTGGTTTAAGTGAAGTTCAATAAATTTCAATAAAAATGAAAACAGCTCACTTATTGTGGAATGGAGATAGTATTTTTTAAAAAAAAAAAAACTTACCTGAATAACTGTTTTGCTATAACACATAGCATATTTATCGGGAGAGCTGCAGGATCTTTGCTGACTACGATTATTGTACTGGGCACAGTCGCCATTGTTGAACGCTGATGTTACTATTAAATTTTGTTTTAAATTTGAGACTTTATATAGCTAAAAATTTTGCTTTATCATACATAATTGTTATAGCGTTTCCATGTTATTATTTTTCAAAGTAATACTTAGTTATCACAGTAATTATTTTTAATTAGGTACATAAAACTAAAAAATTTTCCATGTCATGCATAATTTTTATTGCATTTTCATGTCTTTCAAAAATAATATTTATTTATCACAGTAGTTATTTTTGAAAGACATGACAATGCAATAAAAATTACCTATCATGCATAATTTTTATTGCATTTCATGTTTTTCAAAATAGTACATATTTATCACAGTAATTATTTTAATTGCCGTGTAATTATATTGTGACGTCAATAGATATCTTTAGGTATATAAATGCACTTGCAAGTATTTTCAATCATTAATTAACAGATTTATTCCATTGAATATATTTACGTTGTTACGAGTACGTTACGTTGAAATATTTAAGAGTAAGTATATTTTAATTTATCGTTATTTTCCATACTAAATATTATATATTTTTTATTTTAGTGTGTTACATAAAGAATATTTATAAAATTAAAAATAGTTATGAAAATCAAAATACCTATACATCACCCATGTATTTAGACATTGATTCATCATTAATATCAATCATAGCAATAGACTTACAGTCAAGAATTTTTAAAAATTTAATTGATGACAAAGCTTTAACTTATAAAATAGCTCACGATTATTTAACTAATTGTAATGAAAGATTTCTTATAAATTTATATTCTCTTTTTAATGCAGATAATGAAAACCACATTTATAATCAGGAAAAATATAAAATTATTTCCTATTTATGTGTGGATGTTTTTTACACACGTTACGTTTGTAGGAATTGTATTTATAAATGTTGTTTTAATACTGTATGCTTGTCTAATAATATAACACCAATTGGAAAGGAACATCAAACAGTACTGGATGAGGATATACCTCAATTTTTGTTAAATAAATCCAATTATTGCTATTTTTGTGAAATTCAGTTATTTATTTGGAATAATTCTTCTAATTGTTCATTCTGTTACAATTTTTTATATTGTAATGAAATTTTAGACAGTGATAGTGACAGCGAGTTATTTTAATTAAGTCAAAGCTTGTATTTGAAATAAGTACATGAAATCTAATTTATAATTGGTATAAAGATATGAGTGATTCCGAATCAAGTGATAATGAAGAAGAAATGGTGATGTTATGGAATGAACAAAATCAACAACGCATAATTGAAGAACGAATACAAGATATTCATAGCGATTACAATAGTGATTCGGATAACACTAGCGATTTACAAGAACAAAAATGTTATTTTGGAACAGATCAACGTGTCTGCATCATCACTAATCATCTTTTAGACACTATTAATTTTACTGACCCTCTTTGTTTCAACTGTATAAATCCGGATGAGATGGACCATTTTTTACAACAAAGCATTCATAAAACAATGTCATATTCTGAATATATATTAAATTATGAATTAATAAAAAATACACACAAATGCATAACATGGAATCAAAATTTATATTTAGTATTTATGTTAAATACATGTATAAAATGTCATAATTTTAAAAATATTTCAAATTGAGTTTTTTAAATATATATATATATATATATATATATATATATATAATATTTAGTATTTTAACGATAAATCAATTCTCATTTCACTAATTCATATTATTCTTAAAGCATTATCCAGAATAAAGTAATGGATATCACAACATTGGTCAATAAAATGATGAAAATTGTTGAAAGGGCTGGTAAGTTAATAAAAACCGAAGAAGATTATAATAAATGGGGTAAACTCATAAATAGAAATATTCGCTTGATTAGAAATACATTGAAAGAAACAAGTCAAAATCATCCAACAAAATTAAAATTAGAATCATGTTTGACCTTATTTAAAACTTTTAGAGAAAAAATAAGGGTAAAAAAAATGAAAATAATAAAAAAGAATTAATGTGGTGTAATATTGAATCATGTTTCCAAAGTAGAGTTCAAACTGGAGCCATAATAAATTTGAAAATTAAAGATCCAGTAGATTTTTTTAATAAATCGTATAAAGTTTTCGCTATTCACATTAATAAAATTTTAAAAAAACAGGCATTATTGAAAGTAAACGTCGTGTTTGTTGGTAACTTTATAAAACCGCAAACGGAAGAAACGTCTATTAAACATTTTGTGACAAGTAATAAAGAAATTAGTCGAGGTACAAATTTAAAAATTTTTTATGAAATTAATATTAAAGATAAATTGTTAACAAAATTAGAAGAATTTCAGGAAATGGGATCAGGTTTAGCATTACTTGAAATTTTAGAACTAAAAGTAAATATTAATTATTGTGATCCTATAAGAATAAGCGGGAAAAAAAAATCAAGTTTCATTAAAATGCCTAGAAAAATTCAAAATAGTAAAGCTGTTTTAAATATTCAAAATTCAGATATGTTTTGTTTTTTATGGTGTGTAACAGCTGCTCTTCATCCTTGTGATCCTCATCGGCAAAATCCGTGTCGAGTCAGTTCATATCCTCATTTTAGCTCAGTTTTAAAATATGATGGGATTAATTTTCCTATTCAAATTAAAGATGTTCCAATATTTGAAAAAATGAATAATCTATCTATAAACATTTTTACTTTGCAACCTGATGAGAAAAAACAAATAATGCATATTGTACCAGTATATTTAAGCGAAAATGATTTTTTGCAAAAAATTAACTTGTTAATGTTACGTTCCTCAAATTATAATAATAATAATGATAGTAATGATCATTTAACTGATGGTCTAGATATAGATGAAATTAAATCGGAAATAATTTACCACTTTGCTTTAATTCAAAATTTATCAGGGTTGTTAAATGCTCAAATTGGTAATAGGGGTCATACGAACTACTTCTGTGACAGATGTTTAAACCATTTTTCAAGTAAATTAAGATTAAATGCGCATATGTTTACTTGTAAACAAATGAATAAATCTAGAATCACTTTACCGTCTAAAGATGAAAAAATAATCAAATTTAAAAATTATAAAAATGCTGAAAAAATACCTTTTGTAATATATGCAGATATGGAAAGTATTCTAGAGAAATACAAAAATCCTGAACCGACTGAACGAACATATAAATATCAAAAACATGTTCCATTTAGTATCGCTTTTTATTTAAAATGTGAACATGATAAAAATTTATCAAAATTTGAATTATATACCGGAGAGGATTGTATCAAATGGTTTGTTTTTAAATTACAAGAAATTGCTTTTAAATTAGATATTTTTTTTTCTAATCCTAAACCTATGAAAGCATTAAACAACCTTCAGGAACAAGAACACAATAGATCCACCCATTGTCATATATGTAGCGAACCCATTGCTCAACATCAAATAAAGATTAAAGATCATAACCATTTCAGTGGTGAATATAGAGGACCTGCTCACAATCACTGTAACTTAAATTATAAAGATACATATGCATATACTGTACCAGTAATATTCCATAATTTATCTGGTTATGATAGTCATTTTATCATAAAAGCGTTGAGTACTGAAATACAGGGTGCAATGAAATTACTACCAGTCACCAAAGAAAAATATATTTCATTCACGAAAGAAATTCATGATACAAAAGTTCATTTTAGATTTTTGGATTCATTTCGATTTATGGCTAGCAGTCTTGATAAATTAAGCTCATATTTAGAAAAGGAATCTAAAACTATCACTTTAGCTCATAGTTCAAACATGTCTGAATTTGAACTGTTGCAAAGAAAAGGTGTTTTCCCATATGATTATTTAGATAGTTGGGATAAATTGAAAGAAACCGAGCTACCAACAATTCAAAATTTTTACAGCAATCTAAATGATAATGACATAACCGAGGAAGATTACAAACACGCTATTAAAGTTTGGCAAAATTTTAAAATTCAAAATTTACAAGAATATGCTGAACTCTATCTTAAAACAGATGTTTTACTTCTGGCTGATGTATTCGAAAATTTTAGAGAGACCTGTCTTAAAACATACAAATTAGACGCTCTTCATTATTATACAGCACCCGGTCTTGCTTATGATTGTTGTTTGAAAATTTCAAATGTTAAATTGGAATTATTAACAGATATTGATATGATTTTGTTCATTGAATCAGGTATTAGAGGTGGTATATCACAATGTTCGAATCGTTATGGCAAAGCAAACAATAAATACATGGGTAATGATTATGATCCTCAGAAACCATCTTCATTTCTTATGTATTTTGACGTGAACAATCTCTATGGGGTAGCTATGTCCATGCCCTTGCCCACAGGTGATTTTGAGTGGGTTGAAGAGATTTATTCAGTGAACATTCATACTGTGCCTGATGATTCAGAATACGGTTACATATTGGAAGTGGATCTTGATTACCCACAAGAACTATTTGAGGCACATAAAGATTTGCCTTTATGTCCGCAAAGTATGGTGCCACCAATATCAACACAAAAAATTCCTAAATTGCTGACTACACTTTACGATAAAAAGAAATATATAATTCACTATCGTAATTTAAAACAGGCTTTAAAATTAGGTTTAAAATTGAGTAAAATTCATAGAATACTAAAATTCAGACAATCTTGCTGGATGAAGTCATACATAGAGCTAAATACAAAGCTTAGACAGCAATCAAAAAATGAATTCGAAAAAAAATTTTATAAACTTTTAAATAATGCGGTTTTTGGAAAAACGATGGAGAATGTGCGGAAGTATCGAGATATGAAACTGGTTACTAAGTGGGAGGGTAGAATAGGCGCAAGAGCATTAATTGCACGACCGAATTTTTACAATCTCACAATATTTGATAAAGATTTAGTTATCATTGAACTTAGAAGATTAAATATTAAATTTAACAAACCCATATTTGTAGGTTTTACCATTTTAGATCTTTCCAAAATTATAATGTACGACTTTCATTATAACTACATTAAAGAAAAATTTCAAGATAAAGTTAAATTATTATATTCAGATACGGATTCGTTTATATATCATTTTTTCGATGATGATATTTATAAACATATAAGATTAGACATTGAAAAATTTGATACTTCTGAATATCCTCCTAACAATACATATAATATACCTTTAAAAAATAAAAAAGTCTTAGGTCTTATGAAAGATGAAAATTCAGGTAAACTTATGACCGAATTTATCGGTCTAAGATCTAAGATGTATGCTTTAAAAGTATTGAATGAGGATGGGACGAATGAAAAAATTACAAAAAAAGCAAAGGGAATTAAAACCACTTCCTTAAAACATATATCATTTCAAAATTATTATGAATGTTTATTCAATAATACCGTTTTCAGCAATGAACAAAATTCTATTAGATCTTTCAAACATGACGTTTACACGATAGGGCAAAACAAGGTGGTTTTAAGTCCAAATGATGACAAAAGAATAGTAAATTACATCACAACGGATACTGTTCCATGGGGTTATATTTAAAAATCTTCTTCTCAAGTTTTATTAATTTATCAAAAATATTATTTTGATATAACATGTCTATATCAAATTTCCGATGTGTCATTTTATTGACTGTATTGAGTTTCAATTACATTCGATGTATTTAACAACAATATTTGAAACATTGAAAAAAAAAACATTGCATTACAATGAATGGAAATTGGAACATGGAATGATCACAAGAAGTTAATCTCATCTCAGTTTGGAAACTGTAAAGAAGATTTAACAAACTACCAACAGTAAAAAAGGTCCTTCATCATTAACATTATGTAAGAATTTTCAATAATTTTCATATGCGTTATTTTTACAGAAAATGCCAATTCCAATAAAAAATAAATGTTCCGAATGTGGGGGCGAGGCGGAAGAAGACGAACAAATCTGCTTTCCTTGTGGGGCGATGCGATTCTTTAGGGAATCATGGAAGAAAAAACATGTATTCAGCAGTTTTTTCAGCCGCAAAAAAGAAAATAATAAAAACGAATAAAAAAATTATATTTTATATTTAAAAAAATTAAAATTGAATATTTTAAATTATTCGCTATTTTATTCACCACCCTCTCTGTACCTATCCTGATCAGTCGAGACGACTAAAAAAGTGTGAAATGATATATTTGTATATTTTTATGTGTTCAATAAATTCACATGTGAAAAATATAAAAACTATGTTTTATTCAATGACCCTAATTATGGATAAAAGGAAAAAATAACAGCCTGTTAAAAGAAATTCACACGGTCTAGGCGTATAGTGAAAGCTTGTTGCTTGTTACTGACGCTGGTTTGCGCTGGCAGTCAACTCTGTGAAATCAGCGCCAGCCTTTACTGTACGAGGTATCATTGATAACATAAGGATAATCCAGTTACCAGCAACAGCTTTCACTATACGCCTAGCCTTACGTGTACTCTAAGACATTTTTGAATTTCGCGCGCTCATACATTTCTAGACGAAATGTTAAGACCTTTTTTGAATTCAGCGCGCTCGGAACCGCCTGTTTAGAACCTCTTAGGCAACGACCTTTGACCTTCTTCAGCTGTCTCTATGGGGATGCTGTCCGCGACTTCTCCAGCACCTCCTGGGGCACTTCTTGTAACTGGTGACCTTGAAAGACACTGCCAAGGTCAAGTCGGACCCCATGACCTTGAAAAACTCTTCCAAGGTCAAGTCGGACCCCATGACCTTGAAAAACTCTTCCAAGGTCAAGTGGAACCCCATGACCTTGAAAGACTCTTCCAAGGTCAAGTGAAACCCCGTAATTTTGACATGCGGATGACCACGGTCCAAAGTCCAATGTGTCACAGGAATAGCACAAGTATACTACTGTTCGGGCACTGGATCTGGCGTAATTTCCGCGGCTGCATATCGCCAGGGTTTGGGATGCAGCCGTGTGTATTTAGCTCCACTAGTCTCTAGTATGACGCGGCTCAAAAAGATGCTGAAGTTTGAGATTAGTGGACGCTTGTCAAGACCTGACAAACCCCAAAATAATAATATTTATTTGTGTTTGAAATTTTACATTTTAACACACGTCAATATATATCCATATATGGAACCAAATCAGTGTCAACCAAGATTAGAAGGGATTGAGACAACAACAAATTCTAATGCAGAAGGTAAAATATAGAGCTAGCAGATATCTTAATATGGGGTGTTATGATTGCAGCCCATGCAGTGGGAGGATCAAGCATAATTCCAATTCAATGAATATCGCCAATCTCCTCTTAGTATATTCTAAGCTAGAAGATTAGGGTTGCGATGAGTGTAGCACATAGGCTCATTGTACATTGCAACTCGTTAATAAGCTAAGCTATAATAACGCCGGTCCCCGATTCACAGTAACGTAGTTTTGGAAAGTGGAGACAAAATAATTAAATATTGTCACATGGATTGTTTGTTGGAAAACCAATTCCTGGTTTAAACAACATAATTTACCAAACATGTATCAATTACAACAGTATTTGATAGGAACTGCCCTGGAAGCTGGGGAAAGTCTACCGTCTATTCCGTGCTGACCAGGATTGCTTTTAACCTTCCTCTTGGCGGGGGATGCCTGTCAGGGAGGCGAGGAGCTTGGTGACGTTTTCTCCCGCTCACATGGGGACTGCTGTTTGTTCTACCCGGAAGGTAGTCGTATATGGAGTCGGAGTCCTGGTCATCATCGTAGTTGAGTGGATCGTCGTAGAGGAGCTGGCTAGGTTCTTCTGCCTGGCTTCCGTTCGCTATCCATTTACTTACACCTCCGATTAACCTAGTTGCGCTATTTATTCGTCATGCCTTATATTACCTAATTATGAAAATGCAGAGTATGCATTACGTAATCAAATTACGCATTCTAGACGCTGACAAATAGTTTTTAAATCAAGCGGCTCAACTTCAAAATGTTAGGTGGCGCAATCCTGACCTGGGTTGCCTTTGTGGTAATATTATTTGTGGTCATTCATAATTTGAAAGGCATTAACATCAAAGCAGATTGGGACGAAAGGTTTTCAAAATGTTTAAATGGTGTGTGGCGCTAATATCTTCCAGCATTTATCTATAATTTCGAAGAATAAGAGCAAGTGGGAAATGTTATTGAAAGCATTAACAGATCTATACAAAGGTTGGATTGGACGATGTTACAGCTGTAGAAGTGACAGAAGTTTTAGATAGCCATGAGTAACCGTTGTCCAATGAAGACCTAGGACAATTGGCTAATGAATTAAATCGACAGTCGGAATTCAACAGTCGACATGTTATAAAAACAGTCGATCTACATGGCATTCTTCAACCATATATATCTTGATTAATAAACTCTGAGATTGACCACGACTTCCAACGTAAAGTACCGTAGTACCAACGTAAGAAGAAGTGTAATGGTATCAATTGGTTCGTATTCTGAAATACTCCAAGAGAGAAAAAGAAATTTTTGGCAGTTAATGGATATTTTTCTCGAAAATGGGGAAGGATGGCAACCTAGGACTTAAACTGAGAATCAGTACCTCTTAGAAATTTGAGAACTTATAATCCCGGAAAAAACTAACTCAATTACTACTAAATTTAGTTAAGTTATTATTATTTGAAAAAATAAGATTTATTTATATATTTCTAATAAAATTCTACAGTTATTTGAGAGCTTTAAATTAGATATTCGTAATTATCGACGCCGTGGAACCTAACTCAGTGATTTCCATTATAACTGCATTCATTCTACGCCGATTCGCTGATTCGGAAATGCGGCGTAAACCAAGGACTACCTGTATTGTTTTTTAATCTTATATTTATTTAATTCGGAAAGTGCTGCAGTTCAGCAACAGTCGCCCCTGCTATGTACACCATTGAACACAATGTATTTTATTTTTCAGATCAAACTGCCGCGTATAGTTACGCATATTCTGGATTGTTGCAGGGACATGAACAGTCTAAAGGACAGGAAACAGGTAACAGCAATATTTTATAATAAACAGCCTGGATGAAATTAAATCAGGGACCTAAAGCTAAATTTATATAGGTTCATGTTCGGTTTCAGGTTCAGGTTCAATTACAATTTTTTTTAGGTTCAAGAACCTAAATTGTTTCAATCTCGGCTCCCATTAAAATTTTAAATAAAATTATAAGCACACAATTATGCTTAAAAATTAATTTATTTAATAATCACAGAACACAAAATCTGTTTAAATTTAGTGTCGATAAATAAAAATGTACAAATATTACAAATTTTACAAATGTAAAAATAGTCTATTCCAAACGATCCTGTTGAACACATAGTATTTTATTTTTCAAATAAAGCTGCTGCGTATAGTTACGCATACTCGGGTTTATTGCAAGGACATAAACAGCCCAAAGGACAGGAAACAGCAAGCAATATTTTATAATAAAGAGCCCGGATGAAATTAAATATGGCGTTTTTCTTGCTATTGAGGCTGATTTTAAAAAGTTGTTATTATATAATACTAGCTGAGGTACCCATGCTTCATTACGGTATTCTAACTGTTGGCAACACGGTTCTTTGTAGACCATATCGGTGATTCTTCATTCAGGTGCTAGGATCACCAGGCTGCTGGGTAAGCTCAGCCTGGAGCAGGCCATGTAGAACTGCCCATGTTAGAAGCAGTCCTCCCAAAAGTTTATGCCCCGAATCTACATTCGTCCTTTTAGGAGCTGATAAAGGTAAAATCCGGAAATATGTATTAGACATGTATATGGGTAACCTTTGTACGAAAAAGTAATGTCGATATCTCTATTGAGAAGTGACAGTACCGCTAGTGGCGCTATGATCGAAGGAAATATGGCTGGCGACATTAGTACTTAGCTGTGAATTTGCACATAACGAACAGGTTAATTTAAGCACAATATGTTTTTATTGCATAAAAATGCGACTAAATATTTGCGACATTATTGAAATTTTAAGCGCTACACATGTACAGTGCGATCATTTATTCTTGAACGTTATGCAATACTTGACAGAAACATTTAGATATCAAACTTATATCCAAGGACATGTACACACAGACGTACATTCTATTTGTATTACCTTATACGAATTAATTATTAAATTAACAGTAGCGGCTGGTGCAGGGAGGGCAACGGGACAATGCCCTCCCTATTATTTACATTTGAAAAAGAAAAAAATATTTAATAAAAAATAATAATAGTAACATGTATTATTTTCATTTTACCCATTTTAAATTAATATTTAGTTATATTGAAATGATTATAACTTAAATTCGCATCGCGCCGCGTTTCGCCTCCTAAAACAATATATTTAGAATAGACACATGCCAGGCAGGGCATAAGAGCAAACGTTCAATATCTTTGTACGTATGTTGGTGCGTGGTACAAGCGGGGGTGAAGGACGAGCATAGTATGTAACCTGTAGCGGCCATTGCAAGGGGGTTAACAAATATTTTGTCCGTAGTTTTAATTATGAGTCGGAGTGCTTTATTTTGACATTTGTTTGAAGTTCTGTGTTATTAGAAGGTTGTGTATGTTCGATGTTTTAATAATTACATTATTAAAATAGTGTTTTATAATGTAATTATTAAATAAATAACTAAATAAATTTTAAAAATGAATGAGAATGAAAATAGCGTGAATTCAATTTTAGAACTGGTTTCCAAAAAGAATTTAACCTGTGATATAAAAATTAGACTTGAAAACTTAGGACCATCAAGACCGGAATTAATTTTAACAAGTTCCCAAGAAAATAAAAACCAATAAAGCAATGATATTTCATTCAAAAACCTTTTTGATAACCTTTTGCCCTCAAAAAGCTTTTTACCCCACCAGAAAATAATGTCACGAGCCGTCACTGTAAATGAACAATGTTTTTCTCTACACGCCAATGAGTTCATAACATATATTAAGTTAGCACCAGAATTTCGTTGTTCCTCGGGTGAGTTCGGGCTAACGAAGTAATGTGATTGGTTCTTTGTTAAATTTTGTATTTTATTAAAAATTGGTATTTTCAGCTGTAAATTAGAATACAGTTTTAATATTTTAAAACCCACTATTTACCATTATGTAACGTTCAAGATTTAATGATCAAGATGTATCAATATGTATAACAGAAGGTGGGCACCAAATTACAGTATTTAAAGTTTTATTGCAGTAGATTTATTGAAGTGCTATTTGTAGATGAGTAGGTTTTAAACTCTGGGAACGTAATTTTAAGTGGTACGTTAGAAGCTGATTGTCAATCATCTAAATTTACAATATATACAGTCTGTTTGCAAGCAAATGCATTATCTTCAGTGCCTCATGAAATAAAACAAGTTTTAGTAGGGCGCCGGCGCAACTCAATGTTAAATCTGCAACTTGCATCTGTAAAGCAGGTGCAAGTTTATTAGTGCAGTTTTGTTTTTCTGCAATGTTTTGCCGTAACTCGAAACATATTCGCTCGCGTTCCATAACCAAATCTTTCCCACTTTCGACTTAATATGAACTTTCCCCCATTTTTCTTAGGAAAAGTAAAAAAAAAAAACTAAGATAAGTATTTTGGACGTCACGGATATTCATCTTTAATTACTCTATTATCTGCGATTTATTGGCATAGACCTTTCTCCTCTCGTAACTCCAAGAAGAATACTGGCTCAGTTAAATCTGGTAATCTTAGCAGCCAGTCATTTAGTTGCCGAATTTTTATTGTATCCAAACACAAGAAAGATCCATTGAAACGCTAACTGTTTGACAAATAGAGCCTTCTTATTGGAACCATATGTTGATAGGATGCATTTGGATGACATAACGTGGCAAATTATGTGTTGGTAGCTCTCATGGGGTTTAGAGTGCTGGCCCGTAACTAGGACGTGGACATCTTCTTTGTGTTGATTATCACTTCGATCTCTTCCTTTTTTTTTGTCATCACTTCAGTCACCCTTTCCATCACTTGGATCTGTTGAACATCAGCTTATGAAATAAGAGAACCAAAATATGATAGAGGGCGCAAGCTGGACACTTGCCACTGTCGTTAAATACCCTCGTTACGGCCCTGCCCCCCCCCCCCCATCGATAGCAACTATATTTTATAATTAGGAATGCAAAAAAAGCTGTTGGCATTATTTCGATTAATGATGGCCACTTATACTGACAACTATTAATTATTTTCAGGAAGAGAGGATGATTGTGATTATATTGATCCAAGTGAAATTGCCTCTCGACCTTGATGGGAAAAACCTTTCATACAATCAGGTAAATAATGTTGTTATCTCAATTCGTTGATTGAGACAGTAGGTAATAAATTTTTTTAAATTTTCTCTTAGAGGTTTTACCATCTATTGGAAGGCTGATTTGCAGGACAGCTTCTAAGCCTTTCAATCTGCATGCGACCACAATGTCTACGCCCCTCTGTGGATGTAACGAAAAATAAAAAAAATAATATTATGTGAAGTGTAAATTTTCACACATTTTAGAGTTTTGAAGGTATTTAATAAATGTAAAAAGCCAACAGAATGCTGGATGTCTGGAATGTTTTTTCTATAATCACGTAAAAATCAAAAGTTTTTTGATAATCGTTTTTATTTATTAGTTGAGTACTTAGAGTTTCCAATTAATTTTTAACAAAACTTAAATAACTCCCAATAATTCACAATTAAATTTAAATTAAAAAATTCCAGCGATTTTACTACATTTGCTTCGGATTTAAGTCTTTATTAAATTAATAAGAAATATATTGATAAATAGCTTCTTTCCTTTTTGAATTTCAAAAACGTATTTCTCACTATTAAAGTGTTATTTTATTTACAAGTATTTCACTACTCTAAACGCTTCATTCCTCTTTGATAACTTAAAAACAAAATACTATAGTAATTCAAAAAGTAGGTTGAATCATGACTACACTACACACCACATCCTACACACATGCAATCGATTCTCAGCTGTTAACATTTTTAATTACATTTTAAATAAAAAAAAAAAAAAACATACACATTTTACCTTAGCCACAAATAGAAAAAATCCGTAATATTAATAGCCATAATTTAGCCAAGAAAATAATTAATTTTGCCAAAAACCCCAAATCTGCAATAATTTCAAAAAACGAAATCTGATTTTTTTTTTGTATGTTTCCGGTTTATGTCAATGTAAATTACTTAAAATATTTTCAGATTTTTAGTTTCACCCCTTTGCGTTAAAGGGTGCGGGACAGTAATTTTTTAGTAGATTTTGGAAAAGCAACTTGAAAAAATTGAAAAACTGCTTCCAGTTTCATTATCTACGTCATAGCTTTCTTTTGATACCACACAATAAATACATAAAATATAATTATTTTATCAACCACAAATCATTCTATTTTTTTCAACAAACCAACCTGATCAAAAATTCTTGTTGAACTCTTCCAGTTCCCATGTTATTATGGAGACTTTTCAATTTATTTCCCCTCAATTCAACCCCTCTGAAAGATATCATTGGGGACACAGTTTTTCGTAATATTTTAAGCAAAAATATCATAAAAAAAAGTTTTTCAAAAATATATTTTGCTTGTTTATACACGCATTAAGAGATTTCATTTGATACCCCACACAAACTTTTAAAAATAATTATTTTTCCATTTAATACATATTTTTTTATATTTATCCCAAGCTGTATATTTTGGAACTTGCTATATTTTTCCTATATGTGGGTCATAGAGCTGTACAAGCATGCGAATCTAAACTTTCTATGTTAAACCGTTTGGCTACAATTTCTGCCGTACAGTCATACAAAGAGACAGATAGACAGAGAGTCACATAAGTGACGTTATAAGGCTTTTTGTTTTGATGGCCATACCTACAAAACCCTAAAAATTATATTTATAAATTTATTGTTTATATATATTTTGTACGAGCTGAGGATTCCGTATTTTGTTCGGGTTTGAGGCGACACTCACAGGTGATACCCATAGACGGGGTGTAAAACCGACTTTATGTACCTTGTTATTCACATATAAAGTGTCACCTTATTCTCTCAATAAAGTGACAGATGTAAAAAAGACAAATTTCATAATTTTTTATTATTTATTGTAATACAAATATTACTAGAATTTACAACAATAATAAAGTGACCTTCACTTTCCATATTAGTCTTTTTTTACTAATTTCATTATAAATTGACTCAAAATTTATGATTTTTGAAGTTGAAGGTTCATTTCCAAGTAAAATAGTAGTAGGTCTGTGTAATTTTCTACACTCTTCTTATCACACTAATTTCTGAAATCAGTATATGCCTTTTCATACAATCTCTTTGATTTTGCAGGCAATAATTCGGTAGTTGCCTTCATTGCAACTGACGCAATATCTCTGTGGTGTTCCGATAAACTTCTTATCGCCACCACCACGGTTTATTTCCATTTTTAAATTATTAACAGTGTTATTTAAATACATTTTAACAATTCTTCACAATATATATTAAATTAAGAACATATTATTCAATATTGGCACATGTAAGATGGCATAAACAAATTCTATTTATCATAATATAAACAAGCTGTCTCAGTAACAACATAACAATAATATTGGTTTATTTATTTCTGTTTGAAAATCATATGAAATCATATTTTAAATTGACTCAATAAATTGTAACTGATCGTTGTAAGAAAAGTTTTGTATGCACCTAGGGAGTAAAGTGCATTAATCCCTTAAATGAAAATATTTTTTAATTTGGTCCACAAAGAATTATCTTGCGTTGAAAGTTTTTCTAATTTATTTTGCCAGACCTCATTCTTGTAGTTTCGGATTAGCAGCCGTACTTTATTACTCAAGTAATTTTTTAAGAAACGCAAATTTTCACTTCGCATTTGCTGCCACTTTTTTCTGACGCTATTTCTCAAACTTATGAAATATTTTATTTCACAGGGTATATGCTCTTCAGGAGGTGATAGCTCGCGTAGAGGAATTGCTATTTTTGCTGCATTTTGGATTAAACTAGTAATGTCATCAACAGCTTTATCTATGTCAGCAGTTGATTCCAGTCTGAGTGGAAATAGTATTTTTTCATTTAGTTCTTTTTTAAACAGTTTCCATTTAGCTTCTGCATAATTTGAAAGGGGATTTTTATTTATGATGAAACTGTCCTCTTCAATAAAAAATATAACTGGAGAATGGTTTGAAGGTAGGTTAGCACTAGTCTTTAATTCTGAAGTGTTAGAACTTTCAATGATTGCTAAATCTAGAGTAGATGGTTCATAATTAATTTGATCTGGAAAGAATGTAGGAGTGGGCGGATGTTTAATAATGTTAGTGGAATTGCAAATAAAATGTTTGAGATTATTGCCACTGGTGTTATTTGTACGGCAATTCCAATCTGTATGCCTTGCATTAAAGTCTCCGGCAATGATAACTTTGTTTGAAGTATTTAAAATATTTTCAAGTTCTTGTGATTTCAGAATGGATGTTGGTCTGTTGTAAGCAGAAACTACATTAATATTTTGGTTATTAGACATTATTATTTTTAGCATAATACATTCTAATTCAGTTACGGATGAGGGAATTTGGACAAGATGATGACTTATCGAAATTTTAATAAAAATAGCTACACCACCGGTGTACGAGTAGATCATGAGTTCTATCATGGCGGTAGCACTTATAACCTCTAATAAATACCTTGTTATTGTTCCGTAACCATGTTTCTGAAATCAGAGCAATATCTATATTATTATTCTTCAAGAAGTACTCTAATTCTCCCAATTTATTTAACAAGCTAGTAGCATTCCATACAAGAACTTTTATGCTTGTTTGTGACGAATTCATCATTTTGTTTTTCAGCAAATTCAGATAATGCTTGCAATCTAATGAAGGGATCATTTGATTTTTCAAGTTTTTCATTAAGATATCTCAAATCTGCAATCAGCTTTTAATATTGCATAAAGTGTTAAGTTTCTTAATTTGTCTTGTTAATTCTGCTAGATCTTCTGTATTGGCTGAATCATTGCTCTTGTTGTTCACACAAGTATTATTTAATATATTTGTTGTATCAAGCCTATGTGATAAAGGAGGAAACTGTGATAGATTTAACTGGAAAATACCTTGTGACGGATGTGACTGTTGTGTTGATGTTGTGTTGTGCTGCGTGTGTGTGTTTGTTTGTGGTCTAAATATTCTAGAAGGCTGGGAATGAATTTTTTCAATATCTTCTAAATATTTTTTCCTAAATGCACAGTCAGTATGATTTGCTGTGTGACTGCCTTTGCAATTGGCACACTGGGGTACGTCAGTTATTAATTTCTTGCATTCTTTAGTGAAATGCCCGTTTCCACATTTAACGCAACGAGGTGGCGCATTGCAATTCTTCGCCGCATGACCATAACATTGACAGCGAAAGCATTGTGTAATCCCTTTCCTCGGTCTATATTTTTCCCAATATATTTTTGTATAATATAAGTATTTGATATCAGTTACTTGTTTAAATGTTGTGTTTGCGTTATGATATACTAAATAATAAGGATACAGGGTGGGTACACTTTGCATCATTAACATTACTTTTAGTACTTCTAAATTCATTTTATTTAATTCATATTCAATAATGTTGCAGGTAATTTCATTAGGAAGACCTTTTAATACAACTTTCATAGGTTTCTCTTCATTTGACGTATATGTAAAAAAATTAATATTTTGGTCTTTAAATATATTTATTAATTTGTTGTAATCATCTAGATGTGTTGTTTGAATTTTAATTCTATCACCAAGATATTTTGTAAGCACTTCATAATAAATAATCGGTTGGATTTTATTTTTCAATTTGATATTATCTTCTACTTTACTGGATACTGTTGGATTATCATTAATATTTTCAGAGAGGGCAGCATATTTATTTGAAGTTGGAACATTTGTTACGACTTGACTGTTGTCTAAATGAACTTCAATACGTTCTATGATTGGCGGCATATGATTCTTTGTTCTTTTACTACTCATTTTCGCGTTTGTAACCCATTCCTCAGACGAGGAAGCTATTCGCTTAAGAGTTAGATTTTTTTTGTATTTTATTGACTTTAATTTTAACTTTTCTTTTCCTTATTGCGACACTGTATTAAAATAACGACAAAAATAAAAATGTATCGTAAAAATTCTTTCAGTTTCAATGAGTTTATACTGCACAAAAAATATCTGGCAGATATTTTTGACAGCTAACAGTTGAAGCATACTTCAAGATTTAACACAATTAAAATTACGCTATTACTAAATATCGAATATTATTCTGTCTTATCTATCCTTCTAATACATTGTACTTTATACCAGCGGTCGGCAACTCAAATGTGCTCGCGTGCCACTTTTTGCATTTAATTCTATTTGACACTTAGCGCGTGCCACCTCTAAAAAAAAAGGTCAACCTAACGTATGGGTCCGATATGTTTTTTTTTTTCAGCTCATCACATACGCCCGTCCTTGGCGTATACTTTTCTTACAGTTCATATATTTCTGATTTTACGATTACAGCACTGGGTCAAAATTACAAAAGCGTGTTTTATTTTTGATTTTACAAAATAATCACAGAATTTTATTTTATAGAACATTAAAAGTTACTATATTTTTCTGAAGATAATACTTTTTGTAAGAAGTTGTTATTATTTTCAATGTGTTTATAAAATTCAGTGCAGTTTAAACAGTGGCGGATTAACGGGCGGGCTGACCGGGCGATCGCCCGGTCTGTCAGATTTAGAGGGGCGCCAAAATAAGAATTGGACAATATAAATAAATTGCATTTGATTTAGGTATTATGTTTTATATATAAAATTATTTGTTATTTATTAATTTGGTAATGTTTTTATTCATATCAATAGCGTACTTATAAAATAAAGGCTTCTTATCTTTTGAAAAATAAACTGTAACCAAAGAATATGAAAAGAAAGTGACATGAGGTGCGTTCGGCATAAGCTAATAATCTACACATTCTGCACAATTTACACAAGATTCTTTTGTAAATGTGTAAATTATGCAGAATGTGTAGATTATTAACTTATGCCGAACGCACTTATGGGTATACGATTTTTTGTGAACGCCGTGCCGCGGAAAAAAGCGCGGGGCGAGGAGTAGCGAGACACTGCGTTGATAAGGGCTCACCTAAGAAGTAATTAGCAAAACTAGGATCATATCGTCGGTTTAAAGGTAAAAGTCACTAAGTACACTTTTTGTGAAAAATGAGTTAGATATACGAAATTGACAATTATTTGATATTTTTATCATATAACACACTTATTACGTGCATTACTATTCTCTACAATAGAAAAATGTAAAAATAAATTTCATTATTTGCGATATAATATATTGCTTACAACATCAAAACACCCTAAGTTACTTAATGATTTTTTTAATAGGTTATTCCGGTTATTTGCTACAGTATGTACTTAATGATTTCCATGGAAAGCTATAAAAAAAACCGTTTATAATAAACGTGTTTAATTTCATATAGTTTCGTCAGTTTTTGTTATATTCTGCTAGTGACAACAAGCATATATTTCGAAATGTGCAAAACTAACCTGTTTATATAAAAATTATCGTACTTTTGCGTTAATTATTTTTAATTATCTTTCATTATTAGTTATTATATCTGAAATTTATTTTAATAACATTGGTAAGTTTTGCATTTTATAAACTTAAAATGCATGTTCTACTTATTAAACTTTTTGCAGTAATTTGGAATTTTCGACACATAAAAAATTATCTGGATCACAAAACCGTAAAAGAAAATTGGAAAGAGAAAATTAATTTTCTAAAAGTGCAACATATCTATCCAACTATCTGCAATCAAATGTATCTAATTCAAATTTGCTTAACAATGCTTTTGGAGAAGGTACATCACAAAATGCAGATGTTAAAAATTTGAGTGCTATTAACTCAAACGAAACTAAAGAATTATCATTTCAATTATCAGATGTTAGAGAAATTATAATTTTCGAAAAATTGACAAATACTGAGGAAAATGTAGACTACATTTCTGAAAGCATTTTTCAATATAATGATCCAGCTACGTGGCCTTTTCCTTTGCCCTATGCTTTTCGCGATCACATTTTATCTTTCAAGAAAAATTTTTTTTGAGTAAATGAATTATTATTACCTACCTATTAGATTTTTGAGGTGTATCGCCTGCTTAGAAATAAATCAATATTAGGGAAATAATTATTTTTTGTAATTATTAAGTTTTGATTTTTTGTTTTTTAATACTTTCAATAATTTAATAACTTAAGACAGCTCGTCCTATGGATGCGTTTTCATCCGATCCGAACGATTTCGATGCGTCAGATGCGACGCGAGTGGGAGAATTCATTTATATCAATAAGCTGTGAAAACAAGTTGTGCAATGGATAACCCTATTTTTTGGAGAACTCTTATTTAGTTAGACGCCGAGTTCAAAGAAAGAGAAAAGAATGCTGGACTAATCATATATTAGAGAAAATAAATTCGGATATTATTAGGTCGTCAAGGATGAAATTTTTAGAAAAAAAGGCAAAGTTGGTTGATAACTTACAAATATAAGGAATTATTTTATTCATCGAAGTATGCACCCATATTGTCTATACACTTTTCCATTTAAGCGGCAAGTTGTTCAGGCCGGTGGTATAAAACCCTGGCGGACGAGAGTCAATAAATTCCTGGAAGGCCAGTTTTACAGCATTGTCGGAATTAAAATATTTTTCTATTAAAAAGTTGTCCAAATTGCGGAAGAAGTGGTAGTCAGTGGAGGCTAGGTCTGGTGAATATGGAGGATGATGAAGAAGTTTCAACTCTAATTCCTGTAGTTTTGCTACAGTCATTTGTGCAGTGTATGGTCTAGAGTTAGTATGCAATAAAATAGGAGTCGGTCTGTATTGTTTTTCTTTGCAATCATTTTTGCATCATTTCGTCCAGTTGGTTACAGTATATTTTTGCTGTGATTGATGAGCCAGGTTTTTTCTTTTTTTTTTTTGGTTTCTAAGTAACCTGTACGAAATTTGGCGAACCAATTTGATATTGTCTGCTGCGTAGTAACACTACAGCTAAATACACTATTAGTGTTTCGCGCGATCTGCCATGCCGTAGTTCCACGTAAGAACTCATACTTCATAATAGTGCGAATTTCCAACCGTTCCATTTTCAACAAAATTAATTTTTTTAAAAAGTTTTTTTATATTTTTTAGAGCATACAATGATTTCTTTAAACAGGCGAGATGTGTAACTTTCCAACAAAAAAAAAAAAACAAAAAAAACTTAACGGTAAGTTATTAAGCCAATGTCAAATAATAAGCCGTTAAAGTTTGCAATATTATTAACGACAAATTTAATCCTTGACGACCTGATTATTAATCGGTTATTGTAATCAAAAACCTCGAGTCCAGATGTGATCACATTAAGCGGCGTGCACTGTATATGATAAATATGTCTGAAATTCTCCTCATTCGCATGAATTCGTATGTAAAATCCCAGCAAAATGGGATCGTTGGCACGTCGGTTGTGTTCGTACAAAATCGGACCGTTACCTTCGCATCCACTGGACGACCTTCAGTTTATTTTGTTGTGATGGGATCGGTCGCAGTATTTCGTCTGAAATCTATTCTGTTCGGATCGGTTCGGATGAAAACGCATCCAAAGGACGCGCTTCAATTCATTTTGCTGTGATGGAACCCTTCGCAGCTTGTCGTCTAAAATCTGATCGAGTAGGATCGAATGAAAACGCGTCCAAATGACGAGCAGCCTTAAACAAAAGTTACAATCTGAAATAAAATTAGTGATAATCTAGACATTCTCCCTGAAAACTTCTCAGCACGTACATGTCTTAAGACAAGTTTCTCAGTGACAAAGCAGTGAATATGTTGTTTGTGATTGTTAACTTGCAGAATGTGTCTTCCAGTTGTGAATTGCACGATAAGATAAAAACTTTCAGTTATACTTCCACGGACAACACCGCAATACAAGAATATTTAGAAAATAACGACAATTGTATTAAAAAGTTTCATTTGAATCGATGCAAAAATATTCATTTACACATATTTAAATCGTATAATTTAACTAAGTTACAATATGTATACTTGCAAGATTGCAGTTTTAGAAACATTACTTCAAGTACATTTTCTGACGTAAGAGAATTATTAAATTTAGATTTATCCCATAATGGGACTAAATATATAGTCAAAGACAATTTATGGTGTGCTACCGGAGTATGCCACTATTCTGGTGCATCTTGGCTGATTGGTGTGTTATACCATTCACCATCGTTCAGTAATAGCTTATTTTTTGAAGAATTTGAAAATATGATAGAAGATATTTCCAATTATAATATCAATTTTATGTATTATTCGCAATCATGGACTATATCAGTTTGTGACTGAACCAACTAGAATCACCAATATTAGCAGTACACTTATTGATCTAGTCAAAAATAACAATAAAAACATTAATGTTAACGTACATCAGGTTCCTAAAATAACAGATCATTCAAATATTGCTATTAACATACTTAATTCGACAATTCATGTTAAACAAGCTAGGATAAATAAAAATATCTCATTCCGCGATTTAAGTCAAGCTAATTTAGATGAGTTTGCTTCTCAATTAATATCTTACAATTTTAATTTATCATCCACTAATGTTGATAGCATATTGAATGATTTAATGAATAATTGTAAGGAAGTTGTTGATAATGCGTCGCCGCTAAAAACATTAACCACTCGTTCTAATAACTTACCCTGGTTTGACGGCGAATTAAAGGATATTTGTAAACAACGGGATTTAGCATATAAACAATTTAAAAAATGTACCAATATTTTACAAATAAATTTGTTTTGGCAAAATTATAAGAATTTAAGAAATAAATGTGTCAATATTCGTAAATATAAAGAAATACAATATAACGATAAATTAATTGCAAATAATAGTAACAAGCCGAAAGAATTATGGAAAAAATTGAAACTTATATTGGGTAATTCTAAAGATGTTAATTATTCCTCAAATATAAATTTTAATTATAATAATAAAACATTTATTGCTACGGATAATTTAAGCAAGGCAACACATTTTAATAACCAATTCGTTATAACGATTGAAGAACTTGTCAGTGGAATAGAGCACGTTAATAATACTTACGTATTTAACAATAACATGTACAACCATGTTATGGATAACTTAATTTAAATTAATTTCATTAGCAGAACTGGGAGAATATGTTAAGAAATTAAAAAATAATAAAAACCCATTTAATATACTAAATTCTGCTACTATTAAGGTCATATTTAATACCATAGGTTATGTGTTATTGCATCTAATAAATACCTCGCTTGAAACGGGAATATTCCCTGATAAACTAAAATATTCAACAATTACTCCTTTGCCTAAAGTTAGTAATACTGCAGACGGGAATAATTTTAGACCAATAAATTCATTACCATGCATTGAAAAATTACTTGAAGCCATTGTATATACACAATTATACGAATTTTTTGAACCTAAGTTATTAACTTTTCAATCGGGTTTTAGGCGTAACCATTCATGTGAAACGTCTCTACAACTTACTATCTCTGATTGGAAAAATACACTTGATGATGGAAAATATGGGGGGGGGGCATAGTATTACAATGGTTTCAAAGTTATTTAAATAAAAGATATCAACGTACGAAAGTTGAGGACGTCATCTCAGATGCGCTACTTAATAAATGGGGCGTCCCTCAAGGTACTTCTTTAGGACCTATTCTTTTTTTGATTTATATCAATGATATTGCTACCGATGTAAATTTCGATTTTCTTAACTTATTTGCTGATGATACTTTGGTAGCAATATATGATAATAATATTAATGTAGCCGTTGATAAAATGAACAGAGAGTTAAAAAAACTAAATATATACTTTTGCCAAAATAAACTGAAACTTAATGTACTAAAAATTAAATGTATGATTTTATCCTCTAAATATAAATATCGAAATATTGATATCAGTAGCATTTATGTAAACATTAATAATCAGCGTGTAGAAATAGTTAAAGAAATATCTTGGTTTTATGTTAGATTGTCACTTAAATTTTGATTGCCATTTTGATTATGTAAAAAAACAAATATCAAAAAAACTTTATTTAATTAGTAGATATTCTACCAAAGTATCATCAGGTACTCTTGTTAACTTATATAAATCTATTGTGCAACCTCATTTTGATTACTGTGCCAGTTTGTTGTACTCATTGAACAGAGGTTCGGTGAATCAGTTACAGAAACTACAAAACAGGGGTTTGCGAATAATTCTTAAACTTCCCAGGTTCACTCCCCGGGAGATATTATATTCATCACTTAGTTGGTTTTCTGTGGCTGGGCGTCTTGAATTTTGTTCAATGTTATTTATATATAAGCTGGTCAATGGACTGCGCCCTAGTTATCTTAATAAATACATACAACATATGATGTACATAAGTACCCAACACGGGAATGTCATAATTTAAGAGTTAAATTAATAAAGAGGCAAAATAACTGCAATCAGATTTTAAATAAAGGTTTTAATAGATATAATAACTTGCCATTACATATTAAGAAATGCTCAAGTGTTAAATTATTTAAGAGTAATCTCATTACATATTATAGGAAATGAGGTATATCACATATTTATTTATTTATTTTATGTAATTTATTTAATATATATATATATATATATATATATATATATATATATATATATATATATATATATATATATATATATATATATATTTTATTTTTAATTAAGTATTTTTAGATAAGTCTGTTTTATTACATTTTATGTCGTATTTTTAAGAATTTTCTGATTTTATCATGTCTGATTTTACCAATTTTTATGTAACATGTATTTTTATCTTATTTTAATATTTTTTTTATTTTTTATTTTGATGTATTTGTAATTTGCTTTTTATGTAAGATTATTTTTAACGAAATATGTATGTTTTTATCACTTTTTATACTATTTTTATATTGCTTACATGTTTTTTTTTTTAATTTTGATTTTTAATTGTTTTAATTTGTTTGTAATATGCATGTTTTATTACTTATGTTTGTATATTAGACTCATCCTATTTAAATAAAGTATTATTATTATTATTATAATAATTTATTGAAAGACGTTCCCTCCACAATTGTTTAGTAACAACAAAAAATTAAATCAGGTAAGATTAAATAATAATAAATTAACTAAACTTGCACCAAAAATATTCCAATATTTAATAAACCTAATATACCTTGATTTGTCAAATAATGAGGTATCAACATTCGAAAATGGCATTTTTACCAATAACCCAAATCTTGAAAGCCTTTACACATCTTATTGTCGCGCCTAGGTTGGTTTTGGGGAGATTGTATCAATAAAAGAATATAATTTCTAAATAGTAATTTATTTGATTGAATAAAATAATATAATTTTTTTTACTAACAGAATTGGCAACGCCAGGCTAAGTATGTCTAAATTATATAACACTTTGAATACAATATATAAAACTTCTAATAAGGGCTCTAGGTAGAGCTTAGGTTCAATCTAGCGACTCATTAATTACAGAGCAGCCAGCAATTTTTTGTTCAAAACTAGTGAAATAGTGAATTAATTCAAGAGCAAAAAAAGTGAAGCAATTATATGTGTTTATAAAAATATAAATTTAATGTTTTCTCTTGAAATATAATATATTGTGTAGTTTTCAAGAAAAAAACACCATAATAGACACATATTTATTGAAATTAGTAGCATATACAGAGCTCATCATGGTTAGGTTAGTTAGTTAGTTAAAATTTTTGGCGCACAGCAACAAAGGCTATTTGCTCCTAACGCAGCCCATTTAAATGACTAGACTATATATTAAAAACAATATATTAGATAATAAATAAATCGATAAAATCATTAAAAATACGCATACTCAATAAAAGAAATCTTGCACTGACAAACACAAATAAATAATATAAAAAGTCTGTTCGAAAATTTGAACAGACTCAGGGTGATGGTAAGAGGCTGTAAAGGGGCCAATTACCATCGAATATCACAGTCAATAACTAGAAACACATTAAAATAAGGTGCAAGACTTCACACATAAAACAATAAGTTCGATTCTCTCAGGAAGAATATCAGCCTGTCCATGAGTACCCTGTCGTCACCTAAAGCAACTGTCAGGTCATAACACAGGCCTAACCTCTCCCTGACATCCTCGAACTGTACACATTCAGTTAAAATGTGTAACACAGACAAATCTGTGTTATACGTCTCACAGATAGGGGACTCTTCACCTCTAAGGAGGTGTCCATGGGTCCACCAACAGTGACCTATACGGAGGCATGTGATGGCGGTCTCCTCCCTGCGGTTAATCCTGCAGGAAGAACCCCATGGTTTAACGTCTCCCTTAATCTGTCGCAACGTAACGTTCTGTGTGCGGCTCCACTCATGTTGCCACATGTCTAAAACCAGATGTTTCAGATGACTCTTTGCGTCATCTGGAAAAACGAAACTCACATCAATCATAGGTCTGTAAGAGGCGGCTTTTGCAGCTGCATCTGCCGCTTCGTTGCCTTTAATACCAACATGTCCCGGTATCCAAAACAGCTCTACCCTCACATTCTGAGCATTCAGATTGTGGAGTAGCAACCGGATCTTTAGTACAAGAGGATGCACGGGATCTGGATTTTGGATACTGTTCAGAGCGCTCAGCGAGTCCGTCAAGATAACACTTGACCGACTTTGCTTTGACGAAACAAAACACAGGGCCTTGAAAATAGCTAACAGCTCAGCAGTGTACACACTCGTTATGCGTAATGCACTCGAGTGCAGACGATACTGAAACGGTTGACGTGAGTTCAGGACAACAAACGCACACCCAACCCTGATTCCGGATTTCGATCCGTCAGTAAAAATGACAGTATCCTCGAACCTAGGGCCCTTTGTTCTTTGTAACTCATGTTGGTATTCGATAGGCAACGTAGTATCTTTATGAAACCTAGTTAATGTGAGATTCACAAGCGGACGCGGCAGCGTCCATGGTGAAACAGCACACAAAACGAAAGTTGCCATTTCGGGCATAATAAAATCAATATTACCCAAAATGTCGAAAGTCCTCAGACTAAAAGGCCTATTGGCTCTTGGTTTTCTGTCATAAATCTTGGTATGCCTATTTTGTAGAATAGGATCATACGCAGCATGATTTGGCTTGGCACTGAGTGCAGCCATATAACGCAAGGATAGAATTTTGCGACGAATGTACAGTGACGGTTCGCCTGCTTTACACAGCGGGCTTGGTATTGGGCTGGTGCGAAATGCACCTGTGGCCAAGCTAACCCCAGTGTGATGTACAGTGTCAAGAATTCGTATCTCTTGGTGTTTAGCTGACTCGTAAGCTACACATTCCATAGTCCAACTTAGAGCGCACTAAAGAACGATATAAACGCAACATGACAGTGCGGTCTGCACCCCATGTCTTGTGACTGAGGACCCGCAACAAATTGAGCGACTTTTGGCATTTTTTCTTGACGGACAAAAAATGTGCCCGCCAAGTTAGACGACTGTCAAAAACGAGACCCGAGAAATCTGGCAGTATCGGTAAATGGTAACTGTGCTCCATTTAGCGTGAGTGTAGAGTAGGATGGACACCCCTTTTCCTACACAAAAAGTTTTGCTGGTCCCCTTTTCCAAAATGGACACACACAGTTTTGCTGGTCGAGAATTTGAAGCCATTTTCGGTTGCCCATGTATCGAGACGAGTGATGGTCAGCTGGAGCTGACGTTCGATTGTACTAGTCTTTTGTCCGGCGACAAAGATACCAATGTCGTCAACAAATATTGAACTCTTTACAGGTAATCGAATACATAAAGCTGCACAGTTAATGGCAATCAAAAATAGCGTAACGCTCAGTATTGAGCCCTGTAAAGGGCATTTGTGACAGGGTATTTCCGATCCGCACCCTGATGCGCCGGTTCGACATGAAGTCTTTTATAAAGAACATCAAGCGTCCCCGGAAGCCCCAGGAATGCAGACTACGGAGAATACTATAAATCCATGAAGTGTCATAAGCTTTCTCAATATCGGAAAACACAGCTACCAGGTGTTTGTTTTCAACGAAAGCATTCCTGATAGCTGTCTCTAGTCTGACCAGATGATCTGCTGCTGAGCGGTGACGGCGAAAACCACACTGTGTATTGGCCAGCAAGTCGTTTGATTCTAAACACCAAATCAGACGCTTGCTGATCATTCGTTCCATGAGCTTGCAGAGACAAATGGTCAGCGATATAGGTCTATAGCTAGAAGGCAAGTGTTTATCTTTTCCGACTTTGGGGATAGGAATTATATGAGATTCCTTCCACTTCCTTCCATCGGGCACTTGCCCTCAGTCCATATCCTGTTATAGACATTCAAAAGCCTAGACTTAGATGATTCCGGAATATTTCGGATCATACGATAATGTATCGCATCTGGACCAGAAGAGCTATCCTTGCACTTTGAAAACCTGCTTTACGAGTTAGAAACTCAGATGGATAAAGTTCAGAGCTAGAATTAAACGCAAAATTAGATGCCAAAGTGTTAGAAATTTCGACCGTTGATGTGTCTACGTTACCATTTACCGATAGGCCAGCAATGGCTGTAGCTGTATTTCGACCGGAGATTTTCCGGACCTTCTCCCAAACTATGGCCACTGGAGTGGCAACTTTAACGGTGCACACGTATTTGCGCCATGATTCGCGCTTGCTTTCTTTCACAATCCTTTTAGCACGAGCTTTCGCTCGCTGAAAGGCTATCATGTTTTCCTCTGTTGGACAAGGACGGAAAGTATTGAAGAGGTGTCTCCTTTCACTTAGCGCAAAGTCGCATTCGTCGTTCCACCAGGGAACGGGAACTGCACGGGGCTGAGTGGATGACAGCGGTATGCTGCTTTTAGCCGCGCTCGTGATGGAATCCATGAAATGATTCACCTCCTCGAATACGGTCAAGTTCGGAATATCCTCACGAGAGAATGATTCCGCAAACTTGGTCCAATCTGATTTCCGAAGAACCCACTGTGGCCAGCGGGATTCGGTAACAGTATTAAACAGAGGCCTTAAGAGGATTGGAAAGTGATCACTACCGCACAGGTCGTGATGCATATCCCAATTGAACAAGGAGCGATGGCTCCTGAAACGACGCTAAGATCTACAGCACTATATGTACCCGTAGCTGCACAGAAGTGCGTGGGTCTGCCGTCGTTCAAAAATCTCAGATTCAAGTCGTTCAACATATTCTCCAGGTGACGTCCCCGTCGATCGTGCCGCACCGATCCCCAACACACATTGTAGGCGTTAAAATGGCCTAGTAGTATGAAGGGTGATGGGAGTTGATCGATGATGTTCACGACATTTCGGATAGCAGTTCGAACACCAGGGGGAAGGTAGATAGAAAAAAATCGTCACCTGAAGGGGAAGTGCAACACGAACAGCTACGACCTGCAACTCTGTGTCAATGTCTACAGGGTCGTGGTACAATGTGTCTCTAACGAGAATTGCCACGCCGTCACATGCTTTTGCTCCCGTAAGGAAATCCGTGCGAAACACGGAGTATCCTCTAGGAGAGAATGTGACGGTTTCCGTGAAATTGGTTTCCTGCAGACAAACACACGAAGGCGCAAAATTGGAGAGTAAAAGTCGCAGTTCTTCGTAGTGCTGATATACCCCGTTACAGTTGCATTGAATTAGTGGACCAGTCATTTTTGTTTAGAAGAATTTCCGCGCAACCTAATGATTTTTAGTATACCCTTAGGTTGCGCGTCAACAGCCATTTTCTCGGCCACGGTTTCACCTGTTTGTCCAGGTGCTTTGTTGGACACACTGGACTCTCTTTTTGTTGGTTTGGCTCTCACTGGTATCCATTGAGAGCCTACAGTTCCCTTATCAGTCTCCGATACTGGAGTGGCTGATGAGGGTTTGGTAGAAGCGACCACACTCTGGTCACTTCTCGTCTTTGGAGAAGTTTTTGGAGACTTCTCCTTAGGTGGTGGAGAGAACTGAGACGGTGTGCGTTCTCCTTTTGATTGGGGGGATTTATTCAGACCCGACCCCCCGGGTTGTGGGGTCTGAATTTTGGTCTCTGGGACCGATTCCAACACATTTTCAGTACCCGATATATTGGGCATTACTGTATTCAATGCTGTAAATGTCGTAAGGGGCACTGTGTCCATCTGGGTCTGGACGCTTGCTGTCGTTCTTACTTGCGCGAAGGATTTCGCGAAGGTAACTGGTGCACTTTCCTTGTATTTCCTCTTGGCGTCATAATAGGGTATCCTGTCCTGCGTCTTGATGGTCTAAATGGCCTTCTTCTCCAAGTACGTTGAACAGTGGCGTGAAGTGGAGGCATGCGCTCCTTTGCAGTTCACGCAGTGTGCCGCGTTTTAGCACACTGGGTTCTGTCCGCAGTTGGCACAGATGGTCTGCTTACCACAACGACTTGAGGTGTGCCCATAACGCTGACACTTGTAGCATCGCATCGGGTTAGGATAGTAGGGGCGAACGTAGCACACGTTATACCCCACTTTTTGCGATGATGGACACCTTGTGCCAGCAAAGGACACCACCATTGAAATCGAAAGCTTGCCATTTCGGGGTTTGAGCTTACTGCATTCAATGACACCTTGCGCCGCCATTTCCTGCATAAACTCTTCGGCAGTGACGTACGCAAGGTCACGATCCGTTATGACGCCTCTGGTTGTGTTTAAAGCCTTGTGTGGCTGAACAGAAATACGGTATTCACCAAATACCTCACATTTCTGCAGCGTCGACGAAGACTCAACATCTGCTTCAACTAACAGTGTACCATCTGACAATTTACGCACTGACTTAGTGCCAGTTGGGCACGTATGTCTCAACGTTCGGGCAACAAAGAAGGAGGGCATCTCCTTAAAAGAACATAGAACTAAAAAAATAAAAGAACAAAAGACATAGTATATATTACCCTCTTCTTGTACCTTCACGACGAGAAATCGTGGTACTGGCGCACAATACATACCAACCTATCTACGTTCTTGGCAGCAGGTCTAACTCATCCTTCATCTGACGACAGAGCGTTACAATGAATTCGATTTTTTGATTTTTTATGTAGTTTACTCTCACTTTTGGCGGAATTTAAAGAATTTTTATCCCTCCGGGTAGACGCCATACCCGTATATTAAGTTTCATCACCCGGCCATGCCCACCCACCAGGGAGCCCCACACCGGGAACGTTGGCCGCAAACCGGCTCATTGCGCCAGGCATGTCAGGATGATATAACATCGGGGGAAGTAGTCACGGGCTGCTGGACCCGCTCGAGAACCAAGAGTAGCCAACTCTTGAACCTTGCGAGCTGCATCCGCTCCCACAGACCCCCGAATACTTGTCTAGTGGCACGGCATTACCCCGGCATCCACGATATAGTAGTGGAGCCATTCTCTTCATGAACCGTGACTCCAGCCGATTGACTGAGCTGACCAGACTCAGCCTCCCGTTTTACCGAATCCGAGGCCAAAGAAGGCGTGTTGGGATCATACTGTCCGCGGGCAGCAGTCTCCCTCAACCGACCAGGATCCTCTTCTCCGGCGTTACGGGTCTCCACGCACGGCAAACACGTTGGTAGGAATTTAAGTGGGAGATAAAAGAGACAACAGATAAGCCTATTCCCACAATAGGCTTCTCTGAGCTGTCTTCTCCCAAATAATATGTGATTCAGGGTACGTGGGATCATCAGGCCCAAAAGCTCTATATGGTCAGGTGATACGACCATTATAAACTTCCCTTGCGTGATTGAGGGTACGCGGGATCACCAGGTCCGAAAGCTCGCCAAATGGCCAGGTGCTATGGCTAATATGAACTTCCCCTGCGGGGGAGAATAGATAGGAGAACGCAAATGTTCAATACCATATTTCTTACAAAAATGCGAAAATTTCTGTGAAGTAAACTGTGTGCCATTGTCTGTAACAATAGTTACTTGGTATACCAGAACGTGAAAATACATCGTTAAGTTTCCTTATAGTAGAAGAAGTAGTAATATTTTACATTATGAAAACTTTAGGCCATTTGGCAAAAATTAAAATAAGAAACATGTTACCTTCAAAAGGACCTGCGACATCGAAATATATTCGAGACCAAAACTCAGTAGATTGTGGCCAAGGCCAGAAGGTTTTCTTGGAGGGTAATTGCAACTAAATTACATTTTGGACATTTTTTTACATATTCTTCGACGACTTTATCTAAACCTGGCCAATATACATAACATCTCATTAAAGATTTCATACGATTTATGCCTGGATGTCCATTATGAAATTCCTTATTTATTGGGACCATTAGTGATTTGGGTACAACAACACGGTCCATGAACATTATACAATTGTCTACTATTGAAAGTGTATCTTTTCGATTATAAAATTGTTTATGTTGAAAATTGTTTAAAACTTTTGGCCAAGAGCCTTTTAAAAATATCATAACACTTTGCAGAATATCGTCTTCCGCTGTTAATTCTTTAATTTTTTCTTTTGTTAAAGGCAATGCTCTAATTGAATCAGATAAAATTTGATAAATGTTAGAATCAACAGTGATAGAAGCAATAATAAAATCTTCGTTTGATTCGGGAGTTTCAGCTATCAAACGTGAAAGTGCATCAGCTTGTCCGAAATCTGTCGTTTTTATATACTCAATTTTAAACTTATATGATTGTAAAATCAAAGCCCAACGCTATAATCGGTTGGCTGTGTAAATTGGTATTCTATGTTTGGAACCGAATATACATAAAAGAGGCTTGTGATCGGTCAGCAAAGTGAATTGTCTACCATGTCACATTTTATGAAACTTTTTAACAGCAAAGATAAGTGCGAAACCTTCTTTTTCAATCTGGCTGTAATTTTTCTGAGCGGCTGTTAAAGATTTAGATGCGTGTCAAATAACCTTTTCAGTGCCATCCTTAAATTTGTGATAAATGACAGCTCCAATGACATAATTTGAAGCGTCTGCTGCTACTACAATTTCCTGGGTTGGATCGTAATGTGTCAGCAAAAGATTTGAGTTTAGGACAGATTTACACGTGTCAAAAGCATTTTGACATTCGTAGAACCATTCCCACTTTCTATTTTTGCGAAGAAGTTCATCAAGTGGACCTCTAATATTATGTAATTTTGGAACAAACTGCCCATAATGATTCATCATTCCCAGAAATGAGCGTAAGGTACTTATGTTTTCTGGAGGTGGCCAGCCAGGTCTTTTATTGCCACAATTTTCCTTGAATCTGGTTGTCGATCATCCTTATTTATAATTACGCCAAGATATTTTATCTCTGGAATAAGAAACTTACATTTCTCTGGACGAATGTGGAATCCAAAGTCTTGTAGATTACTAAAAACTAATTTCAGCTGAGTTCTGTGCTCTTCTTTAGATTTACCTACAATAATTATATCATCTAAATAAGCTTTCGTTCCTGGAATATTCGCTAAAAGAACATCCATTATTTCTTGAAATATTCCAGGGGCGGATTTCACTCCAAAAGGCAAACGATTATATGCATATAAACCACGATGCGTGTTAACAGATAAAAGAGGCTTGGACTCTTCCTCAACCTCGACTTGTAAATAAGCATCGGCAAGATCGATTTGAGACAAATATTTACCACCAACTAACGTGGAAAATATATCATCAGGCGTAGGCAATGGAAGTTTATGTAATTCTAAGGCGTTATTTATTCCTGTAGAATAGTCGGCACATATTCTTAATGATCCATTAGGTTTCTTAATGACAATTATAGGTGCTGCCCATTTCGAGTAATTTATTTTGGTAATAACTCCTAAAATTTCTAATCGATCGAGTTCCTGATTTACAGCGCTTATAGCAGAATATGGGACCGGACGTTTTGGACAAAATACCGCTTTTGAATTAGGTATCAAAATCAGCGAAGCTCTTATGTTAGTACATCGTCCTAAACCTTCTTCAAAAACCTTCCCGAAATCTTTCTTTAATTCAGAAATGATATCGTGTTCCAATTTTGTTGCAGGAATAATATTTTGTTTTGCCGTTATATTATTAAAAATTGAGCTGAAGGGTACATCCCAAAGACTCAACTTTTCTATCCAATCGATGCCCATCAAATTTAAATTGTCGTGTTTAACTAGATAACACTTACCAGTAGCTATCTTATTACCAAATGAAAATTCGCATTCGAACTCACCAACAAATTGCATCATATTACCAGAAGCATTTTTCGCGGAGTGCTCAGTTGGAAAATACTTAGGTCTGTCTATATTCTTCCATAATCTTGTAGAAATTATGGTTATATCTGACGCAGTGTCAATTTGTAACAAGAATAATTATTTACGTTGAGCGAAATAAATTTTTTCTTGCTTTTAATTTCGATTCTAGAAACAGAGATAAACACTAGTAGTAGTAGTAGTAAAATAATTTATTTGTTGCCTTTCGGCTTAAAATCTACATAAATTGTAACATATATTATTGTGTTAATTATTATTTTTTCTGGCCTTCAGCACTGCTCTCATCCAATCCTCTCCTTTTCCGTGGTCTCCCAGAAGTTGTAAAGGACCCCTGCTTTCTAACTGCAGTCCTTCACAGCATCGCAGATGATTAAGAGTCTCTATCTCTGTACCGCAGGTTCTGCAAAGCTGCTCCTCCTCCTTCGTCCAGAAGCAGTTTGCCCTCTCTTCATTTCCGCATCTAAATCTCGCAATAATCTTTTGCTGTTTGTTGGGCTCTGCCAGATACCTTGGAACTTCTGTACATGCAATGTATTGGTAGAGCTGATTGTATCGGGACTTGGTTATTCTACTCCATTGCTCTTGTTTCTGCACATCTTTATCTCGTTCCGTCACCATTAGCACTGTTTCTAGCCCAGATCTTTTTCTTCCTTCGATATCTTCCTTTGATGTGCCATTTCTTGCTAGGAATTCATTTTTCTTCGTTGTCCATTTTGTTATATTAGTTTCTTTTTCCTTCCAGCACTCTTTTAAAATATTGTTTTCGGTGGTCGCAATATTCTCTTCGAACTTCATTGCTCTTTTGCCCGTCATTATTCTTAGCTTTTCTCTCTTTGTTTCTTCCAAAATAATGTAACTTGGGGTATGTCTGTCCAAGCCCAAAGTCCATTTCAGGTATTGTTCCTGCAATCTTTCTATTTTTTCCTGTTCTTGCCATCCCCATATTTCCTGTCCATATAAGAGGCTTTTAACCAGACTGTCAAACATAAAAATTCTTCTTTTGAAATTGTTCTGGAACATTCTTTCTCCCATACTCCAAACTCTTCCCATTACCATTCTTGCCTTTTTTGTTATCTCCTTTATGTGTGTCTGGTCTTCATTGCTCTTCTGAAAAGTATACCCTAGGTACTTGAATTCTTTTACTTGTTCTATATCCTGCCCTTTCCATCTCCATTTGTTCTCGGTCTGTCGTCCTCCTCCCTTTTTAAAAACTAAAACTTTGGATTTTTCCGTACTGAGGATCATCTTCTTTTTGTCCAGGTATCTCTCCAATCTGCTCATCATTTCCTTCAATTCTCCCGGTGTTTTGGCTAGTAAGACAATATCGTCTGCGTAAGCTAGCGTCCATATTTTTATATTGCCTATCACTACTCCTCCGGCTTGCCATTTCTCTAGTATTTCTTCAAGGTCCGATATATATAGGGAAAATAATATTGGGCTTAATGGACAGCCCTGCCTTAATCCCCTTTCTGTCCAAAACTTTCCACTTTCTTCTTCGCCTACTCTTACCACGCTATATGTTTCTTCATAAATTTCTGCTATTTTTTTTATGAGAAGTGCGCTGATGCCTTTCTTTCGCATTATGCTCCATAGGTGTTGCCTGTCTACTAAATCGAACGCCGATTTTAGGTCAGTGAAGAAAGCATAGATTTTTCCTTTTCCTTTTGATATCTCTTTATCTATCAGGTGTTTTAATATATATATATTATCCATTGTGCTTCTTCCCTTTCTGAATCCTGCTTGGTTATCGGGGATGATATGTTTTGTTTCCACTTCTTGTGTTAATCTATTCTCTATTACCATTGCATATAACTTATATAAGGTGTCCATAAGAGTTATGCCTCGGTAGTTTTGGGTGCTGTCGTGATCCCCTTTTTTGTATATAGGACATATAACGCCTTTTCTCCATCCATTTGGAAATCCTTGTCCTTTCCACACTGCATTTAAAATTTCTTCAATTTTACATTTCATATTTTCCGTGCTGTAAATCCAAGCTTCATTTTGAATGTTATCTTCTCCAGGTGCTTTCTTTTTCTTCATTCGTGTTAGTTGTTTATCTATTTCCTCTTTTGTTATTATATTTTCTGTAAAAGATGGGCGTTTTGGTGTGCTTATTGTCATTTTATCGGTACCCTGTAGTGTTCTTATAAAATGTTTTTCCCATTCTTCGATTTTTATTTTTGTACTGATCTTATTTCCTGTATGCTTGTCTCTGTTTATAAATTTCCATATTTCTGATTCGTTTTTTATTGCTTCTATGGTTTTGATTATATTGTCTTCGTGTTGTTTCTTCCTTGCCTTGCACATAGCTTTGTATTCTCTTTTTTTGGTGTGATAATTGTCCTTGGTTGTGTGGCCTTTTTTCCATTTTCTGAGTGTTTTTCGTACTTCTGTTTTCCGCTTCTTACATTCTTTGTTCCACCATGGGTTCTTCCTAGTAATGTAACCCACGTATTTTAGCTTTTTCCTTACTGCCTCTTTTATAGCTGCTTTTAGTTCTTCTAACATTTCTTCTGTTTTTGTTTCTTTAAAAGTTTGGTTGGATAAAGTTTGTTTGTATGTTTTTACTGCTTCTTCAGACCAGTCGTTGGTTTCTACCCATTTTTTTTTTACTGTTTCTACTAATATGTTCTCTTTCAACTTTACTATTATTGGTTGGTGTTCCGTATCCATCCTTTCCCCTACTTCAAATGCCTCTAACTTGTATCTTGCTTCCTCATTTGTTAATACATAGTCTATTACGGTATTTCCTTGCGGTCCTAGGTATGTATATTCTCCTTCATGGTCTCCATGTATGTTTCCGTTTAAGATGTTCCAGCCTCGTTCTTCTATTAATTCCACTAAAATTTTCCCATCTTTGTTTATAAATTTGTCTTTAGTTGCTCTTTTGTTGTTATCTGCTTCTCCATTTAACTGGATTGCTCCTAATTCTCCAATCCTTGCATTAAAATCCCCGCCTATTATCAGATTGTATTCCTCTTTTTCATCTAAGTATTCGTTAATTTTTTCTTTTATTTCCTTCATCCCTATGTTGTTGTATACTGTAAGTATTCTCCATTTTTCATTTCTAATTCTGATTTCCCGTTCTTGTATACCTTGTATATTACTTGTAATGTCTGTTTCATTGATTTCGTTTCGTATCCCCGTTATTATTCCGCCCTTTGCTCTACCTTTCTTCTTTTCTCTGGTTGCATATTGTATTTTCCATTGGTAACCTTGTGGTAGGGTTTTTTCGAATTTATTCCATTTATTTGCTTCCAGCCATGTTTCCATTAGTCCTATTATATCAAATGTAGTTATGTATTCCCAAAACTCTTCATCCTTGTTGCCTACCCCTCCTATGTTCCAAAAGCCTATTTTTATATTTTTTGTTTTTGTTGATAACCTATTATTTTCCAGTTCATTGTCCATTTCTTTGCCGTGTTGTCCTTGGTTTCCGCTGAGCATATCGATTAGTTTTTTGGCTTTATATTTTCTTTCTCGTCGTCCCATTCAAAGTTTTTCCCATTTATAGCTATCTTCTTGTAACCTATTTTTACTCTGTTCCCTTTTTCTATCTCTGTTTTTCTTATGTCCCTTAATTTCTTTTGTATGTCTCTTTCCTTTAGGGTTAAGTCGTGTTCTATGTAGATTATATCTCCGGCCAACTTATTTTTGTTTTTCATCACTTCTTGTTTATCTTCCCATGTTTTAAGTTTAGCCATTACTATTGGCTTGCCTTCTCCCCTTTTTCCCATTTCATATGCCTCTTCTACCTTCAGTTGTACTCCTAGTTTATTGGCTATAAAATGTTCGACTTCTTGTTTTGTATTACCATTTTCTATGTTAACCCCTTTAATTATTATATTGTTTTTTCTCTCAAACTTTTCTTTTTTCTCCCATCTTTCTTCCATGTTTTGTATTTTCATTCTTATAGTTTTGTTTTCTTCCTCCAATTTTAGTATTTTATTTTTATTTTCCGCTTGCATCCTTTCCAAATCTTCTCTTATAGCTTGGTTATCTGCCTTGATTTCTTTTATATCTTTTTTTATTTCTATAATACCTCCCAATTGCTCCAAGATTTTATTTAGTTTGAAATCCATATCCTCCATTTTTTTCTCCATCTCGCCGTCTTGCTTTTCAGCTGTGCTTATTTTTTCTGTGCCCTGGTTTTTCTTTGTGGTTCGTACTGTTTTCTTATTCACGTTGAATATATTTGCGTCTTCGTTTACTCCTTCTTGATTATTTTCCCGTTTCCTTTTTAGGAATTCTGCGATTGAGCCTGTAGAATAAGTTCTACTCCGGTCCATTAATTTATTTAGGCTCCTTGAAGTCCGCAACCTCCTATACTCTTCTGTATTACCAGTGGCCTTCCAGCAGTCAAGCAAAATATTCCAAGTGTCGCCCGCTTAGCGCGCTGCACTGCAACCCTACTACTTTCAAGTTGCAGACTAAGGTGGCGCTGGCCTAGAACCTTCTACTCGCTGCTAGATGTCACTTCTTCAATTTATTAGTACTCGATATTATCGATTGAGACTTTGACAGTTCAGATCTTTTTAATATAAGTTTAAATAAGTGATATTCGTGCGGTTTAAGGGTTTTTAGATTTAAAAGTTACCTTTTTTTGCGGTAGGACGCTTCTCCAATCGGGCAACGTAGCCTTTATTTATTTTTTTTGCACCAATTAACACTACTTTTTGAATAAATAGGGAGCTCTCTAAAACACGTCTAAAACACATTAACACAATCTTTTTTTTTTTTTTTTTTTTGAAATAAGCAGTTGACTTCGGTCAGATATCAATACAGTGAATTAAACTAAAGCAAGTTAAAACTCCTGAAAATAAACACTATTTAATTTGAAATTGTTACCTTTCTTGCCTTTTTGGTCGGTCATTTTATTTTTGAGAGAGATGTCAAAATGACAGTATCCTTCCTTATATCCAAAACGATGGTATTTTAACCATTTTTGGTTTTTAAATTTACAAAATTTAACAAAATGATTTCAGCTACATTTCCAGCAAGGATACTTAGGAAATTTACTACCGTTTTCTTCTTTCTTTGGATCTCACTTATCTTTCTTATATTCATCTACTTTTTTTTTGTAATTTTCTTGACACAGATATTTTCTTTTTCCTTTTCTACCATTATGGAGTCTCTTTTTAGAAATACTAAACGTCAGCATTCTTCTGCAACATCTTGTAATTTGACATTTTCGTCGCTCTGAAAATTTGATAGAATGCGCGTCCTTATATCAACATCAGTAGGGTTTTGCAAACCACAAACAAATATCAAACATTTAAATTGATCCTCGGTAAGACTCTTGAGGTTAAACTTTTCACATTCTCGGTTAACCTTATCCGCAAATGTAATATAATCATCTAAAGAAGTCTTTCAAAGTTTAAGACAATGGTACCTTATATTAAAAAGAGATGACTGTGTACCAAACAGAGTAGATAACTGTTTCACAGTTTCTATAAAAGATAAATCTCGAGGGTGCTTGGGTAAAATGAAGTTGGAATATCTTTCATAGGCTGGTGGGTTAAGCTTCCTTGTTAACAGTCTGACTAAAGCTGAATCATCCAAGTTTCTCCCTTCTACCTTAAAATATCTTCATGCTCTTGATACCATATATCAAAAGTGCCTCCATTTTCAGGGTCATAAATGAATTCGCTAATTGTACTAGCCAATGCATTAGTATTAGAGTCTTTAGACTCGGAAAGGATAAGCTTATTAGCTATCTTCTATCAGCTTCTTTTGGTGTTGGAGAAGCAACTTAAATTGTTCTGCATCGAACGACATCCTCGTCACCAGAAAAATCTGTTGTAAAGTGTTAATGTAAATGAACAGATTTCTATATATAAATATATTATTATAATATAAGTTTACAAATATAAATGTGAAAGCTTTAGAAGATATATAAAGACATTTAATTTATGTCCATTATCAATAGCAACTGTCATTCAGCATGGCTATACTGATCCATAACACTTTCTTCGAGCAGTATTTGGTGAAATCCAGACATAAGGTCTAGCATGGAAAACCATTTTGCTCTTCCGAGTTGATCCAAAATATCTTCTTTCCGTGGCAAAGGAAAACGATCCGCAATGAGTTTTTTGTTAACTTGTCTGAAATCTATTACTAATCGCCATTTTTTTTCTCTCTTTTGATAATTTTTTGGGAACTAATAAAACTGGCGACTTATAACAACTAATTGAAGGCTCTATAATATCATTTTTTCGCATTAGAAACTTGTGCATTAATTTCAGCTTTTTGTAAAAATGGTAATCTATAATTTTTTATATATACAGCTTGATTGTCTGTCGTCCTTAAGGTTTGTTGGTAAAAATCATTGTGAGTTAATTTATCTTTTTTTAAAGCAAAATTATCTGAGAATTCTTTACAAAGATTTGTCAAATTTTGTGCAACAAATGATGGTATATTTGTGTTGAGTTGTTTCAAAAGTTCTTTGTTTCTATTTTCATCTTCGTTTTCTATAGAATAAACAAAATAAGTATCAAAATTTTCATTTTTAAGCACTAAATCTTTTATAATTACATCTTCCTGATTTGTGTTAATAAAGGTTACTAAAGCGTTCAAATTTTTCGTAATGGTGCGTCGAGCGAACATATCCGACGCAACTTCTTGATTTGGAATATATGATTCTGTGTAAAAATTAGATAATCTAACCTCACGAGTAACTTCAGACTAAGCAGGGAATACTAAACAATTTACATCTGGTCCATTTTGAACGGGCACAGAAGTATTATTATAACTTGTTTTTATTGTTAATGACCAATTTTCGTAATCTATAATGAATTTGAAATAAGACAGAAAATCTCTGCTTAAAATACCATCTGCTGGAATAGGAAAACTATCATCTACAACTTGAAATTGATGTACTAAAATTTCATTATTATTTAGGAAAATATTTGCAGATTTGATGTCGCTAATGAAGACTGTACTACGGAATTAGTTACTCCATGAATCGTTCAATTTCTTAAATATGTGTGGTGATTTAGTGAAAATTTGTTTTTCTTAATTAAAGATAAATCTGCTCCTGAATCAACTAACAATTTGCAAGTTGCTTGTTGACAATCCTGTTTCTAATCTGACAAAATTAGAATATGATAAATTAAAAGTGTTTATTAATTTTCCAGATTTTCTATGCCTACCATCCGACAAGGATGGGGGCGCGTCGAGTTTTCCGTCTCATACGCCCTTACGTTTGCCAGAAATTTTGGAAGGATAATAATTTTGACAAGCGTTTGTACGCGCGCCATAATTTTGCGTCTGTCTTGAATTTTGTTGATTATAGTTCCGATTTGAATTTCCGCGATATGAAACATTTCCACGCCTATTGTAAGACTTTCTACGGCCTCTCTGTATCGCGTTAGCGTAAAAAACGTTAGTACTATTCTGTTCGGAATCTACTGTTAAAAATTTTGTGATCGCGTCCTGTAGAGTTTCAAAAGTGTCTGCTTCCATTACAAATTTTGTATTTTCGGATCTAGCGTTTGCTGTTTAAGTCCGTACAGCACGATTTTTTACTAAAGATTCCACTGTGTCTTCGCAAACACCTTCGGATATGTATATATGTATATATATATATATATATATATATATATATATATATATATATATATATATATATATATCTAAAAGCCTTCTACCATATATGGTGTAGGCTGCATTTCTTTCTCTCTTTCATTTTTTTGTTTTGTTCTATGGCGTAAAATGCGTATCTACGTATTTATATACGAAGTTAGCCCATTCTTTTTTATTCTTCGTCATTTTTTTGGCTTCTACAATCGTTTTTCCTCTCTCTTCTAATATATCTTTTAATGTTTTGTCCCATGTGTTTCTTGGTCTTCCTATTTTGTTCTTTCCGTATGTTCTTGTCTCCCAGACTTGCTTCATTTTTCTTGTTTCTTGTAGTCTGTGCATATGTCCCCACCAGCTTAGTTGCCTATTTTCTATGAATTTATCTATTGCTTCTATGTTAAGTTCTTTCCTTATCTCCGTACTTTTAATTCTATCCATTTTGGTCACTCCTTTCACCCTTCTTAAATACTTCATTTCTGCAGCTTGTATTTTATTCTTTTCCCTTCTTGAAAGTGTCCACATTTCGCATCCGAAAGTCAGTACCGGTCTGTATATCGTTTTAAATATATTCATTTTTGTCTCTTTTGTTATTTCTTTTTTGTTGATAAGAGTACTATTTATGTCATAGTAGAGTTTCATTGCTTTCTCAATTCTTGTATTTATCTCCATTTCATGTTTTCCATCATCTCGTATATCTACTCCTAAATATCTGATATTCTTGACTTGTTCTATGTTCGTGTCCTCTATTCTTATATTTAAGTCTTCATCTGCTCCAATAATCATAACTTTAGTCTTACTTTTGTTCATTGTCATATTATATTCTTTGAATGTTTTATTCCATATATTTAGATTTTCTTGCAATTCGTTTCTTCCTTTTGCTATTATTACTACGTCATCTGCAAATACTCCTTCCGATATTTCTGTTATTCGCATGTTCCTGTATCCAATTCTGAATTTAGACGTTTCTTTTTTACTCTTTTTTATAATTTCGTCCATAAAAGTTATAAAGAGGGTAGGACTTAATCCTCCTCCCTGTCTTAATCCTTCTGCGGTTACGAAAGTGCTCGACTCTCTGTTGTTATATATTACGGCATTGCGGTTGTTTTCATATATCTTTTTTACTAATCTGATTATTTTATTACTTATTCCTCAATTTTCTAGTATATTCCATAGTGTTTTCCGTGGAACTCTATCGAAAGCTTTCTCTAGATCGATAAAACCTAGATATACTTTTGTGTTCTGTTTATGTGTTTTCTCTATTATTTGTTTTATGGTGAAGATATGATCTTGAATACTCCTTCCTTTTCTGAAACCACTTTGGCACTCATCTAACGTTTTTTCGATTATGGGCTTTATCTTCTTGTCGATAATTTGTTCAAAAATTTTCATCACAGTGCTTAATAATGTTATCCCTCTGTAATTATTACAGTATTTTTTGTCTCCTTTCTTGTGTATGGGAACTATTAAGGCCGTTAACCAATCTTGCGGAATTTGTTCTTTCTTCATTACTAAGTTAAAGATTTTTAACAGTACGTCCATTCCTTGTGGTCCCATTTTTTTAACCATTGCAGTGGTTATCTTGTCCTTTCCTGGTGCTTTTCCATTTTTGAGACTCTTTACAACTTCTTGTAATTCTGTTATTGTTATAATTTCTTCTACTTCTTCGGTGCTTATTTTAAATTGTTTTTGTCTCTCTTCATCTGTATTCTTGTTTGTGCATAACAGTTCTTCGAAATGTTCTTTCCATCTACTCACTATTTGTTCATCTTCTATTAATGTTACTCCATTTTTATTCTTTATTAAGTGTGTATCGTTTATTTTTTCCTTTCTACACGATTTAAGTATTCTGTAAAATAATTTCTGGTTTTCTTTACTATCTTTCTCCATTTTTTCTCCAAACTCCTTCCAGCTCTTTATTTTTTCTTCTTGAACTAGTTCTTTCACTTTTTTCCTTTCTTTTTTATATAATTCGTAACTATCTGTTGTTTTCTTGTTCAGGTAATGTTGCCAAGCTTTTTTCTTTATTTTAATACTTAATTTGATTTCTTCTGTCCACCAACCTGTTTGCTTTTTTCCTGTTCTTTTTCTGTAGCTACCGCAGACTCTTTTGGCTGCGTCCATTATTGTGTTCTTAAAAACATTCCATATTTGTTCTACATTTTCTCCCTCAAACGTTTTTAAATGACTTTGCAATTTCAGCGTTACTAATTCTTCATATTTTGAGTTTACTTCATCTTTTCTTAGTTTATATGTTTTAATGGATTCAAATTCTATTGGTGTTTTGTTTATTCTTGTCTTTCTTGTTTCTTCTTCACTTTTTTCTCTTATTTTTGCATTAACTAGGAAGTGGTCACTCCCGATTTCGGATCCTCTGTATACTTTAGTGTCTAATATTGTATTTCTGTTTATTTTTTCCACTACTATGTAATCGATTATCGATTTTTCATTACGACTTTTCATTTCTCTTGTGTACTTGTGTATGTCTTTATGATTGAAAAATGTATTCGTGATAATCAGATTTTGCATAGCACAAAAATCTAACATTCTTCTTCCATTATAATTTCTTACCTCTTCCCCGCACTTTCCTATTACTGTGCCATTATATGATGAGTCTCTTTTTCCAACTCTACTGTTAAAATCTCCAGCAATATATAGTTTTCCTTTTGCTTCTTCTGTTGCTTCGGTTAGTTGATTCCAGAATTTATCTTTATTATCTTTTGTGTCATCCTCGTTCGGTCCGTATACAGTTATTATTGTTCGTTGTAATTTATTTATATTCTTTAATGTAATTGAGAGTATTCGTTCTGACCATGCTTTCCACGATTCTATTTCTTGTTCTAGTTTTTTATTTATTATACATGCCGTTCCAGCCGCGGCTCTTTTGTTTTTCTCTACTCCACTGTATATCATTATATGTCCTTTTCTTGTCTTTATTAAGCCTTTACCTTTCATTTTTGTTTCGGTTAATGTTAGAATGTCTATTTTAGTTTTTTCATATTTTTCTTCCAATTCGTTCTCTTTTCCTTTTATACTTTTCACATTCCAAGTTCCAAGCTTCCAAATTAATTGATCATTTCTCTCTTTTTCCTTGTCCATAGCATTGGTCGTAATTTTTATTGGTTCTTCATTAATGTTAATTAGTTTTTTGATGTTTTAATTATTTCCATTTCTTCTATTGATTTGTTTAGTTTATTCCATTTAATTTTCTTTCCATCGACTATTATGCAACCATATCCCACTTTTGCGCTCCTTCCTTTTTCATTTCTTATTTGTTCCGCTCTTATTCTTAGTTGTTTCTGTACTTCGCGTTCATTTTGTGTGTAATCACAATCTATAAATATTTTCTCTTGTTTATATTCTTTGAGTTTGCTTTTATTTTTAAGTATTTCTATCTTATCATCGAAATTTTTCATTTTCGTTAGTACCATATAATCATTGATTCTTACAACTTTTTCAATTTGTGTTTTAATGCCCAACGCATCATCATAAAATTTTTCGATCGTCTTTATGCTATCGTTACCCGTAGAGTTCGAGTCTATTTTCAGACCTTTTATTAGTAAATTATTCTTTCTTCTTTCTTTCTCATATTGTTCCATATTTATTGCCATCGATTCCATTTTATTTTTCATTACATTTATTTCATCTTTAAGATTTTTATTTTCATCTTCTAGTTTTTCCATTTTTTCTTTATGTTCTCTATTCTCTTTTCTTATTTCTTTGATTTCCGTTAATATTTCCTTCATCATATATTTGAGTTCCTGATCCATATCCATTTTCTCTTTGTAGTTTCTACTTTTAGGTGGAGATCTTGTTATTTTTTTGCTCTTATTAAATATTTCTTCTTCTCTTCCTCGTTTTCTCCTATCTTCAATTGATTGGGACTGTGAACTTTCATCTGTGTCTGTCAGCATTCTTGACTCAATCCGGACCTGTCGTTATTCTTTATATAGTCGGTAAGATAGTTGTCTACCGTTCAAGGTCAAGCCATCCGCATCGACTGCTCGGAGATGACTTAACCTCTCAGACTTGTGGTTAATGTATTAAATATTACTACCACCACTAGTAATTTACTTTAATTTTATTTACTTTTTATCTACTATATTTATACTTTTAGCACTAACCTCTTATAAGTTTATTATTGCTCGTAGCAGTCTATTTCATAGATTATACTACGGAGCTCACAATATTTTAGGCTTCACATGCACAGGGACGTACTCAGGATCCTTCGGATATGTATGATGTTAATAATTTTTCGGCTAGATCTTCGATCTCTTTTGTATATGCAGATGATTCTTTGCTGCATTGTTTCAAATGAACTAATTTTCGCTTCAATAACGTGGGATTTATCTCCCTTACATTTATTACGCAATGCTGCTATAACACCATCAAAATCTACGATTTCAATAGTAATTGCTAACCTAGCTTTCCCAATCAAGCGGGTTTTAACAAAATTTAAAGCAATGACTTCGTGGCCTGTAGAGTTCATTTTTAACAGAGTCACTGCATCAATAAAACAAATGAAAGCTGATGAATTACCGTAAAAAAAAATTGGGCAATATTTTGTCCGCAAAGTTAAAAAATTCTGTTAATATCAACGCCATGTTCATTTTCTGATTAATCGTCTTCCGAGTCTGTCTCAGTCTTAATTACGTTGATGTCAATTATTTGTGTGGGGTCGTATGGTACTAGGTAGTTTACATCAAGTTTTACAAAAGCACTAATGGTTCTGTCTCTAAGTTCATTAAATATCCTTAAATCCGATTTTTTATGTTCTTCGCTAAGCCTGCCCCAATAAGTATTTGTAACATTAGTGAATTCGTTAAATTTTGTCAACAAATTATTGATGATTTCCTGTCTTAAGGCGGCGCACAACCCTATAGTTCTCTATAGTTTCTTATACAAAACTAATAATCGGAAATAGAATTAATAACAATCTATATATCAAAATTCGCAGAGAATTTTTATTTATCTAATAGGATATTTTAAATTTGAGAAAAACTGTCATGTAATTGTAATTAAGCAAATTGCATTATAGACGCCATCTTGTAAACCAATCGACGCATATTTGCGTACGATGCGGCAAATTGTAGCTAAAGCTTCATTCTACAAAAGGCTTTTAGCTATTATGTTCTATTGTGAAAACTACTTATAGTTATTCGTAGTCTATATTTGCCGCCATCTTGAATCTGCCGCGGTTCTCAAAATAGGTGTAACGGGTAAAAATGATTTAATTTTTGTGAAGAATACGTGTAACAAGTGGCATTCCATTATCATCAAGTATAATTTTTTCGACGAGGGTTCTAAACTATAAGTAATCAAGTCGAAAAAAATGTTAACGTATTATTTGAACATTTCTACACAAAACTATATAAATATAAAAATTATTTGAAACCTGTAAATAGATTTAAAAAATTACAGAACAATGTTGCTGATGTCAATTATTAAGTTATTGAGCGATAATATTTTTACAATAAATATTTCTAATTTTATTTCAGATTGTTAGTTTTGTATAAGAAATTGGTAACCTCTAGGGGTTATACGCAGCCTTAAGACTTTTCTTTTTGGTCGAGTAGTTTTAATGACCTCTTTTGATTTTTTACAAAGATCTTCTTTTATGCTTATTTATTTATTTATTGTGTTTGGGTCGTCAATAGAACTATTACATTCCTAGAGACCCCCACTAATTACATATATTATTTTAACGTGTAACATATTACAACATAAAATACAGAAATATTTTGTGAAGGTTGTGTTTAATTTTTTACAATTTTGCAAATTTACAATTTCGGTACAAAAAAGAAAAGAAACAATGAATTATAAAAATGAGTAAATTACTCCATTCCTATAAGTGTTGTTAATATAATACTTTACTCGCAGTAGAATAATACGACCTTTAAAATAACGTAATATGACAGAATGTTTTTACTTTTTTACTTTATTTATTATATATGATTCTAAATAATAAAATACAATCAATGTATCTAAGATAAAATATACATGATATCTTTTTTTTAGTTACCAGCGAATGATATCTAACACCCCTCCTCATTCGCTCAACAAGAGAAGCCCATCTGAAAGTATTTCAAGATCGCATTCCAGAGCAAGACAATCTGCAGTACTACTAATTATCTTATACAATTTTATATCATTTGCAAACAAAAGGATAGAACTTTCCAAGATACGTTGACTGACTTGGATTCTCTTGATTTCTAGAGTACCGAACAAATGTTCATACCTCTTTAATCGCAATTATATATCTCTATTTATTTTTATTGATGGTGCCAATGTGGCCGCACTTGAGTTCGTCTTCTTTTCAGAGTTTTACCTCATTCTCAATGACATGTTGTGACAAGATGATCAATTGATCATCTTGTTGGTCTTTTGTTAAGTCCAGATGATAGATTTTGGTCTTCTGTATTTCATGCGGGTTTTTTCATTATATGAAGATAGTATGTTCTTTATTTCTTCATCTAGCTGGTCTTCTAGTACTGTAAAGAATTTTGTCGCTCCTTCCTTTATATATTCCTTTATCTGTGGTATTTTTAAATCTCTGTGGATTAGCGAATTTCTCACAAACCAGGGTGCGGATACAACTAGTCTTAATATTCGATTTTGTCTTCTTTGCAAGATACGTTGTGGAATATCATTAACGGCCATCAAAAATAACAACGGTCCAAGGTTAGATCCCTGCGGAACACCTGACAGGGTCAAAAAGGACCTTGAACGACAACCTTCATATTCTACGTATTGACACCTTTGACTTAAGTATGAACAAAACCATTCCAATGCATCAGCAGAAACGTCGAATGAGCTTAGGCACTTCAACAAAAATGTATGCAAAACCCTGTCAAATGCCTTACTCATGTCTAAATAGGCAACATCCATCTGATAACCCTGATCTAAAATAGACGCAATAGTTTGGGTGATAGTCAGAAGATTCGTAGTGGTTGATTTTTTAGGCATGAAACCGTGCTGATATGGTGTTATATAGTTACGGGGAGGGGCCTCGGAAGAGGTCCAGAGATCCCTACCGCCGTGAGAGTCGAGAGAAGGGGTGCAGTTCCCTCTCGTCTCACCCGTAAACACTGGGCCCAGGTATCGCTCAGTCGGCGACGAGCCCAATATGCAGCTAGCTTGAAGAGCTGGTGAACCTAATAAACCCTCTCTGAAAACGTATAATTGGGGTTGCAGCTAAATGATACACAAAATACGGAATTAAACATTTATTGAAAACTTGAACTGAACTAGACATGAATATGCAATGTGGAATAAATCAAAATGGAACAAATAGTATATATCAATAAACATAGTCTTAACTAACAAAAACAAATATAAAAAGAAGGAAGGAGCTCAGCCTAAAACTCCAGACGTTTTCGCGTGAAGCGTGAAGGCGTCGGGGGTAGTGGACTGAGTGGGGGAAGGGTTGGGGTGCGTGGATGACTTGGGGTAGTGACGGGTGACAGCGACCAAGACGTGGTTGCTGGTGGCACGTCCTTCGTTGGGGTTGTCGGTGGTGTAGCGGGTGGTGATGGGGTGATTGATCCGAAGAGGGCTTCCTCCAGGCGGCACAGTAGATCCGTCTTAGTTGATGGTGTGCGGGGGATCAGGCGTTCCCTTGTGTTTGCCAATGGAGTGGCGGGGTAAGTGAATGGAGCTGAAGGCTTGGGGGCGGCGGTTGATGGTTTTGCTGACGAAGCGGGCCTGGGTGCGGCGGCTGCGGTTGGAGGCGGTTGGAGCTGGACCTGGAGGCCTTATGGTGGTGATGGTTGGCGTCACGATGTCGGCAGCGGGACGCTGACTAGTTTGAGCCCCGACAAGGCCCGTTTGGCAGTACTTGATGAGTTTCGACCCTACAGGTCGAATATGCACTCGGCCTGCTGGAGTTGTCCTCTTAGCCGCGGAGCTGATCGCCGGAACACCCTGGTGATTATTAACCCGCAGAATGGCGGATTTCGGCCCTAGGTGCCCTGCGGGAGCTGAGGTTGGTGGTGCTGACTTGTTAGCGTCGGGGCGAGTTGATAGAGGGGTCGGTCGATCCAGACGGCCTTTTTGGCGCAGGCCGGCGTAAGTCGGACCTGGGGGCCCTGCGGGAGCTGCGGTGGTCGGCAACGACTTCCTGATGTCGCGGTGAGTGGTTAGAGGGGTCGGTCTATCCAGACGGCCGTTTTGGCGCAGGCCACCTGGGAGCCCTGCGGGAGCTGCGGTTGGTGGCGCTGTCTTGCTGGAGTCCTCCTGAAGGATTTGAGCCGGCTCTTGCAAAATTGACTCGGGCGCGGCCAATGGATGGGGCGCAACCTTCAGGGACGGTAGCGGCGCGAATAACCGGGCTCTAGGGTCTCCAATCCTCAGCAAATACAGTTGGATAGACCGCGAGACATCAGCGTAAGGTTTGGACGGCTCCACCGGGACTAGGCGGCGGCGGAAGATCGTGCGCTGCACGTACCGTGCATGTGAACCCTTTCCTCGTCGCTTAGCCACGATTACGTCGTTTTGGACAATTTTAGGAAATTGGGGGGGGGGGTGAGAACAGATGCCGATGATGATGCTACTGGTGTGTGGTATATAAATTCTTTTAGTAGGCGACGCTCGACGCACTCACAGTGAGCGAGTGAATCCCACAGAAAGCGAGATATAAATATAGCGCTTGGTGACGGTGATGATGCTACGCGCTCACAGTAAGCGAGCGATCCCACAAGAAGCGAGATTACTTGCGGCGCACTCTACAGTAAGCGAGTGAATCCCACAATAAGCGAGATTAGATGTTGTCAGTTGAAAGGCCTGTGAAGACCTATCTGCTGCTTGCCAGAGCCTCTATATTTATACTTGCTAACTGCGTAATAACAGGATTTTAGCAGAAGGGGAACAGTTCTGACCAATGGAAAAATAAACTCCGCCCATTTATAGAATTTTTATAATAAAACGCTATAAATGCGCGGATTGATGAGATTCGCGGTTTCTGAGTATCGGCACGGATCATGCGATATAGTACGAGTGATAAAGCGTGCGGTGCGGCCACCAGCACGCGTGCAATCGCGCGGTAACAATATTAGGAGATACAAACTTAAATAATCGCCTATACACGATTTGTTCGATTGGCAAATGGTGAAAGGATCCATACTGGCCGGTAATTATTCAATAATTTCTTATCTCCTGATTTAAATATTGGACAAATTCTCGATATTTTCCATTTATCAGGAAACACGTTAGTACTGACACACATGTTAAACAATATCTGCAGTGGTAATACATCTATACAACCCTTCAATATATACGGTGGAATTAAGTCAGGTCCACAAGAACGTTTTTGCTTAAGTTTCCGAATTGACCATTTGACATCTTGAACTTCAATAACAGCAGTAATGAGATTGTTATTGGAAATATTTAGGTTGTCTGTTTTGTTGCGTTTAATTGGAGGCGTCTTGTCTATATTATTTGCCAATGGAACATCATCATAGACTGAGGATAAATAATCAGCGAATGCATTTGAAATATCCATATTATTTGTTACTAAGTTATTTTTACTATCTATGAATTGTTTGCTTGTATCAGGCTTTCGATGTTTTTTTACAAATTTCCAAAAAGTTTTAGGTTCACTGCAAATATCATTTTCCATGTCCGCAATATCTTCTGCATCCTTTATCCGAATTAATTTTTTTAATTCTTTGCGCGCTTGCCTAAACATATGAATGTGGTAGTTAGGATCACCGAAGCCGCACTTATGTTTCTTTAGATGATACAGCTTTTTTAAGCGCAGATTTTTCATTTGAGGAGTGAAAAACTCATCAAAGCTATTCTTAAATGAAGTTATTTTCGGGGCATGTAGGTCTAAGATTGTATATAAACGCTGGTAAAATTCGTCTACAGCCTCATTGACACAATTAAATTTTTTTAAGGATGACCAGTCTACAGAATTCAGATCTCTATAAATAAATTCGAAATTAGCCTTTTTATAATTATATGAATTTACGTCGTGTACTGGTTGTTTATTTGATGTAATTTTCCACGCAACGACAATAAAAAGTACAGGGTGATACAAATCTTCCTTAATCAGGGGATCAGTTTCTCTGGCAACTGAAAATGTTCCAAAATTAGTTAAAACAAGATCTAGGGTTCGTGATTTACTATTTAATATATTGTTATGACTATGAAGATTATTAGCATTCATAAAATTGCACAATTCTAGAATTTTATTGTCATGAACATTATTGTCTGCCAAAGAATCTACGCCACAGATTGTAGGAATATTGAAATCACCAATTATAACTATTCTATTGTTGCATATATCAGAAGACGTTTCCAGGCAGTCAAAAAAGGACTTGTAATATTCGACAGATGAGTTCGGTGGTATGTAAACACAACATACAAGAAAAGAATGCTGATTGTTAAATATTTTCACAAGTAAAAATTCATGAGAGGAATTATAAATTGTTAGACCAACGGACGACCATCTATTATGGACTGCTAACAAGACCCCCCACCCTCTTCTTCCATCGCGTCTATCACTACGATAACAATTATAATTACTACTAAATAATTCACCTGTATTAATATCGCTGTTAAGCCATGTTTCAGTCAATGCAACAACATCGACATCACAGGACATCATGTTGGAATAGAAGGTGCGTGTCTTTGTCCGCAATCCACGAACATTCTGATAATAAAAATTAACATTCACAGATAATGAATCTATCGAAACAAGTAATATAAATCTTCTGTGCTTAAACACACAGTCGATTCGTAATAAAAAAAATGAATTAGAATCTTTTTTACATGACAAACTCTTCGATATACTTTGCCTAACAGAACACTTTTTAAATGATAACGAAAGTAGTGAGTTTTTAATTGAAAATTATCAAATAAAATCATGCTTCACAAGGAAATCTATGAGTCGTGGAGGTGTTATTATCTTTACTAATAAACACTGGGACACTATTCCAATAAATAATATCAATAATTGTGCTATAGAGTTCAATTGTGAAGTAACGGCAGTATTTGTTACTAGCATTAAAACTATTATTATAACCCTGTACCGATCACCTTCTGCTGATTTCAACATATTTATGAATAACCTAGATAACATTTTTAAACATGTTGATTTCTCGAAAAATGTCGTCGTATGTGGCGATTTTAATGTGAATTTTAACATTTGTAACAATGATGTAAACAAATTATTGGATTTGTTAAGTACCTACAATTTTAAATCTCCTGTAAATTTCAACATAGGGGTCGAAACCGTATTGATAATGTTTTTCATAATTTCTTGAATACTCCAATTTCTGCAACAAAAGTAATTAATTCCTTATCGGATCACGACGGTATTCATGTCATTTTTGAATTTACCCATATTACCTGTCAACCACCCAATATTTATAAAGTCAGACCCATTACAGTAGCAGGTAAATATACAATGTTTAATAAATTACAAGAAATTGACTGGGACCCTCTAAATAGTTTCATGGACGGTACAAAAGCATTTGACAGTTTTTTTGATAAATTCCTATGTACTTTTGAGATTTGCTTTCCTGAAAAAGTGTTTAAAGAAAGAAGGAATTTTAACAACAACAAAATTACTTGGTTTAATGACAAAATCAAACAGTTAAGAGACCGATTTAACCAACTTGACTTGGATTATAAACTTAACCCAAATAACGAGACCAGGGCCCTAAGAAATAATTTTAGATCCAAGTATCGTGCGGAATTAAAAGTAGCCAAAATAAACGCAAACACGCTTTTTGTACAAAATTCCAACAACTTTTCAAAAGCTACATGGCAAATTTTAAATAGTAACAGACGCACAAAGAAGCAAACTTCCCCCGTAGATTTATTCACCACCGATGAATTCAACAATCATTTTCAGTAATCCGTAGAAGAATTAATAAATAAACTTCCTAACATTTCAATATCTTCCATGTCCCTTCTAAATGACAACTCAACATTTCCAGTTAATAGCAATTTCTCATTTCAGCCAATAAGTTTTAATAATGTACGCGATGCAATAAATTCTTTAAAAAACAGCAGATCAAAAGATGCTTATGGCTTGTGTGTTGACTTGATTAAATCTATGAAAGACTAGTGTTATTTCATTAACTAAAGTTTTTAATTCCTGTATCTCTTCATGCATCTTCCCGCATCAACTGAAGTTAGCCAGTATTATACCTTTTCACAAAAAGGGAGACACAAATAATTTAAGTAACTACCGACCAATATCTCTTTTGCCCATTTTTTCCAAAGTATTTGAAAAAATTATTTTTAACAAATTGTAGCCTACTTCAAAAACAACAATCTTTTTAGTGCTTCTCAATTTGGTTTTCGTTGCAATAAATCTACGACTGATGCAATTTTAGATTTCATTGACTGTGTGTGTGAGGGTCTAGAAAACAAAGAATTTTGCCTTGCTACTTTCCTTGATCTATGCAAAGCATTTGACTGTGTATATCACGCTGAGTTAATAGAAAAAGTGAAATTTTACAAGTTTAACACAGAAACTTGCTTGTTTTTAGAATCCTGAAAATAGAAAACAATTTGTAAAAATTGGTAATAATTCTTCTGAAATTTCTTCAACAAACTTTGGTGTACCTCAGGGATCTATTTTGGGACCACTTCTATTCTTGATTTACATCAATGACTTCTCCAGTGCCATTCACAGTAAAACAATTCTCTTTACTGACGATACGACCATCATTACACGCTCTCAGTCATTGATTAATGTAATTTCCGAAAGAGAGTCTCTTCTAGATGATGCTAAACTATGGTTTACTTCAAATAAATTACAATTAAACACGGACAAAACACAGACGTTATTAATATCTACAAGACCAAATAACTATGAAAATCCCCAGTTTGTTAAGTTCTTATGTGTACATCTTGACCCAAGTCTCAAATGGGATCAACACGTTAGCAACATCAGTAGTAAACTCTGTAGGACAATTTATTTACTAAGAAATCTAGTTAATTCAGTTTCCAGTAGTATCATTTTAACAGCATATTACTCTTTGTTTCAATCCCACATTACTTACGCGTTACTTGTCTGGGGCCACTCTCCATCCGCGGAATATTTGCATTACAAAGACGTGCAATACGAAAAATTGCAGGTTGTTCACACAGACAAGACTGTCGAAACCTCTTTGTAAATTTAAAAATTTTGACATTCCCTTCTCTTTATATATACCACTGTCTAATCTAAGCATATAAAAAATTGAATGTTTTAAAAACACATGATGCTGTCCATAGTTACAACACACGAAACAAAACGAATATATATCCAAATTATTTAAGACTTAATGCGTCTAGACACAGCACCAACTATTATTGCATAAAATTTATGAACTCTATCCCAGCAAATCTAAAATCTTTAAATTACTCCAAATTCACCTTAAAAATAAAAAAAATATTATCTGAAAAACCGATTTATACTTTTGCTGAATTTACGGAAATTAATTTTGATAGGTACACCACATAAATTATTGTTTACTTGTGATATTTATAATATAGTGTTATGCATAAGATGTTAACTGTAACTAATTTCTTTAATATTTAATTATATATGTATGTATGTATGACTGACTGTAAACAATACAATTGTAACACTGTCAATAAATATTATTATTATTATTATTATTATTATTATTATTATTATTAAGCGTCCACGAATACCGTGCTCCCGAGCTTCAAAGAGCTCGGGAGAGCGATTTTGAACAAACTGCCTCAACCCAGACGCGTTCCTCTTTCGTTGCGAGCGACGACTCGCAAAATCCTTCGGGGAATCGAAAAAAAGCTCCACCAGACAATGATAATCCCGACAAAGAGTCGGAATTCACATAGTCGCTAAACGCAAGCGAACCAGGAAGGCTAGTGCCAAGGCTAAGAAGCCTAAGCGTGCCAACCCCACCAAGTCAAATAGTCTTTCCTCGGACTCAGAGGAATTACCAGGATCAACTGGAACCCTCCAGCCAACGACAGATCCTAAGCTCAGAGACGTAGAGCCAAGGCCATCCACCAGCTCCGCCTCACCGCCTGATAACCCTAGAGAGAATCCCGCATCCAATGCGACTCCAGCGAGCAAAATACCCCCAATTAACTTGCGAACGCAAGTAAATTGGGCTAAGCTCAACAAAGAATTAAAAGATTCAAATATTATAATTGAATCTGCCAGCACAGCAGGTGGACTCAGTTCGCATCCATCCTGCCAGTTCAGGAGATTTCAGAGCTGCCCCCAAGCATCTGGAAAAGAAACAACTCCCCTATCATACATACAAGCTACCGGAAGAAAAAATGCTCAAGGTAGTATTAAGAGGTATCCCAATTGGGATTACTGACGAAGAAATCCAACAAGAGTTAATAGACCTGAACTACCCGGTTCTCTTAACCAAAAGAATCAGGGTAGGATCCACCAGGAAGCCCGTACCGCTCATCATGGTTGAGCTTGAAAAAACCGCAGCGGGAAAAGAGATCTTCCAATTGAAGGCAATCTTCAATTTAAGAATTAAATTCGAGACACTGAGGCGCAGCAACCAAATCCCTCAGTGCCATAGATGCCAGCAGTCAGGCACACTGCCCCCCCCCCAAGTGCGTCAAGTGTGGAGGAGACCACCTAACATCCACATGCACACACACCAAGGATAAGGGTAAAGCGCATTGCATAAACTGCAAGGGAGAACACCCAGCCAACTATCGCGGCTGCCCGGCTTACCCCAAAAACGCTACCCACCAACACAACCCAACAAACCCCAGAGAACGGGTAATAGCGCGACCAGCAATTACAAAACCTGGAATTTCATACAGCCAGGCCACACTCGGCACCTCACAGCCTCCCAGGACAAACATTTCAAAAGTCCTAACCGGCGAGAGATGCCCAAACTCCAAAGACGCAAAAAAAGCCGTCTCCCAGGCCAACCAAAAACGACTCCGCCCTAAAAATAAACGAAGCCAGCCCTAGCCAACTAACTGCTGACGTGGCAACTAACACTAAGGCAGCGCTAAAAATAACATTAGCCACACTCATGGAGGACTTATTAGCAACCCTCACTACGATGATAAACGCATTAGAATAATGACAGCACACCCGCGTAATCCACCTACAACGCTCAGATTAGCCTTCTGGAATGCAGATGGTCTAAATGAAAAGCGCTTCGAGCTGGAAGAGTTTACTCACCGCCACCAGCTTGATATCGTTCTAGTGAATGAAACCCACCTGAGACCGTCCTTCAACCCCAAAATAGCAAACTTCTGGCTATCTCCGTCACGATGACTAACAACAAGCAACTGACCATTTATTCAATATACCAATGCCCAAAATACAAGCTTCTCTAGGGCGACTTGGAAAAGCTTTTCAACAAGACCGGCCCCACGATCGCAGCTGGGCATTTTAACTCAAAACATCTGAGCTGGAACAGCCGCAACACAAATGGTAGAGACAAAGAACTACTCAAGTTCGCAATCCAACACTACCTTGAAGTCCACGGACCAACCTCGCCCACCTTTTTTCACAAACGAGGCTTCCGCCTGGATATACTCGATGTAGCAGTGGCCAAGAATGTCACAGTCTTGAACATTGAAACCGTTAACGACCTAACATCAGACCACAACCCTGTCATCATTGAGATCAATGCTGAACCCTCTTGTTTACCACCATTGCAAATCAAGAAGACCGACTGGCCACTCTTCATCGAGGAATTAGAAGAAAAGCTAGGGCCGCTGGCTCCGCTCAATACAATAGAGGATCTCGAGGATCACACCTCAGAAATAACCCAAAAGATAAAAGCAGCTCTTGCAGCCTCGACCACAACTAAGATGGCTCACGTCTCCAACCCTCTAGCTATCCCGCGTTGGCTCTGCCAGCTGATTTGGGAGAGAAACAAGGCGAGAAAGAAGTGGCAGCAAACCCGAAATGCCGAAACCAGAAATCTTTATAAATAAACTCAGATTTCAAGTCACCAGGGAGATTATTGATCTAAAAAATGAACGTTGGAAATCTACGCTTGAAAGTCTAGATAACAACCAAGACGTCATGTGGAGAATCTCAAGAAAATTAAAATTCAAAAGACGCTCAAACTCAGTTCTCCATGGTGAAAACGGTCTGGTCTACAGTTCCGCTGACAAGGCAGAACAGCTTGCCAACAGCCTACAGCTGCAATGTCAGAATAATTATGAGGATGTAGACCTAGACCAAATAGACCGAGTTAACAGAGTAGTCTAAACTCGGCTGCGACTTACCCATGACCACGAAGATATAGATTTTGCAACTCCAGAAGAAATCCACGCAATGACCTCCAGAGTTAACACCCGTAAAGCTGCTGGACTTGACGACATCCCCAACTTTGCTATAAGTCACCTGCCCAGGAGAGCTATAGTAGCGTTGACAAATATAGCCAACGCAACGATGAGACTCGGCCACTTCCCGACCGCAGTAATCAAGATTCCGAAGCCTGGCAAAGATCTTAAGTTCCCTCAGAACTACAGGCCAAACAGTTTTCTTAGTAATCTGAGCAAGGTGATTGAAAGGATAATACTCCAGAGACTTGAAAAACATACGGAGAACAATGCTACAATACCCGATACGCAGCACGGGTTTAGGAAACACTACTCTACAAGTCATCAGCTACTCAGAGTAGTGGAATTTATCTCTGGAGGTTTCAACTCGCGCCGTGCAACAGGCGCAGTTTTTCTGGACGTTGCAAAGGCGTTCAACAAGGTGTGGCACAATAGTTTGTGCTACAAATTAATGCAAGACAAATTACCACAACACCTGGTAAAAACCATTACGTCATACCTCAAAGAACGCACTTTTCAAATCAAGATTAACGGACATCTGTCGAAGCCAAGGAAAGTCGAGGCCGGCGTGCTTCAGGGCTCCTGTCTGTCTCCCCTGCTTTACAACATATATGTCAGCGACATGTTACCGCAGATATCTCGCGATCGGTGCCTCTCACCGCGTTATATCATACACCGTTGGATTCAGTGAGACAATTTCCATCGATCGCGACCCGTATAACAGCTCAAAACTCAAATTTAGAATCTTTTTAATTAATAAGGCTCAAATTCCAATAACTGGGCGTGGCCTAACGCCACAACTAGTCAAATTCCTTTCCCCCTCCACTGAAAGAATTGTATATAAGGAACGAGCATTCAACGGAGAGACACTGCATCATTCCGAGTCCGTACGCCGTACAGTGAACATGTTCGCTCTCCGGTTGTGTGTTATAATTAAAAACAGTGTAGTTATGTTTAAAAACGTGCTTTCACCCTATTAGAGGCACAATTTAGTGCCTAGTAAACACCTCTGTGCCAGTGCGTGGTTAATTCCACTATCGCTACCTCTCTTAATTGGCTTGTTGACTAATTACTACGTAATTATCAATGAGTTAATTGAAGCGTCCTTTGTTCTCCAGTGTAAACAAAGTGAAGTGACGTCACTGTGCTGGTGTTTTATAATCTAGAGACGCAATAGTGCCTAGAGTTTACCAAAACAATATAGTGAGTTACCCTCGAACACCGAGTGTAACTTTCTAGCCCAAGACAAGTGCGGCCCGCGTGCCGAGTGCGGCCTCCCTAACCAGTTACGGCCAAGCCAGGCCCGACAACCGGATCCGACCCGGAACCAAAGGCAAAGGTAAGAATTTAATACATTATTTGTGCCCATGTTACTAGGCCCAGCCGAACAACGTAACAACATGAGCATGAACCTGAACGACCACCAACAATGGCCCGATCTCAGAGAATTCGACCTCTCGAATCTCGACTTTACAAACCCGGACGACACCGCAATCTACCTTCGTTGTATGAGCAACCTGCACGAAGTCACAACAAGAATGAGGGCCGCAAGCCAGCACGGCTCCCCCCAGCCCCCTACAGACCCAGTCCCAGCAGTCGACAATAGCTGCGCATCCAACGCCAGCTGTATCACCGAAACCAACTACTCGACTGACGCAGATTTCCACTCAGACGCCTCCAGCTCCGACAATGACGGAGACAGCTCCGACATAACTGAATTTCAAAAACCCAAGAGACCCCGCAAGGCCAAAACCCCCAATACAGGACGCAACAACCAAGCTCGTGACAAGCAACCACTTTGAAGCCCTTGAGATAGAACCCGAGGTAATCCAACAACCCCTGTCCCAAGAATCAGCCCAGAAACCATCCACTTCCCAAGTCATCGCTGATCCAAACGGAAAATCACTCACCATGAAAAATAAGCGGAAAGCATCGAGGGACACTAGTCAACTGCCTTCCACCGACCCCTCCAAGCAACGTACAACCCCCAAAATGCCATCAATTACCGTCCATGATAAATCCAAGTGAAGAGCATCTCTGGCTCCATCATAGCCGCCAAAATCCGGTTCACCAGGGCGGAGAACCTATTCGACGGCATCCACGTCACCTCGGAGAGACCAGATGATCACCGCGCCCTGGCTACCTGGTTGAGAGCGAACAAGATGGACCACCATGTATATGCTTTCCCCCGGGATAAGCCTATCCGTGCTGTGATCAGAGGACTCCCCTCCGGAATAACAGCTTCGGAAATCCACGCTGAGCTCACCCACAAGGGCTTCCCTGTGGTAGAAGTCACGAAAATCAAAACTGGTCCCTCATTCGAAAGACGAGAATCTCCGCTAGCCTATGTCACACTCACCAAAAATGAGATAGGCAAGGCAATCTTCGACATCAATCAGCTGTTTTACCTTCGAGTATCCGTCGAAGGTAAAAACCGGGCAAGAAACACAGTCAGGCAGTGTTTTAATTGCCAACTATTCAGCCACAGCAGCTCCTCCTGCCAGTCCATCTCAAAATGCGCCAGATGTGCTAGTAACCATAATGTTAGAACATGCAAGGTCGCACCTACCGACCAAAATCTGTTTGCCTGCGTAAATTGCAAACGCGTAGGCAAACCCGGCTCTGGGCTTGGAGCTAGCTACCCCAGATGCACATACAACCCCAGAAATAATATTTCTAGGCCATTTATTGCATCGCATCAGCAAGAAGAGACGCACCCAACCACCACCAACCAACCCGAATCATTGAGGCCCTCTACATCGACTGCAGGCACCTCTGCCACCAGCTACAGCGCTGTAGCCGCAGGCAAAGGAAGGCCCACCAGACCAATACCAGTTCCCCTAGGTCCACCATCACCATCGGCTACTGGTCAAACTGGTTCAAACCCGCCGGGAGGGGGTACCCGAACCAGACAAACCACGACCAGAGCACAACCAGTTGCACCAAACCAAGCCTCCAGGGACCCCACACCCGAGGCAAACCAAACCCAAGGATTTGGTGACTTCTTCACGGAGATGTTCACCAAACTCGCCGCGACCATTTAGGAAAAAATTAAATCTTTCCTACAAGACCTCATGGGAGCCTCCTCCATGATGGAAGATTTCACCAGGCTGATCACCCGTATCCCAACCAACCAACCAGGAGCAATAACAGACGCACAAAACCACCATCACTAAATCTCGCATTCTGGAATGCGCAGAGTCTCCGCCCGAAAAAATATGACCTGGAGGTCTTCATTCATCGACACAAACTGGACCTAATACTAGTAAATGAAACCATGTTGAAGCCAGGATCACTATGCCCAAAAATAAAACATTTCGCCATCTATCGTCAAGACCGACCGACCGACGGCGGTGGCACAGCCATCTATATCCGTGATTCCATTGATCACTACGAAATCGACACTCCTGTCTTACAAAACCTCGAAGCCAATACCATCATCACACGAACCTCATTTGGAGATATCAAAATCTCGGCAGTCTACAAACAGCCGAAGAAGAAGCTTCTTGGAACAGACCTGGACCTGCTCCTTGATTAGAAAGGGGCAACAATCATAGCTGGAGATCTTAATTGCAAGCATCCGTCTTGGAACAGTCGAGTCACCAATCCCAACGGCAAAGGGCCCCGCGAATATGCCGACAAGACCGGTATCGCAGTCATTGCCTCTGCCGAACCGACTCATTACAACATATTCACCGGCAAAGGTGACGTACTCGACTCTTGCCTCATTAAAAACCTGAGCGCTCCAACGGACATATATGCAGTTAATGATCTCAACTCTGATACAGCCCAGTAATAGTGCACATCAATGGAACCACGGATAACACGCCAGACATCGTTTGCCAACGGGTAAACTGGGCCGCCTTCACGGAGCTTATGGAAGCCACCGCTAAGCCAAACATCTTAATAAACAACTTGGTAGACCTCGAAAGAGTAGTCGACTCTTACACCAGCGCGCTACATAACTCCATGAATGCGGCCTCAGTCACCAACAAGAAAAAGCTCGTCTATCAAAGACTGCCTAAAGAGATAGACGAGCTAATTCTCACCAGACGACGAGCCCGAAGGCAGTGGCAGCGGTACAATGACCCAGCCAGTCGCAATACCATGAACAGGGCAGCGCGACTTTTCAAAGAAGCCCTGACCGAACTGAAAAACAAAGAATGGCAGAAAAAACTAGATAGCCTGACCATAGAAGATAATTCCCTGTGGAAGTTTGCGCGCTGCATTCGTAAAAAGAAAACAAACATCCCGCCAATTCATGGAGAAAATGGCATGGCCTTCAGCGAAAAAAACAAAGCCGAGGCTTTTGCCGACAGTTTGGAACTTCAATGCAGCCCAAACTACCTGGACACCGACGAGGACCATATAGAACGGGTCAATGCAGCAGTCGACAACTTCTTGCTATACAAATTATCCCAACCAGATCCCGATCCCTACTTTGTAACTCCCAAATCCGTGGATGAAATTCTCAAACACCTCAACATAAGGAAGGCAGCAGGCCCAGACAACGTACCCAATATCGCGTTACGCCACCTTGGGAGAAAGGCCACGGTAGCGCTCACCAACATTTACAACACCGCCCTCAGGCTCAACCACTTCCCCTACCAGTGGAAGCAAGCGGATGTGGTTATGTTTCCCAAACAAGGAGCAAACCGCAACTTCCCACAGACCGATAAGCCTGCTGTCCAACCTAGGTAAGGTCTTCGAGACGATCATCCTCAACAGGCTACAACCCGAAATAAACCAGAGCAACGCCATGCCAGATGAACAACACGGCTTAGGCCTAACCACAGCACCGGACACCAACTGCTGAGGGTAGTCGAGCATGCGACCTACAGCTTCAACTGGAAGCTCCATACCGGCGCACTGTTTATAGATATCAGCAAGGCCTTCGACAAAGTTTGGCACGAAGGACTCCTCTACAAACTCATTGAGCTGAACATACCTCCGTATCTCGTGAAGGTAATTCACTCCTTCTTGGAGAGTCGCACTTTCCGAGTTAAAATCGGCACCTCACTCTCCTCGCTCAAAACCATCACAGCCGGGGTCCCCCAAGGATCCCTGCTTTCCCCCCTACTTTACAATATCTTTACCCACGATATCCCCCGCACCAAATACACTTCCATCTGCACCTATGCCGACGACACCGCCGTCCTCACCCGTGCGAAGAGACCAGCGAGAATAACTGCGATTCTCCAGGAAGCCAGCGACGATCTGGAGGAGTGGTTCACAAAGTGGAGAGTCAAAGTGAATGTAGCCAAAAGCATCGCTATGCTGATATCCAGGAACGGTTACAAGACCGAAGGCTATATTAACCTCTGTGACCAACCAGTTCCATGGGTCAAAACTACCAAATATCTTGGTGTCATGTTGGACAGACGACTAACCTGGACAGCACACACCAACTACATAAAATCAAAAGTCGCAAAAGCCAAAGTCGTGTTGTACCCCCTATTTAACCGAAAAAGCTATCTAAGCCAGACCAACAAGTTAAGAATATACAAGACAATCATTCGCCCCATACTCACGTATGCATCCCCCATCTGGGCATATAGCCTAAATAAAACCTCTCTCCAGACCCTCCAAGCAATCCAAAACATTTGTCTAAGACAAACCCTTATAACCAACAACAGAATCCATGAAGACCACAATATCCCCACAGTCTCCAACTACATTAAAGCTACAGCCGTTAAGTTTTTAAACGCGGCCTCCACCCACCCCAATCCCTCCATCAGAGGAGTACTCGACTACAACCCCGAAGACGGACGGGCCCACAGACGACCCAAACACATCTTTTTAGACGAACTGTAAGAATACAGTCCACATTCCTCACCAAGCTACATCTACAGACCTACCCAAGATAAGGTCAACTCTTTCCACACCAATAGACCCAAAAAGTCAACAAGTATCAAACTCCAAGTGAAGATGGGAAGGGCATAACTGCCCGGTACATCACAACCACGACACCAGATTCGAGCGGAGAGACACGGTTGCTTCTCGGCAACCGAACAAGTAACTTCACTGCTTGGCTTAGATGAAATTAGATGCAACCCGTCTTCAAAAGTAAATATTAAACCTACGAAGTATTCACCGAAGAATTGGTCGCTTCTCGGCAACCACGGCTTTGCTTCTAGGCGGCGCTTGCAACACCGACGGCTCTCGCTTCTTGGCGGGCGCTAGAAGCAACGACGGCTCTCGCTTCTCGGCGGGCGCTAGAAGCATCGACGGCTCTCGCTTCGTGGCGGGCGCTAGTAACCGCCCCCACACTCGATGCCAGGCAGGTGTTCCCGCCTCCACCTATTATTATCCTTAATACATAACGGACCACGGCAACATCCTGGCTGGTCGCAGAGGTAAGGCGTCAAGGGAGAAATACAACGCCAGACAAGCGCTCCTTCGCCACCGCCGACTTATTCCGACTTCCGCCGACTTATTCCTTATCTTACTGCGAGAGGGAGACCCGAGAGCTCAGTGTTTCACACCACTAACGCCGCCACCATCACAAAGGCGCCTGCTTCCCGTAGCAGCCGCCCCCGCTCGTTGGAACGGCAACCAGAGGGCCACAACATATGCCCAAGCCATATCCAAGCCGACGGCTGCACCTCCAGCACTGCCGCCCCCGGTTCTGACTGCCGCCTCCAGCATCAGTTGCCACCCCCGGGCGGAAATCATAATTAGAGACGGCCCTGAGTCCGTGGCTGCGTACCCAGCATTGCCACCGCCTCCAAAGTCACCTACAGCCGTACCGGCAGCTCAAGGCATCATTCCGGCCCCAATGGGACATCGTTCCGGGACCGCACCAACCGTAGCTGCCCGGATTGTGCTGCCGCCTGCAGCTCCGGCACCTGCCGCCCCCAGACCAAAAATACAAACTGGGGATCAAACTAACTGGCTCGCTGGCCCGATCAAGAAGGCGATCTTTATTTCGCCGCCGTCTCCTCCGGTTAAGCCTTCCGCCGCTCCCGCGGTTAAAAAGAAGTCTAGACGACGGATTCGGCCTATTCAAGGCCCCCTCATCGGTCTGTGCACAGCACCGACAAACACGCCGCCTCCTAAGAACCGCCCAGCCGCCCCCGACATAACAAGCCTTGTGAGGGCTTGTTACAACGAGATTTTAGGCCCGGAGACGCCGCCATCTACGCCGGCAATCAAAAGAAATCCATCTAGCCACCCGCCAACACACAATAACTCGCCTGAGAGGCAGTTACTAGAACTATTTGGTCCAATCACGCCGTCACCGCTGCCAGCCCGACAACGGTCACCAGTTGCCCGGACTCCGACGCCGACGACTTCCTTATCACTCTCCCCGATTCTCACCCTTTCTTTCCCTATCACCCCTGACATTCAATCGGTCAGAAGTCCGACTCCAAAGACGCGGAATTGCCTCACAAAGAAGCGTCTGGACTTCTGAACCATCTTCTCCTTAGCTTCATTTATCTTTCTAATGTTTGTCCAAATACTATATTAATATCATTTTCAATTATTTAATATATTATATAAATGTCTGTTTTATTTAATTTTTATAATAAAAGATTAACTTCATATTGTTTGTATCTTTTCAAATACCTTGGGGCTATCTTATTTTCCGGCAATTAGTGGTCGTGACTCTTCAAGTCAGAGAGGAATTCTGCGGACCCGCTCTTGAGCTAGCCAGGTAACTGTGTTCAGGGATAGTGGCCTGAGGACCTCGTCCGAGGGGCATTACCTCCTGCAACAGACATGCCGCGTACACCTGGCACTTTTGATGCTGAATACGCAGATGATACAGCAGTACTATATCGCTCAACCAAGGAGTCGATCATCGTCTAGCGTCTTCAGACTAAACTAGACGCACTGGACGAATGGTTTACAGCTTGGCGTATTAAGATCAATCCCGAAAAGAGCTCTGCGATGCTATTCAATAAAGGCAGGATGACCCCCAGAACAACACTAGAATTAGGAGGAAAAACAATCCCCTGGACCAAAAATACCAAATATCTTGGAGTTACCTTAGATATCCTATCTAAATAGGAGACTGAACTGGACAGCCCACATACAAAAGAAAAAAAGTCCGCGGCACCCAGGGCAGACTCTGGCCGCTCTTAAGATATAAAAGCAACCTGAGCTTAAGAAACAAACTTCACTTGTATAAAGTGATAATAAGACCGCAACTTTTATATGCTGAACCAGTTTGGGGCTATGCTAGAATTACCCTAATCGAAGCTGTCCAGAGATCCCAGAACCGGGTCTTAAGGATCATCTCCGGAGCTCTGTATGTTGTCCGAAATAACCAAATACATAGAGATCTATAAATGCCCTTAATTAAGGACGTAATAAAAAATCAAGCGACTAAGTTCTTTGGAAGAATAAAAAACGATGAACTGCCGCAATTCAGGGACATGTTCCTTGTTTGTATTCCCTATTTGTATCCCCTAATTGTTTGTATAAATTGTTGTAATACTTTCTAATTTACTATGTTTATTTTTATTATCACAATATTTTATACTTGTTTTGTTACCATAATATGTATATGTAAATACTTACGAATTTTTTTTTTGTAATTTTACTGTGTTACATTATTATTGGGAAAACTAACTTTAGTTGTCCTGTTGTGTAGCCAATAAACAAATAAATAAATAAATAAATAAATATGACGAGACCACCAGCGAGAAATATTCCAGACCCAGATTTGTCATATTTGAACAAGATTAAAAAATGAAAAACACCCAACGGGTGTTTCCAAACAAATCAACAAGAGAACTCCTATAGGAAAACAAGCGATCGTTAAGTTATGTTTTAGAGCGGTACTTAAACAGCAGAATTAGACAATAGTAGAGTGGATCAGTATCCATTGAACCTTCAATGCGATCAGTCTTCAATGAGTCTTCCGATAACCAGCTTCTAGAACACATCAACTATCAACAAGTATTTTTCAAGTGAGTTGACATCGAGAACATAAGTGCTACGATATACTGTAAAGAATTAATACACTCACAAATAAATGTAATGCACGCTGACACCTTCAGCTACTTGCATTTATTCTCCGTCTTCGTAAACACAGCACGCTGATCGCTTTCGGCGTGTCTGTGTTCCGTTCGCTGACGGTTTAACGAACCCCCAGCGCCGTCACGATACGTGGATACTTTTCACGTGCCGTGACTCATCGTCACGTCCAACGCCGTCCAGTTCGTACCCCGACTACGATCTCACGGCCTGTGCCGCATTCAGACGCCAGCATCCCCGTTGCCGCCCGTCATCACCAGCTCTGTACCGCTGCTGCAGACACTGCACCATCGTCGATACCACCGCCAAAGAAGAGAGGTTCTGTCTCACGCCGCCGGCACGCTGCTGCGTGGAACTACCGCCGCAATCTACGCTCCTACGAGGCCCCTAAGGCCTACGTAGACTTGAAAAAAGCCGTCAGGAAGGCTTTGTACCACCAACACCGCCAACCACCAACACCGCTCAAGGCCTCAGCACGCCCGCTCGTGCTGCTGTCGCCTTTGACGGCAACTTCACGCTCGTCGGTCACAACCTCGACACCGGGAGCGACACACGCATCACTAGCTGTCCCAGCCACACCTGGTAAGAAGAACTAAGAAGCTAAGACGCCGTCTTATCACGTTATTCGGCACCGCGTCACCGCCGTAGAAGCTGTGTCGAGCGACACTATCACGGGACGCCTCTCGCCGTATAGACCGTCTTTCTCCTTTCTGCTCCAATCCTATTATTATTTTTTTGGTGTATATCTTTGTTGTAGATACAGCGCCGCAACAATGGCGGTGCGGGAGGTGCGGCCGCACCAGACGCCGGTTTTATAGCGGCGCCAAAAAATTACATTTCTATATATTTTTTAGCTAAAGAAATATTTTATCATTGTAAATAAAAATATAAAAATAATTTATTTAATTTAAAAAAAACACCGTTTGATAGTCACTGGAATATATTTGACAATCGAATTACGCGCGATTTATACTTTTTAATTATGCATTGGCCCGTGCGCGCAAAAACTTCCGTTCAAACTCCTGTGTCGCTGTCCAATTTAAGCCGGACTTCACATTAGTCTTGTGCGTCTTTGATTGCAGTTCATAGTGTGCTCGAAGTTTTTACTGTACAAACTGTTTATTTTATTTTTATAGTGAATTTGAATATTTACCACAGTGAGTACAACATTTTTGAATATATTTCTTAGGTTCTTTGTTGAATTTTTTCAATTCAATTTTTTATCAATTCAATCAATTTTTTTAGTTTTAATTTTGGGAGCCTTCCATGAGGCGGGATCCAGGTGCGTTGCACTCGATGCCCCCTCCAAAAGGCCGGCCCTGACAGAAAGACACAGAAATTGAAGCACTGCATCTAAAAAATTATAAAGTTTCCTCTTTCTACTGCAGAAAAATTATACAACACGGCGGTTCCATGATTTTAACAAAAACGAATTGCCAAGGTGTTTTCTTGCCGAAATTAAATAAACTATCAATTGAATATCACTGCGAGATAAGCTCTGTATTTTTAAATAATTCAAATGTTATAATTGTATGTCTATATAGATCTCCTCATGGAGATTTAACTTTATTTATGAATAATCTACTCTTGCTTTTATCAGTAATAGATTTCTCAAAAAATTTTATTATCTGCGGTGATTTTAATGTAAAATTTAACTCAAATGAAAAGAATGCTGTAGAATTGGTTGACCTGTTACTTTCTTATGATTTGATTTCTTTGGTTAACTTTAATACTAGAGGCCCGAATCGTTTAGATAATATTTTCCATAAATTAAATTCTGCCTTTTCAAAAGATGTCGCTGTTCAACAATTTGTGTCGGGGATTTCTGATCACTTTGGTATAAAATTCTCTGGAAAACTTATATCCAATACGATCCTATGAAAAAAATAACGAACCTACGATTATCAGACCAATTTCACAAGTAGGTAAATACAAATTTTATAAATCAATAGAAAAACTTGACTGGTCTTCTTTAAATAATATAAGTAATGGAAATGACGCTTTCGATATGTTTTTTAAATTTTTTTTATCTATTTTTGACAATTGTTTTCCCCAAAAGACTATTAAAAAACATACCGTCAATATAAAAGACATTGCTCCCTGGTTTAATAATAATTTCCTAAATATGCGTAACACTCTATGTGAACTGGACTTTGCTTACTCTAATAATCCTAGTCAAGAAAATCGGATCAACAGGAATGCATTTAGATCTAAATATCGGTCTGAAATTAAAAAGGCTAAAATAGAAGCGAATTCTGTTTATGTTAAAACTTCAAATAATATTTCTAAATCTACCTGGGACGTCATCAATAACAAAAGACAAACAAAAAAATCAAAATCTATGCCTGAAACAGATATCTCCGCCAATGCCTTCAATAACTACTTTACGAATATTTCAAATACCATCTTAAATTCATTGCCAACTAACAATATTTCCCCTCTATCTTATATGGAATCAATGAGAGTCAACAAAACCTTCTGTTTTACACCTGTCTCACAAATTCAAGTGAGAAACGCAATAGATTCGTTAAATAATAGTAAGGTTAGGGACATTTATGGCTTAAATGTTGATATAATAAAAACTGTAAAAAATTTAATTATTTATCCGATCACTAAAATTATTAATATTTGCATAGCTTCGAGTACCTTCCCCAATTCGCTCAAAACAGCCTCTATCTTACCCTTGCATAAAAAGGGTAACCCTAACGACCCAAATAATTTTCGACCAATTTCTCTCCTCCCTATTTTTTCTAAAATATTTGAAAAAATAATATATAAACAAATATCAATGTATTTTGAACACAATAATATATTTAATGATGCCCAATTTGGTTTTAGACCAAAAAAGTCGACAACCGATGCAATACTGGCCTTCACTAATGAGGTATCGAACGGACTTGAAGCCGGGGATTACTGCCTTTCGACCTTCTTAGACCTGAGTAAAGCGTTTGACTGTGTCTCCCACGCAATATTGTTGGATAAACTAAAAAAGTATGGTTTTGAAGATGACAGTTGTGCTTTTATAACGTCATATTGACATAATGACATAATATCAGATCCGCTTTATATTAACTGTGGTGTGCCGCAAGGCTCAATTTTAGGGCCGCTGCTATTCTTAATCTATATAAATGATTTCCCTTGTTCTATAGACAATTGTTCTCATTTTTTATATGCTGATGATACAACCATTCTTACTCGATCTCAGTCATATGATGACCTATTACCGAACAATGAGGAAATTATTTATAAAGCACATTCTTGGTTTCTTACCAACAAATTAAGTCTAAATATTAGTAAAACTAATAATTTACTTATATCTTTAAGAAATAATAATTTCAATAACCCTGCTTCTGTCACTTTCCTAGGTGTTCAAATAGACCCAACTCTTAAATGGGATAAACACGTATCTGTGTTATCAAGAAAATTATGCAGTACTATTATATATATTCCAGTCCCAGATATCTTACGCTCTATCTGTATGGGGACACAGTCTATCAGCGGAACGAATTTTTAAATTGCAAAGACGCGTAATAAGGATAATCGCGGGAGTATCCTATAAAGCAGATTGCAGGGAACATTTTATCAGTCTAAATATAATGACTTTATATTTATCAGTGTCTACGGATTTAAAAATGTTGGATCGTACACTACTGTTGAGCAGTTACATTCTTACAACACAAGAAATAAATCAAAAATCTACCCTGTTTATACTAGATTATCAAAAACAAGAAATTGTAGCAACTATTACTCAATTAAATTCTTAAATATGTTACCAACAGAAGTCAAATCAAATTCCATAGAAATATTTAAAAATAAAATGAAACATTTTATCATACAGCATCCTTTTTATAAAGTGGAAGATTTTACTAATTTTAATTTTAAGACAGTAAAATGGTAATTTTTAACTCATAAATGTAAATGTGTTTTTGCAAAGTGTTTTTATAAATTTTATTATTGTATGACCTAAATATGTATTTCTGACTGACTTAAAACACATTATGTGTAATTTTGTCAATAAATTATTATTTATTTATTTATTTATAATTTAAAGTACTAATTATGCGCACTAAATTTTGAGTATTTTTGGTCACTAAATTAAAACGGGTTTTTATTTGGGAGGTTAACAGTTGTTAAAATTTTGTTACCTAAAAGATGTAATTTTTTTCTTGGAAATTCATACTAGTTCAAAATACGGAATATTAAATAAAAAATAAAAATTAAAATAACGGTAAAATGTCGTACATAAATATTATGAAAAAAAATCACTCTCTCATTTTTTTGCATTCATTGCGTCAACTCGGTCTTTTTAATGTAATAGAAATAGTTCAAATTACTATTTTTGAACATTCAATATCAACATTTTTATTAAATGTAAAATATTGTTGTAGCCAATAATGGGTCCAAAAAAAAGTCGGGACCGCAAAACTTGAAAGAAAAGAAGATACACGATGAAAATAATAAAAAATTATCAAATCAAATGCAAAGATGGTTTAATGCAGCTGCCACAAAAGAAAATTTAAATAATCTGGTGAAAATGAAAATTTTACTGCAGAAAAAGAAATGAATGCTAGCTCTTCTACACAAGAAATATTATCAAGAGTTGAAAAGCTAGAACCCACAATTAAAGATGAACGTGAAAATATTTTTGAAAATGACATTAAATTTGCAGAGTTATTGGAAGTAGAAGTAGATGTTTCAGAAAATGAAACCTCAACAATGAGCGCGGAAAACGAAACAGAAGATAAGGAGTGTTCATCAACTATCTTACAGTATAATGATCCAGCTAACTGGCCAACGATTATAGATAAAATTCGAACAATTTTAGTTTTGAACGGTCCCAAGAATCCCGATGAAAATTTTACATATCCCGTTTCATCAGACGGAAGAAGTTTTAATTATAAGTGGGTTTACAAAACATTATCGAATGGAGAGCAAAACGTCATGGCTGGTTTTTAGTGAATCGAAAAATGTTCTATTTTGTTTTCCGTGCTTATTATTCTCAGAGAATCTCAATTCTAATTTTGCCAATTTAGCTACAGGCTTCAATAATTGGAGACATATGTGTCCACGTTTACCCAACCATGAAAATAGTCCAGAGCATAGAAAATGTTACATGACGTGGAAAGAAATGGAAAGAAGATAGAAAGAAGGTAAAACGACTGATAATGATTTACAAAAACAAATTCAACTTGAAACAGAGAAATGGCGTCATGTTATTAAAGTAAACATTAACATAATATTATTTTGTGCAAAAAATAATCTTCCATTAAGAGGTTCATCTAATACAATTGGTGATTCTAAATGTGGAATCTTTCTGGACTTAGATTAAATGATAAGCCACTATGATCCATTAATAGCACAACATGTAGAAAATCTTAGGAAAGAAAAAAATGCTACATCATATTTTTCCTGAAAAATACAAAATGAAAGTATCAATTTAATACGAAATAAAATAAGACGTTAAATTATTAATCAGATAAATGAAGCAAAATATTTTTCCATGATGTATGATTGTACTCCTGATGTGTCACGGATAGAACAAATGTCACAAATTATACGATTTGTAAAAATTTCAAAAGGAAAGTGCGAAATAATTGAATATTTCATCGATTTTATTGAATCAGTCGAAAAGACCGGATCTGGTCTAGCAAATGAAATTTTAAACAAATTATCGTCTGATGGATTAGATATTGCAAATTGTAGGGGTCAGGGATACGATAATGCAGCGAATATGGCCGGCAAATATAAGGGAGTACAGGCAAAAATATTCTATTTGCATGTAAATAGAATAAATATATTTGCCCAGTTTGTTCCTTGCGCTGCCCACAGTTTGAATATCATAGGGGTCCACGCTTCGGAAGTTACACCAACTATGATAACATTTTTTGGACTGGCAGAAAGAATCTTCAATTTTTTTTTCGAGCTCTACATCTAGATGGGCAAAATTAACAAACGTTTCAAACATTTTCTTGAAGCGAAATTGTTTAACTCGATGGTCATCGAAAAAAAAAATGCAGCTACTGCCCTCAATAAGCAATTTGATAAAATTTACAACCTTCTAGAACAATTAGCAAGTGATTATTCTTTAAACGCTGACGCAATTTTAAACGCACACATTTTGTTGAAACAAATAGATTTCCGATTTATATGTCTTCTTAATATGTGGAGTGATATTTTGATAATTATTGACAGAGTTAATTTATCTCTGCAAAATGAAAAAATCACAATCGATGCGGCAACTAAAATGTTGGATGGTTTGATGTCGACCTTGAAAGACTTTAGAAATAGAATTTTGGATGATATATTTGCTAGGGCAAAAGAGACAGCTGAAAAAATAAATATTGAAAGTGATTTTCTGACGAAACGTGCACGTAAAATAAGGCGCATGTTTGATGAAAAAGCGGAAGACGAAACGCACCTACAAACATCTAAAGACATTTTTATAAAAGAATTTTATATGGTAATCGATATTATAACTTCTCAAATGAATTGGAGATATGATTGGAGAATGAACGCAGTTTTAGTAAGTTGAAATTAATTAAAAATTATTTGCGTTCTACTATGTGCCAAGAAAGATTGTCGAATTTGACTTTAATATCCATAGAAAATACTATAGCGCAATCTATAAATTATAAAGAGGTAATTGATGAATTTTCAAAAATAAAAACCAAATTGTTGAGCAGTTTCCGAAACGTCCGAATTTTTTTATATTACTCTTGAAGTATTATATCTTTTTGATACTAATACTCATTATATTGTACTATTCTAGCCTAGTACTATCAGCAATGGCAAACGTCCAAAATAAAGGTGTCTGCATTAATATTGGACCATTGCAAAATAATTTCAAAGATATTACCCTAAACAAGGTAATAAATAAGGCCATAAAATTAACTCAGCCATCGTTCAGGCCAAAAAATCTGGAAAAAGTGTCGGAGGCGTTCACAAAGGAAAATAATTACCCAAGCCTAATAGTAAAGAAGTGCACCAAAAAAACGTCTATGGGTGACCTACAATCGGAATACCAAACCAGAAACTAGTGATGAAGAAAACCCGCATTATTCCAAGTTCTCGTACCAAAACACCAGCTTCAATGGTTTTAAAAAGATATTGAAGGAACATAATGTCTCTCTCGCTTTCTCGACAAACAATAAAATCAGTCAGAATTTCACCAACTTGAAAACAAAAATCCCTAAACTTGAAAACTCTGATGTAGTATACCAAATCCCATGTGGAAACTGCAATAAATTCTACATTGGGACCACTCATCAGACCCTGAAGAAAAGACTCACACAACACAAGTCTGATACTCATGTAAAACCAAAAAGTACAGCTTTAGCCATTCATGCTAATATCCTTAAACATGAGTTTAAAAACGAAGAGGTTAAGATTCTGGATAAAGAAATTAACACCGAAAAAAGATAAATCTCGGAAATGTTGCACATACAAGCATATGAAATAAACTGTGTTAGTAAAAAAACAGATACGCAACTAAATCAGCTGTACAAAATTTTACTATAAGATATGACCAATTTAGTCATATCAATTTAGTAAAATTTAAAAAGAAACATTAGTCAGACTAATGTTTCTTTTAAACATATGGGTCAAGACAAGATACGTACAATGTATCACACAACATACGTACGGAGTGTCTATCACCGACATGAGTCAGACCGACAAGTATTTTCCTAATTCTTGTCCATATATTTTTAACGGAATTATAGGAACACGTCAATTTTGACACACAGTTTTAAACTACTGTTGATTATGTGGTGATTTTAACTGACTGACTGGTAAGTTGTCTTTATTTCTATGTTTTGAAACACTTACAATATTATACATACACTGGTTTATTAACCAATTTTCAATGTTACACTTAGTAAAACACAAACTAAACACAATGTTTTATAAATCATGTTTGCATGTAATGTAATTTAATTCAATTTCATACATTTTAATTTTAATTTTAAACTGAAGATGTGAAACTATCCATGCACGAATTTCGTGACGGAGAGCATATATTAACTCACGTCATAGTGACGCACTCATTTTAGCGACTCACACTCAAGCGATACATGTTTGAAGGCACTGCACTTATGTTTTGTTAGTAAAAATGTTAAATACACGCACTGTTTTAAAATGTTTTGTTTGGGATTGTTAAAGTTTCTTGCACTGAACCATCTTTAATGCCAATGCTATCCGTTGTTATAAACACTCGGCAATAACACTGATTTCACACTATCAATGAAATTAAAAAAAAACAAAAACTATTTAGTTATTATTATTATATTATTATTATAAGGTGACCAGACGTCCCGGTTTGGCATAATTTGTCCCGGCGTACCGAAAGGTACCCTTTGTGTCCCGGTTTAGAATTCCAAAAAAATAAACTTCAAGAACCCAATTTTTTCCCAATTATATCCCGCAAGCCCTCAAAATATTACTTTACAAATGTCTATCAAATATTTTAGAAGCGAGATAAACGAATTTTCAAATAAAAACAAGGATATTTAAATATCAAGATTAAATAAATGATAATTATTACGATTTAACTTCAAATTTTGAACATAAACGTAGTTTACGAGCGGTGACTCATAAATTCTCCCGCTCCCCTCTACCTACCTAGAGTACAGAATATTTTCTGTTAACATCAGTTATGTTTCGTGTGTTATACTTACATGATTTGAGTGATACACATTGAAGAATAACTGTTACGATAAGTTAAACTATTGTAAAAAAAACTTGTGAATTCACCCTAACATGTCTTCTAAATATAAACGCAAGTGCAAATTTACTGAAACTCTTCAGAAAGAATTTTATTTTATTAAACAAATTAAAGTTGAAATTGATCATGATGTAAGATGTAGTATTTGCGGAACAACGTTTTCAGTGAGCCACGGCGGAAGTTCTGATATTAACGACCATATTAAAACAAATATGCGTCAAAAATTACTTACTGCTGCAACTTCAAGTCAAATGGTTTCATCTTTTTTCAAGAAAGAAACAATGGAAAAAGAGTAATTCCTTTTAGCTGCAAAAGAAGCTACACATGCCTATCATATAATTATGCATAATCACACTTTCCGATCTACATAATGTACATCTAAGCTGATGCGTTACATGAAAAAAAAAAAATAGCTGTGCACGTACAAAACCTGAAGCAATAGTTTTGAACGTAATTTTTCCCATGTTGGATCAAGAGCTTAAGAATGACTTAGCTGAATATAATTTTATTTCAGTATCTACTGATACGTCCAATCATAAATATATAAAATTAGTTCCAATAATGATGAGATATTACAAACCAACAGTGGGCATTCAGTCAAAAATACTTGAATTCAAGGATCTGTCTGGTGAAACCTCTGCCTTACTTACAAGCTATTTAACAGACATTTTAAATGAGAACATATTAACAAAAAAAATTATTGCGTTCGGTTCAGATAATACCAATAGCATGATGGGTGGATCAAAGCAAAGAGAGCATAATAATGTACTAAAATGCTTAAAAGAAAATGTCGGATCTGATGTACTAGGCATAGGGTGTGCTGCTCATATAATTCATAATGCCAGTCAAGTAGCAGTCGACCAACTTCCTTTTGACTTGCTCTTGTAGTCAAAATTTATAAATATTTTCATAATTATACTGTTCGAGTAGAAAGACTGAATGAATTTTGTCTCTTTGCCGAAACGGAATATCAACAGTTACTCGGATATAGTTCTACTCGTTGGCCGGCACTTTTTCCCGCTGTTAAAAGAATTATTGCAGTTTATCCAGGACTTAAATCCTTTTTTCTCTCTGTAAACGCATGGCCAGTTGTTATCCGCAAGTTTTTTGAGGACCCTACATCAGAATTATGGCTGCATTTTTCACTAAATCAATTACAAATATTGCATGATACTGTATTAAATATTGAAGGAAAATATGTTTCGATAAAGGAAGTTCATACAGCTATAAATGATTTAAAAAAGCAACTGACCTCACGTAGAAAAGTGAAATTTCTTGGTTATAATCGATCATTTTGTTGAGGAGGGTTTACTAGATTCAAACACAATCTATCAGACGGTTGATGAATTCTTCGGCACATCTTTAAATTATTTAGAAGAATGGGCAAACTGTTTCCAATTTGGATCCATATTTCAATGGGTTTTACTGAAAGCAATACCAACATGGAATGATGTTACAAAATCAAGAGGCTTGGTAAATAAATATCTAAATATTTCAGCGCATAAATTCTCCACAATTGATCAAGAATTGCTATTTACAGAAATTACGAGGATAAATAAATTTTTGGAAGAAAAATCAAATGAGGATGAATTTAAAACTGAAAGCGCAACAAATAAGTGGAAAAAAGTTTTTAGTCATTTTGATGAGAATTCTATTCCTTGTCAGTATTGTTGGGAAATTGCTATTCAAGACGGCGTTGGAAAATAACAACAGGAAGTTAGCAACCAGAAAATATATATGACAGTTATTTATTGATTAAAAATACTTCTGTAAATTCTTAATTATACAATATATATAATTTATAATATATAAAAGCATCCAGTTTTCTTTAATTTACACTGTCTCACCCCACCGTTAGGCGAATCGTGACAGTTGGTGTCAATCGGTGGGATTTTAATTTGAAAAAAATTTCACGGCAAAAGATAAAAAAATATTTTGTTGAGGAAGGTCAACAGGGAAAATTTTTTTTGAAAAATCTTTTGTTCCGACGGTGGTCCTGCTGGTAGATAAAGAAGCAGAGAAGGCAAGAAGTGAAGATAAGGGAAGCAGTTATTTGGATGTAAGACAACTGGAACAAATACTGGAATCTGGTTTTGGCGGTGTACTGCTCATTCATCGAGTTGGGAGCCATTGCAGTCAGTTATTTGGAAAAGGTGACAGCTGATGCAAGATTTTTGGTTACGTAAGTAATACTTGATTGTATTTCAGAGTTTATGGTCTTAATTGATGTCTAGAACTCAGGTTATATTATTTATGTACCTATCTGTAAATATTATTTAAAAATATTATCTGCTGTACGTCAAAATTTTTCAAAAAGGGTTTGTTAAAATTTTGACGGGTTTTGTTTATTTTTTAAAGCAAAATATTGCTGGAATATTTGTCATTTTGTCGAATTTGGTCTTGTAAAAAGTTGTTACACAGGAGTATTTTGTACGAGACAAAGAGAATTTACATTTGCATTTATTCTGGTTTATAGAATTTAGTGTGAATTCCTTTATTAAAATTAAACAAATTTTTTAGAGAAACATGTGTTCTGAATTTAATATTTTTACGGTGAAAGAGTTACAGTATGTAACTGAACTGTTTCAACTACCAAAAGTGACTAAGAAAAATGAAATGATAAAAAATTTAGTACAAGAAGGCATTACAGTTGAAGATGTAAGAATAGAAACAGAAACATGGGAAGAAAATCCAAATAAAGGAAGAAGAGAAAAAATGGAACGTTTAGAAAAGGACAGAGAAGAACGATTAGAGTTAGCACGACTAGAGGCTCAGATAAAAATCGCGCAAGCGCAGAGTCAAAATGTATCTAAAGGTAATTTAATTTCTAATGGTAATGTTAATTTTAATATGACAAAATATTTGCAACCATTTAAAGATCATGGCGATATGAGTTTGCATTTAACTAATTTTGAAAGGGTTTGTAGACAATTAGACATTGACAAAGAAACTTGGCCTATTCGTTTGATGAGTGTTTTATCACCAGCAGCAAACGAAGTGGTCGCACGTCTGTCTGAAACAGATTGTAGAAACTATGATAAGGTTAGGGCTAGTTTACTAAAAAAATATCAATTAACATCAGAAGCATTTAGGTCAAAATTTCGATACGGTAAACGTAAATATGATCAAAGTTATTCTGAATTCGCATATCATCTTAAAGTAAATTTAAATGAATGGATTAAGAGCGAAGAAATAGGGGAAAATTTTGAGAAATTGGTACAATTATTTAGTTTAGAAAAATTTTACAGTTCTATATCTTCTGATATGAGATTTTGGCTTGAAGATCATAACAAGTCAAAAACTATTGAGGAAGCCGGAGATTTAGCCGATGAATATATTTCAAAACGAGGTTCAATGGGAGAAAAATCTTACAATCCCAGTAATTATAAAAATTTTAATAAATTTCATAAAAATAAAGTAGAAAAATTAGGTTTTCAAAGTAATGCAGACGGTAGCGCTGATGATAGAATAAAAACAGAAAATGATAAAACGGAAAAGGTTGTAGATAAAAGTAATTTTGATAAAAGGAGACCTTTTAGATGTTACGGTTGTGGGGCGGTAGGTCATATGAAGAATTCCCCAGAATGTCCTAAGGCGAAAGTAATTTTGGCTTCTTTGGAAACAAACGACGAAAATAACGTACTTCTAGATCCTTATACTATCGTAGGTCAGATAAATGGTACAGAAATAAAAATTCTGAGAGATAGTGCAGCTAGCTATGATATGGTGCATAGCAGCTTAATTAAATCTAAAGAATTCACAGGAAAGTGTGTGAACATTCGTGGTGTTCTAAGCGAAGAAAGTAAAGCACTTCCAGTGGCGAAGGTGACCTTAGTTTGTCCACAATTAGGGAAAGTGGAGACTGAGGCAGCCGTTTCAGATCATCTGCCAATTGCATATCCTTACCTATTATCAAATAGAACGTGGATGATGCTAGACAAGAAGCAAAATACAGATGCAAATCATGTATTCGCACTTACGAGGTCTAAAGCGCGAAAAATAATACAAGAAGAAAATCTAAATATAGATAATAAAATAATAGTAAACACTGAAGATAAAAAGAAGGAGGAAGTAAATGAAACCTTTCAAACCCAAAAAGAAAGGGCAGAAGAAAGTGTTGGTAATAATGGAAAGAAGAAAATTATTTCTGAGATAAATGAAAGCAGCCAAGATGGTTTTAGAGACTTATCAGGGAATAATGAAGAATTAATAAGTATTCCAGATTCTGATATAAAATTTTCTGATATTACAACACTAACACCTACTACTTTAAGGACATTACAGATGAATGATCCTAAACTTCAAGAATATTTTGATTTTGCGGATTCCAAGAAAGAAATGAATGGTGCTAAATTCTATATAGTCCATGGTATACTTCATCGAAGATTTTACAAAGAGGGAAGAAATTATGAACAATTAGTAGTACCCTCAAGTCTGCGAGAAAAATTAATAAATATTGCTCATAATAATATGTGGATGGGGCATTTAGGATGCAACAAGACAATTGAGCGGATAAAACAAAATTATTGGTGGAGCCAACTAGCGAGAGACGTTAAAATGAAAATTAAATGTTGTGACACTTGTATGCGAGTAGGTAAGTCAACGGATAAGCGGAAAGCGTCCATGTTTCAAGTATCTATAATTACAGAACCTTATAGACGCGTGAACATTGACATAGTTGGTCCTCTGCCTAAAACAAAAGCGGGAAATAAATATTTATTAACTTTAATATGTTGTGCAACAAAATTTCCAGACGCCATAGCTTTACAAGTTGCAGATTCAGAATCAGTTGTTAAAGGATTGTTGAATGTATTTTCGCGAGTAGGGTTCCCAGCGGAAGTCCAGACAGATTGGGGAACTTGTTTCACCAGTAATTTAACAACTGAATTTTTCGAACAATTCGGAATCAAAATTATTCATAGTTCTATTTATCATCCTCAAAGCAACGCGGTCGAGCGATTCCATAGTGTAATCAAAAGAATTTTGAGAGCTCTTTGCTATGAGCATGGTGATGACTGGGACGAATATGTAGATCAAGCTTTATTTGCTATTAGATGTGCACCACACGCCGCACATGGATTTAGTCCAGCCGAGTTGTGTTACGGAAGACAACTTCGATCACCTTTGAGTATGTTAAAAGATTTATGGATAGGGAACGAAACTAATGAATCAGTAGTTGAGTATGTTCTGAATTTATTAGAAAGGTTAAAATTCATGCAAGAATTAGTTGAAATTTCATTAAAAGAAGCTAAAATTAAATCTAAAAAGTACTATGATAAAAATGCAAGAGACATGAAATATGAAATAGGTGAAAAAGTCATGTTATTTCAGCATTCTCGTACAAATAAAATGCAAATGCATTGGGCAGGCCCTAAAAAAATAGTTAAAAAAATTTCTGATTCAAATTACATAATTGAGGATCTTGTAGGTAAAAGAAAACAAACTTTAGTGCATGTTAACTTAATCAAGCCATATTATGAAAAGGCTGAGGTTGTAGCCTTTACATTTTGTCAAACAGGTGAAGATGAAGTTGAATTAGATATTCCTGAATTAGGAACAGACCACGAGAAGATTGATTATACCGCAGAAGAAGTCATAAAAATGGCTAAAGGAATTGGACATCTAACGGAAAATCAGAAGAAACAACTAATGGAACTTATAGAAGATTTTCCAGGACTTTTCTCAAATCGACCGGGGCGTACAACTTTAATAAAACATGACATTTCATTGAAAGAAGAGAAAATAATACGAACACGTGCATATTCGCATTCACCTAGGGTAAGGGAACTTATAGATAAAGAAATAGACAAAATGCTTAATTATGGGGTTATAAGACCAAGTGATAGTCCTTATTCATCTCCCATGATTTTAGTCGAAGCAGAAGGAAAAGAACCAAGGCCTGTGATAGATTATCGAGCATTAAATGCGATTACGATTCCTCAACAACATCCTGTACCCAATATTGAGGTATGCGTAGAACGATGTAGTTCTGCAAAGTATCTTAGTCTCATTGATGTAGTTAGGGCATATTGGCAAATTGGAATGACGGAAAGAGCCAGCAAATATGCTGCATTTATTACTCACAGAGGAATTTTTGAGCCGGTCACAATGGCATTTGGACTACAGTCAGCACCATTTTCATTCCAAAGGTTGATGGACAAAATTTTAGAAGGAATGGGAGATTTTGCTGAGCCATTCTTAGACGATGTTGCAGTACATTCACTGACCTGGAACGAGCATTTGAAGCATCTTCATCAGGTATTTACTAAAATGCATGAAGCAGGCCTGACTATTAAGGCACAAAAATGTGTCTGGGGTCAAGCAGAAGTGCTATATTTGGGTCATATTATTGGCCAAGGATGTAGAAAACCATCTGAAGCCAAGGTAGCAGCAATACAGAAATTAAGGCGGCCGGAAACAAAGCGAGATCTTCGAGCATTTTTAGGAATTACTGGTTACTACAACCACTACATTCCAATGTATTCGGAAATAGCAAGCCCACTGACGGACGCTCTACGTAAAAATGAAAAAAATCGTGTAGAATGGGACGAAGTCAAAGAAAACGCATTTCAAAAACTCAAGGAAGAATTAATGGGAGGAAAAGTGTTACGAGCGCCAAATTATAACCGTGAGTTTATTGTTCAAACTGATTGCTCAAAAAGGGGAATGGGCGTAACCTTGTCTCAACGTAATGAACAAGGAGAAGAACACCCGGTATTGTATTTAAGCAAAAAGTTAACTGAAAGAGAACAGGCTTATGGCGCAAGTGAACTTGAATGTGCAGGTTTAGTTTGGGCTGTCAGTAAATTGAAACCTTACTTGTACCTGAACCATTTCATAATAGAAACCGATCACTGCCCATTGACGTGGTTGAAACAGATGGGTAGTAAAAATGGTAGGTTGTTAAGATGGTCATTGACTTTACAAATGTTAAATTTTTCAGTCATCTATAAGCCTGGAAAAAAAAGTGGTAATGTAGATTCTCTATCACGTTATTTTGTGTAATTCGATAAAAGGATGAATCTTTCAGGAATTATTTGTTAGGTTAAAATTTTATGTTTAAATTATTATAAATTAAAAATATTTTTAAAAGACCATAAGCTCGAAGTGCAAACTTGTATTGCTTAACGAGCTGACCAATGAAGTCTCAGGTGTCAGAATCACCAGGATTCTAACCCCAAACGACTGTCTCAACCCGGGGCAATTGTTGGGAAATTGCTATTCAAGACGGCGTTGGAAAATAACAACAGGAAGTTAGCAACCAGAAAATATATATGACAGTTATTTATTGATTAAAAATACTTCTGTAAATTCTTAATTATACAATATATATAATTTATAATATATAAAAGCATCCAGTTTTCTTTAATTTACACTGTCTCACCCCACCGTTAGGCGAATCGTGACAGTATACAAAGCTAATCGTCGAATTTGCTTTCAATGTCCCAGCAACCAATAGTCAACCAATAGTAGAAAATAGTTACCTATTTTCTTAATGTTACACTTTGAAAATCATAACTTATTACAAATATTTTATAATCATGTTTTCATGTCATGTAATTTTATTTCATACATTTTTAATTTTAATTGTAGACTGAAGATGTGCATACTACCCATGCACGAAACGTTTCATATTTTATAAATTGACAAGAACTATTTTAATAAACTGACGAAACTGCGTTTTATATTATGTATATATATATATATATATATATATATATATATATATATATATATATATATATATAAATAAAAAACATGTTAACTGAATCAATCTTGATTTCATTAAAATCTCAAATAAATATATAATTCTTAATTGAATATCTAATGACTAATGACTATGACTAATTATCTAATACAATAATATAAATATTAAAAATCTAATTCAAATCCCAATTCGATAAAGAAAAATTTTCTTTAAAAAAAAAGTAAATAAATAAATAAAACTTTAATTAACTTTATTCTTAAGGCGGAGGTGTTATGTACCCTCTTGACCTTTCATCAACTTCTTTATTCAGTTACTTAGTTATTCTTTTGTTATTTAGGTTATGTGTCCGCAACACATATTTTATTCTTAACTACCTAAAACAGGGGTAGCAGGTCAAAAGGTTAAGAATATATTCAATGTAAATTATGTTTAGAACACTTGTTAGCCAACTACGCTGAGAGTTACAGAAACCTCATCTAAGTTCATAGTCAGATACAGAGAACTCTCATGTAAATACTCTATACTTTTACTCACATATTAAAACTATAATAATCAAGTTGTTAGTGAATTAGTAAATCTGATCTTTTAATTAATTTACCTTACCTGGGACACAACACCTTATACCACTGTGGCGCCCGCTCCTGGCCTAGGTAGGGTAGGAGTCCAGAACGACACACGAGGGTTGACTTTGAAATGTCAAAAATATAATTGTTAAGAGAATTTAATTTTATAAAATAAGGTTCTTGGTTCGATTGCGTTACCATGAATGATAATAAAAGAGAAAAAAAATTATTATGAAAAAAAAAAAATTGTTGAAAAAAAAGCTAATCAAAAAAAACATTTGTACAAAAAAAATTTAAAAAATTATAATTGTTGCGGACTGCAACAATTAATAGCGGTAAGCGCGGCGGTGAAGAGGTACAGTAAATTACACTCTAAATTAATCCCAAAATAAATTATATAACAATCAAAAAAATTCATACAAAATTGACCTCTAAATTATATTAAATAACTACTAAAATTATGAATTTAAATAATTTCTCAACAGGAAAAAATGTTGAGAGACGGTTAACGTTTGTTAAATAAGTTTATAACAAAGGAATTATGACTTTAAATTAATGTAATAAAAAAAATTAAGTCCGACAAAACGGTTACGAACGGTTTGCTGTTCGTAGCTGCATGTTCCGACGATGCCCGACAGAAAATAATCGGAACACAAAATTTATAAAAATGACAATTTTTATGATAAATTTTATACAAATAAACTTACTCTGTCTGATTTGAATAACAATCTGACTATGGAGGGAAATCTCCAGATAAAAAATAATAGTTTAACAAAATTGTAAATTAGTTAATTAATATATATACATATATTAATTAACAATAAACATGAATCAGGGGAACCTGATAGAATTCTCACACATACTGAATTTAAACTTCTAGAACAGCGGTTCTCAAAGTGTGCTCCGCGGAGCCCTGGGGTTCCGCGAGCTACCTCAAAGGGCTCCGTGAATTATAAATATAAATCCGCTAAAAATTAATATATATATTAACAAAAAATTATAATTATTATTAATTTACATAAAGTTAATTTGTTGCTCTGAAAAGTTTAGATTTATTTAATTAATGAACTAAAAAAATTTGTAACGGTTAACTCAATATAGTGCACTCGCCTATTCGCAACAGACTCGATGCAGAAGCTGATATGGGGATTCAACTGTCCTCTATAAAGCCAGACATAAAAGAATTATGTAAAAATAGGAAACAAGCCCATGCATCCCACTAAAAATGTTTGTTTTTTATAATATTTTGCAATTATTTTCTGATAAATAAATGATTAGTATTAGTAATAGGTAAATCTTTAACAAATATATAAATTAATAATTAATATACCCTTATGTATATTAATTAACAATTAACACAAATCAGGGGATCCTGATTAAATTTAACTGATTTTAACTATTACAACAATATAAAACTCAAAAGACACGTCTGCTCATCTTGAACGGAAAAATATTAATGAATTTTAAGATATCGTTGCATATTTGGTCGCTTGCGCCGATCGGAATGAAATTGGTAACTGTAATACCAGCGGCTGTAAACAAGTTATATTTAAATAAAATATTTATTTAAATAAAATCAAAAATAAGTTTAAATAAATACGATAATATTGTAATATAGTATTGTATAATATTATAGAAAATATTATTGTAAAAGGAATAGTATTTTGGTAATATATTGTAGGAATAAAATATATAGTAGTACTAAATATGTTTTGTCTATAAAATGAATATTTATTTAAATTCTATAAAAATGGTAAAAATTATAATTAAATGGAAATAAAATATAATTTGGAATAAAAAATTAAAAATACAAAGTGGTACGCCCTGAGCGGGTGCTTCAACCACTAAATACCTAATTATCTCAAAGAAATTCATGACGCTCTTGTAGATATTACAGAGGATCGTACTAAAGACATAGATTCGAGAGTTCTGGCTGACAATTTGATTTCAACAATTTGTACATATGTTTATTTGTTCTATTACTATTTAACACGATATTTTAAATCAGGTAAATGTTATAAGTATGATAATGCAGAACCCAGAAATAAATCTACAAGTTTTTTCAGAAAATTAAGAGATTTTAACAAACAACTCAAAAAATCGCAGAAACGATGAAAGTTTTGACAATGTTGATACTTACTACCACAGAAGTCGACGAAAAACTTCAAATTGACCCCGTTTTTCCACTAATTCGAAAAAGAACTAAAAAGAGAATGTTTGAATATGAAGGATCTGATGAATTTTCGAATGATGCTAAAAGCATATTTAAAACCCATTTTTATTTTATGATCTTAGAACCTACAATAATGTCTCTCACAGAGATTTATTCAAATAAAAAATCACAATGACGATTTTAAACTTATTAATAACATAAGTAACTTAAAAGAATGGAGTAATGAAGATTTAATAAAACATTGTAAAGATATACTTATCAAACTTAGCGATGAATCTATTTCGGATAATAGTGATATTGATGGTATGACCTTGTTTGAGGAAATTAAAATTTTGCGATGTTTCATAAACATTGGCACATTGGCACCACACTAAGGTCCATGTTGGCAGAGAATATAAGGCTGAGAGAAACAGTCAGCGACACAAATAAGAAGATTGAAGAGCAGACAGCCAGAATTGACACTCTCTTAACGAGGCTGCGATATGTGGAGGATGAAAATAAAAGAGTAAAGGAGGAAAATCAAGAATTGAAGGTGAAGCTCGATGACCAAGAGCAGTATAGCAGGCGCAACTGCGTAGAGGTGCATGGTGTACCCGAGTCGCCCGGCGAAAATACCACAGCCGAGGTTATTAAAATAGGGCGCGCCATGGGAATGGAAATTCGATCAGAAATCCGGCGTCTCCCACCACCAGAGGCATTATAGTAAAGTTCGTGCGTAACTTCGACAAAAGCAACTTCCTTAGATGCCAAAAAGTTAAAAGGAACCTGAGTACCAAGGAACTCGGTTACCAAGGCGTCCCCAGCAATGTTTACGTCAACGAAAACTTGACACAGCGTCGTCGATCCCTGCTAGCAGCTGCCCGGAAACTGAGAACAACCTGCAATGTTATGTATGTGTGGACCAGGAATGGAAGAATCTACGTGCGTGAAAATGAACGTTCCCCGGCAGTGAATGTAAATAGTGAGAAAGATATAAGTGGAATTGAAAAGAGGTGTAAAGAAAAAGCAATGAGTGTGTTAAAATCAAGTGTCACTGAATAAACAAATGTGTTTGTATTACCAGAATGTACGCGGACTTCGAACCAAAACGCATCTGCTCTATCCTAACGTTCTTGCTTGTGATTATGATGTAATTTCGTTTACTGAAACATGGCTACATGAAAGTATATATAACAGAGAATTGTTTGATGTTAGATATGCCTGTCATCGTTCAGACCGGCAGGACGGTAGGAGGGGCGGAGGTGTTCTGGTAGCAGTCCATTCACGTTGGAAATCTATAAACCTAACGAAACATGTAACCTCTCTCGAGTATGTACTGATCAAACTGTGTGACGATAGAACGACAATGTTTATATCATGTGTTTATTTACCACCAAAATCAACAGCTGATCAGTACAGACTTTATTTTGACATCTTAAACTCTTGCTTAGATATCACTGCAAATAACGTTATAATAATTGGAGATTTCAATGTTGATATTTTCAACGATATTAATCAGTGTTAATCATAGCGCGGCAGCAGAAGTTGCCAATAATATCAGTTTTTATGGTTTGCGAAGTTCAAATAACATATGTAATGCATATAATAAAACTTTAGATCTAGTTTTGATAAATATTGCTAATGTGAGTGTAGAAAAAAACTATGATCCTCTGTTACTTGAAGACAAATATCACCCAGCACTTACTATTTGCAATAAATACACTTGCTTTGTGGTGAAACAAGAGTCGGAAATTAACAAAGGATATAATTTAAAAAAACCTGATTTCTTAAAATTGTATAATGAACTCAGTCAAGTTAACTGGAGTTTTCTCAGATATTACGATGATGTCAACCATGCCTTGGACGAATTTTATAATGTTTTGTATAATGTCCTTAACAATTGTGTACCGATAGTCCGGTCGCGGCTTGGCACTTATCCCTCTTGGTTCACGGCTGAGATTAAATCACTGATTAAACAGAAAAAATACTTCCATAAAAAATTAAAAATAAATCTGGAGATGTAGAATACCATAAGCACAAGTTCTCTGAATGTAGGAGAACTTTAAAAGCTCTGTTAAAGAAGGAATATCGGAGCTATATTGAAGAAATTGAACAAAACATTCCTAATGATTCAAAAAAATTTTGGGAATTTGCTAAAAGTAAAAGAAAATCCGATCTTCTTTCTTGCTTTATTACTGAAGACAATGTTGTTGTGGATGATAGTCTACAGATTGCGGATACTTTTGCATCTTATTTTGCTTCTGTTTTCAATGATGATATTGATGACGTGAACAATGCTAGAAAAGAGACATGCAGCATCGAGTCTCTCAATATTAAATCTGTGACTCTGGAGGATGTAGAGTGGTCCATAAGTAAATTAAAGCCCAAAAAATCTTGCGGTCCGGATAATCTACCGCCTTACGTAATAAAAGGATGTAAAGATATTCTGACGTATCCACTTCACATTCTGTTTCAAAAATCAATTGATACACATACATTCCCTACTAGGTGGAAGATGTCTAGGGTATGTCCTATACATAAGAGCGGAGATAAAAAAGACGTTAAGAATTATAGACCGGTATCAATTATCTCGTCTCCGGCCAAAGTTTTTGAACAAATTATTTATAAATATTTATTCCAACACGTCTCTCCAGTTAGTAAAAAACAACACGGATTTATGCCACGTAGGTCAACAGTTACTAATTTGATATCCTTAACAGAATACGTTAGTCGCTGTCTGGATTCTGGAACTCAAGTAGATGCAGTATACCTCGATATGACGAAGGTTTTTGATAAAATAGGGCATTCCCACTTACTTGATGCATTAAAACATGTTGGTGTTTCACCTCTAATGTGCACTTGGTTTGAAACCTATTTACGTAACAGATCACAATACGTTCAATTCAACGGTTCAAAGTCGAGGCATTATTTATCAACCAGTGGTGTGCCACAAGGGTCGAATCTCGGGCCCCTGATGTTCCTTCTGGTGGTCAATAATATCCCAGATATTGTGAGCAACAGCCAGTGCGAGATGTTTGCTGATGACGTCAAAATATATCGCCAAATAACTGACTTGTCTCATTGTCTTGCACTTCAAAGTGATTTACAAAAACTCTGTGAATGGAGTAAATCCACTGGTCTAACATTTAACACCACAAAGTGTAAGGTTATGACTTACTCTAGAAAGAGGGAAGTGATCACATACAATTACAATATGGAAGGCTGTATTGTTCCTCGAACAGAGACAATCAGAGATTTGGGAATATTGTTCGATTCGAAACTGAATTTTCACCATCACGTTGAACATATTGTAAATAATGCATTGAGAAAGGTTGGGTATGTACTTCGTGTAACTAAAGATTTTCGTCATAATCGGACGTACATTGCATTATTCAATGCTCATGTTAGACCTCTACTTGAGTATGGTAATATTATATGGGCACCATATCAAACAAAATATATTAAACGCATTGAAACTGTACAAACGCGGTATTACCGTGTTGTGAAACTACGGATGACAGGAGTATATCCAAAGTATACGTCCGGTGAAGTAATTTTGGCAGAGTTTAATGTTAAAACGTTGGCTGCGAGAAGAGATTTGGCATCACTGCTATTTCCATACAAAATATTTAATAATCTTGTGGACGACTCTAACATTTTATCTAATATTTACGTAAGAGTACCTTCCCGTGATTTTAGGACAAGAGACACATTATTCTTATGTAAAAGGGCAAATACGGAGCATTGCAATATGAGTCCTCTGCATAAAATGACCGCACTGTATAACGATGTTTTGTCAAAAGACCGATCTATTGATATATTCAATGTAAGTTATGCAGGTTTTCGCAAAGCTGTAATAAGCGTGATGTAATGGACACTTTGTGCTGAAATATTGTAGTAAATGTCTAAAATAGATAAAAATGTCATACATGTTCGTACCTCCAAATTTAATTCTGTGTAGTACAAATGACCTCCAAATTATGAATGGAAACTACAACGAATGTGTATATACTGTATGAATGATTCTCAATGTATCTAATATCAATATGTGATTGTGTGAACATGTTATAATAAGTTTTGTATGTAAAATTCTTATGCTTGTGCACTTTATAAACGTATTTGTACATATGTTAGAGTATTAAGTTATTTCTTATGTTATTGTATTTATGTAATTTATATATGTATGGGCACAATTAAGGACTTTGGTCTGTCGTGTCCAATAAATAAATAAATAAATAAATAAATAAATAAAAAAATAAATAAATAAATAAACAATAATATGTCTCCCCACGATGTATTGAACTATATTTATCAAAATAATCTAACTAACACATTTCCTAATTTAACTATTGTATTGCGCATTTATTTAACTTTGCCGATTTCAGTAGCTTCGGGAGCAAGGAGTTTTTCTAAACTGAAGTTAATTAAAAATTATTTACGGTCCACAATTTCAAATAAGCGTCTAACGGATTTATCCATAATATCACTCGTGATATCATGAACACATTGGATATTAAAAATATAATCAAGAACTTTACAGCGGATAAAGCTAGAAGAATAAATATCTAATTTCTTATATAATTATTATTTTTTATAATGATTACTTGCATAAGTTGACTTTAGTTACTATATGTAGGTAATATGAAAGAGCATTCAATTTCGTCCTAACGATATGAGATATTACGATATTAAATAATTTTTATAATAAAAACTATAAGAAATTTTATTATCAACATTTTTGTACTCGCCGGTTATAAAATTTATTTTAAAGTTATACATTGCCTTGTGATATTTTTTGTTTATATGTAAAAGTTTAGAAACTTTTAATTTCTCAAATGTGTACCAACTTATAATGATTATAAGCATTCCATATCCAATAGATATACAAGTAAGCCACTTACCACTGTTACCAAAAATAATGTGCAATTGATGTATGATAGCTCATAATAACTAATGTACTGAATGTACTGATTAAGTATTTATTTAGTTTGTTTATCGATTAAGTTTGTTTATAATAAAAATAAAATTTGTTGTCGATGTGTCGCATATTTTCTTTTCTTGCATCCTTACCTCGTTTTCAGCTTTGCTTTTTTTTGTCAGGGGGCGCCAAAATATGATTTGCACACGGGCGCTTCATACCCACGCAGCGGCCCTGTTTATTATAATTAACATCCACAATCTAATTAAATAATATATATATTATGAAATTTTAAGAAATTGTATTTGCAAAAATAATTCTAATTCAGAATGTAATACTGAAAATATTGAATTAGAAAATATAAACACTAAAATAATCATACATGAATTACCTACACGTACGGATAGAATAGTTGTGAAATAATTTAAGTAAATGGACAAATGAAAAAGAAAATATCAATCAATTTCAATTTTTAACTTTACATCTTTATCATTTGTCTTCTCAGGATCTCAGGATACTCATATTTCATTCCTAGATATACAATGTTTTGAACAATGAACACGCGCTACGAATTATTGAACTCATTTAACTCCTTTTCCATGCTGACCAAGCAAAACATATTTCATATTTATACAAAATTTAGCATCATAAATTCAATTCGATTTCAACCTCAGTAGAGTCAAGTCAATTTCCATTTCCATCCTCCGTATTCAAAAGTTCTTTCCATCTCGTAATTATAATTAACATTAACTGAAATTAATATAAATAAAAACCGGTTGTAATTCTAAGGCCCGGTCTTTCCACTTTCAGATAAAGTTCCAGGTAACTATCTGACAGATAAGGTTATTTATAACTTCATCTGCTGAATAAATATCAATACCAGTCAGTGAATCCAATACGTCAGTCTCATTATCCATTAGATAGCTATCCGATAGATACATTTGTATAGAAAGAAGGGATGACATTTATTCAGCAGATGAAGTTATAAATAATCTTATGTGTAAGATAGTTACCTGGAACTTTATCTGAAGGTGGAAAGACCGAGCCTAAAAGAAATAAAACATCTCACAAGTGAATTAACTTTTTATACAAGAAACCCCGCGCCCGCGGCCGATCTGTTATGCGTCCACGATACGATTCCCGGTAAATTAAAATAATTTTTTAAATTTTATTTCCAATCAATTTCATTCTCCAACTTTTAAACAGAATTTTCTTGGAATCAAATACTGTAACCCCACTATTCCTAAACCCCGCCAAACATACGTTCAAGTTTTACCCTTAAAATATTATAGGGGTCAGCACCTCCCTAACTGCAGCTTAAGCAGCCACCCCGGATGATACAAGACATGCGCGACTTAGCAAACAAGGGTTGAGTCCTGGAATCAGTCGATAGATTTTGTTACCGCCATTAGTATCAATTTTTTGTTATTTAATCTTGTTATGTAATCTTCTATAAATAGTGTTATTTTATTGTTTTTTCAACTTAGACTTATAATAAATTTATTCAGTTCAAAGTGTTAGTGCATTTATTTAGTGTTTACCACACTGGTTGCTTTGTTGACCTATCCACGAATATTAAAAAACGTAGCCTAATTTTCCCCCAGGAATCTTTCCGCTACAATACTTATTTATTAAATGAAATTTTCAAGTAATTTTTTATTATGCCATATTAAATACCTCCCTATATAATAAAATATAAGTAGTTCCACAACAAAAAATATTATTTTAGCGAATTCTATCGAATTTTAGCGCCATTTTTTATGTTTTCATTTTATTAAAACTGATCATTTTGCCATCTATGAACCACGTATGAAACTGAGTCAGTCAGTGAATGAGCGTCTAAACGTAGGGTTACATCCGACCAATCAGAAAGTAGCATTGCTTACAACAATGAATAATAATAAAAATAAATCCAGAATTTGCCAAGTATGTGGTTTAGTGTGCACATCTACAATTTCTAACTTTAAAAGGAATTTACAAAATAAACACGGTATTAATGATGATGATGTCAATAAGCATGCAGTTTGTTTAGAACAAAATTCTAAATTCAAATGTGTCACAGTAAAAAGCCTTAGAGAACACTTGAAAACGTCCCATAATATGGGACATGAAGTGGATGAATTGTATTTTAACAATATGCAAGGTGCAAATGGTCTATAACATGGACTTAATGGTTGTTTTTCTAATATCACAGTATGTTTAAAAATTTTCTTGCAAAACTCATAAGTTGGAAAGAAATTCAGGAAAACACGTTAAATGCATTTTGGATAAAGCACTTTGGTATGAAAGATAAAATAGTAATAACCCGCCACTCGACGTTAATTCGTTCTGAAAAAGCGTCGAGTAAGATTCCGCCGTGAACGTAAATTTACGGCAACGGCCATACCATGTTGAATACACCGGTTCTCGTCTTGTGAGTAAGACGTGTACCAATCGCTCCTGCGAATTATTTAATAAAACATAAAAATCTAGTTAAATTAAAATAAAAAAGTGTGGGAACACGTTCCTAAACACTCAAGGTGCAAGTGCAAGTGAAGGTGAACCATAAATAATAGTTATAGTGCCTAAAAACAATCTTAAATTAAATAGAGCAAATAACCTAAAAGTTTGACTGGACCGCGTGTCGAGAGCGGCAACTCTCCCGCCAAATTACTTTTGAGTTATAACAAGCACAATAATCTGTATACTAAAGTCAAAATAAATGACAGAATCTGGGTTAGACCTGTAAGGCCTCCCAGATCTGTCAATACGACTAATACAACCTACGATAACAATGATAATATGAATGTAGAACCACTACAAAACAATAAAATAGAAAATATAAGACAGACAATTGCCGACGTGATGACGGACTCACCGGCCAAAAAACTAAAGGCGGAGTACAACGTACCAGTCAGAAACAGGTACGACTCCCTAGAAGATGAACAAATAAATGAAGTGACACAAAAAAAAAGAAATAAGTCCACCTCCTGAGACCTGACACTCGTATTCACATACATGAATACGAGTCAAGGAAGGAATTCCTGAAACAAATACACAGTGATAATGTGGAGTATTTCACGTACACAGACAAGCGTGACAAGACCAGAGGTCACGTCTTGAGAGGTCTTGACCTTGAAATCACGCTAGATGAGCTCAAGCAGGAGCTGAACAACAAAGGTATAGAAACTATAAACATTATTAAAATGACAACCAAGCATAGGCCACTCTACTTGGTTATAACGAAACCAGAAGTTACTCTCGACAAACTTAACACTACGGCCAAGTATTTGGCCTATACTAGGGTGTCTTGGGAGAGACACCGTAATAAGAGGGGCATAATACAGTGCCACAGATTGTTGCGGAAGGGGCCCTCGGAAGAGGTCCTTAATTTTGATGGTCGAAGGCTGAATTTGAACTGTGTATCATTGTAAAAATGACCCTTTTTTTATATGAATTTTGGTGACGGAATGTGGTTTATGACTCTAGGGTTGTTTGTGATTGGTTGGGGCTGTTTAAAAACTAAGGACGTGAATTATTCTAATCGTATCGCGAATAATTTAGATTCGCGGTTATCACAAGATCGCTGAAGTCTCACGGAATCTGGCGATGCATAATATGAAATAAGAAACTCGTGAGTGACGCGCGAAGTGACTGAAAACCTGGAGGATTGCATCGGCAACAAGATGTCAGACGTGGGGCCACGCTACATCGAACTGCAATAGGAGACCCAATTGCCTAAAATGTGCGGCGCAATATCTTACTAGAGAATGTGGCCCCAACCCAAAAATCAAATGCGTCAATTGCGAGGGCCCCCAACCTGCCAACTCCACCGACTGTAAGATCTACATTGCAGCCATCAGAAGATTAGAAAATAGAAGAACACCTCAAAAGAAACAGCAGACAACATACGTCCCTGCCCCCCAACCAGCCGTTAACCCATGGCAACAAAACAACAGACGCACTCTACTCCCCACCCCACCGAGTGCAGCAACTGAGCAGTGGCCGATGCTCAGGCAACCAACAACACATACACGTAACACTGTACCCGCACCACAAATACGCAAACAAATCACACACACACAAAACAATGACAATAACAACATTCTTGAATCTAATGATTTTCTCGATCTTATTTCAGAGTTCAAGAAATTAAACTCACTTATCAACATGGAGGGAATGCTGGCAGCAGTCAGGGATCTCAATTCACAACTACAATCAGCTAAAGACTCAATGGATAAAGTATTAGTACTACAAAGATTTGCTCTTAGTGTCGATCAGTATGGCATATAAACTTAAGGTTTGCTCCTGGAATGCCAACAGCGTAAGAGGTAACACAGACGAATTGACTTACTTCTTGAAAAGACATAAAATAGACATTTTGGCACTGAACGAAACGAGACTTAAAGTACATGACAAATTTAAAATTAAAGACTACATTATATACAGACGAAACAGACCGCTTGACGCTGACGACAATGACGTCACGGCAGACAGGAGAGTGGCACTCCTAGTCAAAAATAACCGGAAGTAAGAAATAAAGGGAATCATATGTACATATATACATATACATATAAGGAAATACATATATGTATATGTTTTCCTTTTAGCTATGCTTGCATTTCTATCCTTTGGACCCATAATTATAAATATAAATCACTTATTTTAGCAAAAAACAAAAAGTTCATAGCTGCACTAAATCTGAATTGTTGTCGTCAAGATATGTAGGCGCGAACTGCTGGCCATGCGTTCATTTTGCTTTGTTTGCCAAAATATGTATCACGTGATCGGTACTCGATCACGCGTCGGATAGCGATGTTTCCGTCGACTCTCACTCTCAACATTTACGTCGGTCGAGTGGCGAAAACGTCGAGCTAAAAGGCAGTCGAGTAACGGGGTATTTCTGTACTGTGTATTATTTTTGTAACAGAAATGGTTCGATGCCAATACTATCAGATGAGCCAAGAAAGCGTAGGCTAAAATCGCAGCGGTCTTGTAAAATTGATGCAAAGTGTACGTCAGTCATAATCTTTAAAGAACTTGAGCATAAAATTAAAGTGATGTTCTATAAAACACACTACAGTCACACAACCTCAACAGCATAGTTCCATTGCCATCCGTCACAAAGAAACAGATTGCAACACAATTAATTCAAGGTAAAACATAAGATATATGCAATTTTAAATCTGTTTCACATATTAAAATAGAATTTTAGGTATACCTGCTGTAAAAATATTGTAAAAATTAGAGATAATGTAGATGGAAAATTTGAGCGCATACATTTAACAACGGCGAAAGACATCCATAACATAGCCCATGCTTTTAATATATATAATAATAATAATAATAACTGACAGCCACTAAGCCGGACATAACCCTCCTGGATATCGAGACCAAACAGATGTTTGTGATCGAATTCTCAAGTCCAGCTGAGAAGAATATCTCTCTCAAGGAGGAGGAAAGAGGTCCAAGTATATGGATCTTTTGACCGAGCTTAGAAAGCTGTATCCCGGGTATAAAGTTGAGCTTGTAGTCCTGATAGTTGGTGTTTTGGGTGGCATGAAAGCCTCCTATCGAAGGGAAATCGAGTCCATTCCCGCCTGTAGATCTTCTGCCAACTCTTTGATCTGCAGGATGCAGAAAGCAGTGCTGCTCGGGTCACTCCGCATTGTGCGGGCACTGGATCTGGCGTAATTTCCGCGGCTGCATATCGCCAGGGTTTGGGATGCAGTCGTGTGTATTTAGCTCCACTAGTCTCTAGTATGACGCGGCTCAAAAGGCTGCTGAAGTTTGAGATTAGTGGACGCTTGTCAAGACCTGATAAACCCCAAAATAATAATAATCCTTTATTCAACTTAAAGTAATTTACAAGTTATGTCAAAAAAAAGTATATGAAGACAATGTTTAAAAAAAAACAGTTATTTAAAAATACAATAAATACAAGTTATTCATTTAGAAATTCTTGAACAGAATAGTAGGCTTGTTTGGCAAGGAATTTTTTAAAAATATATTTGTATTTTTTCGCATTTATATTTATATCATGGGCTGGGATTTTATTGAAAATATTGAATCCAATATTCATCCTTCTCGTAACTTCCAGTCGTGATTGTGGCACAGTTAAATTTTCTTTGGATCTTATGTTGTGAATATGCGATTCTTTGCGCATACAAAGATTTCCACATATTTTCTTTATTTCCGTGGCTTGCAGAAATATGAACTGCGCATAAAGCGTAAGTATATTCAGCTCCTTGAAAATTGGTCTGCAGGATGCTGTTTTTGGTGCATTTACAATGGCCCTGACTGCTTTCTTCTGAAGTAGAAATATCATTTCTGCCTTTGGTGAACTTCCCCAGATTGACAATCCATAGGCCATGACTGAATGAAATAGCGAATAGTATGTTGTTTGGGCTAATTTTTGATTCGATATCTTCCTTACTCATGACAAAGAAATAAAAGATGGTAACGATGCAATAAGTGTGGACTTGTGGGTATCAGAGGTCTCCAACAATGCAAGTGATAATTGTGTTATTTTATATAAAAAGCAAGGTGAAGAAACTGATATTGATTTTTTAACAAAAAAAGACTTTTTGTTAGATATTATGACACAGTCACAAGCTGAAATGCTGAAAAAGTTTGGGAATGGTGGCACTGTATGTATGGATGCAACACATGGTACTAATCCATATGATTTTTCTCTTGTATCGATGGTGGTAGAATGGTAGAATGGCGAAGGGTTTCCTGTGGCTTTTTTAATAAGTAATTAAAAAAATTATGTTGCATTAAAATATTTCATTGTGGCAGTGAAGGAAAAGGTTGGCCAGGTTGAAGCTTCTATTTTCATGTCAGATGATGTAGATCAGTATTTTGCTGCTTGGAATTCAGTAATGAGTTCCTCTAGCACAAAAAAAAATTTATGCGTCTGGCATGTAGACCGAGCATGGCGAAGTAAAATTAATATGATTAAAATTAAAACAAAACAAGAAAATGTAAAAATACTAAGTTCATAAATTAATTTGTAACAACACTTTTTTTTTATAGGTTTATAAAACTTTATGTGTGTTAAGACAAGAATGTGAGGCAGAAAATTTTCATAAGTACTTGAATTCTTTATTGGCCTTACTTGAATCTGATAAAGAACTTGGTGAATTTGGGAACTACTTGAAATCAACCTATGCAATTCATGTATAAATACAAATATTGAATCAATGCATAAGGTACTCAAATATATTTATTTAAAGGGTAAATATTATTAGTTTTTAAAATCTTATGTAAATCATTTTAATTTTTAAAATCATATTAAATAGGTACAACATGTAAACGTCTGGATAAAACCATTCATGTGTTACTTAAATTTGTCAGGAATAAACAATTCCAGAGAATTATTAAAATAAATAAAGGAAAACTCACTGGAAAATTAAACAAAATAAATAAAAGTCACATGGTTGCTTTAAAATCAGAAATAAAATGTAAGGAAGAAGAAAATGAATCTAGGTGGACCGTTTTCCCAGGTCCACATATTTACAAGGTACAAAAGAATGATGTAGAAGAAAACCATACTTTTAAATCAGTTTGCTCTGTATGTATGGTTTACATACATATTTATACATGTGACTGTATGGATTTTTTATTTCATGCAAATATTTGTAAACACATACATAAAGTGTGTATGGTATCTGCAAGGAGCTCTATTAATATTAAAAAGGTTAACATAAACAATGTTAATAAGAGTGATAGCGAAGTAAATGAAGAAAAATTACACTTGCACACTTTACAAAATAATTTAACAACAGTTCGGACAAGATTCTCCAAAAATTGGAAAACGCTGTCTTCTCTTAATTTATCAGAAATAGCTAACGAGGATATTTTAATTAAAATGTACCAATATTTAACATCAGCTGTGAATATCGCATCAACTTTGCCTTCAGGAAGTTCATCTTTACTTTTTACAAATAAGGATCGCGGCCCAGCAATTAAAAAAATTTATAGTCAAACAAGATTAGTTAACAAAACAGAATAGTGACTCAGTGTCAAACACGTGGTTGACATTAACAGTTTTGCGTGTTGTATAGCAGCTATGAAATAGTTGTATTATAGACAATTCGTTTATCTTTTGATAAAAATTACTTTTGTTATTACTTTATCTCATTAATTTAACAATAAAAAACACCCAGCATGGTTGAGGCAGGTAAACGACCTCGTTCGTACATTTTCCAAAGGGATTGGGAAGAAGAATTTTGTTTCGTGGAGGTAAAAAGAAATAGTGTATGTCTTCTGTGCAATCGCAACGTAACTACTAAAAAATATTATCTTGAAAGGCATTTTAAATTAGAACATAAGAACTTTGATCAAAAATGTATGCCTCATAGTGCTATTAGAACTGAGAAAATAAATAGTTTAAAGAAGGGATTATTGAGCCAGCAATTATTGTTCAAAAAGGTAACAGATAAATCAAAAAATGTAACTATGGCATCGTTTAAAATAGCACATTTTTTTGCGAAGAACAAGAGATCATATTCAAATGGGGATTTATTTAAACAAGCTTTACTTATTGGTGCCGATTCTCTCTTTGATACTTTTCCTAATAAACAAGAAATAATTAGGGCAGTAAACGATTTACAATTGTCACGTAATACAGTGAAAAGAAAAACTGCGACAATATCTACTCAAATTAAAGATCAACTTGAAGCTGATATGAATAGGTGCTCTTGGTATTCACTTCAAATGGACGAATCTTTGGATCTAACGGGGACATCTCAATTAATAATAATAAAAAGAATGGTAGAAAAGATGAATCATTTTCAAGATCATAATCAATAAAGATTTAGTAGATATGGTAAGTGCTATTAAAGCATTTAAAGGTAAATTAACCCTTTGGAGTTCGCACTTTCAAAAAAAAAATCCTTGACGCATTTTTCACACATGTCGAAAATATTTCTAGAAAGTCATTTAGATTCTCGAACGTATGTTAATTATCTAACAAAATTAAATAATGAGTTTAATGAAAGATTTAATCAATTTGACGACTTGGAATCGATTTTATTTATCTTTCAAAATCCTATGATTAATGTTGACACTACTACTTTAAGTGCAGAAATAAATGGATTTTATACAACAAATTTAGAAAATTGAGAATTGGAAATTGTAGAATTACAAAATGACGTCGCTTTAAAAGTTATGAATATGGACAAGAAATTTTGGAAATTAGTTGAAACACGTATACATCCAATATTAAAAAATCAGCTGTGGCTACCACAGGACCCACCGCCATCAAAAGTACTTGTATAAAATACATTCTAGCAGCAGAGTAGAAATAACTTGGCCTAATATTTTCTAACAGAGATATTATTTATCATGACCATGGAAACGTTACATTTAAGTATGAAAAAATTAGGATTTTAAAAATTTTTACAAATATTTGTCGAAATTTTTCGTTTTATCAAAAAACGTCTCAAATAAAAATAATTAGATATTGCATTTATATCAACTATTGTTCAATAAATTTTTTCGAAATATTTTTCTGTTGCTAAATATTCGCAAAAATCTTAAAATCGACACGAGTAAACTCCCATTTCTAGTCAACCGATTTTTACCAAAAGTTGATCAACTCGTGTCATTGATGCCGAAAGCTTAATATGCAGTTTCATAAAAATCCTTTTAGCCTAATTTGCTCTGCACGTGTACACAGACAGACGGACAGACAGACCGATAGACATCATGCTAAAAATAGTCAAAACGTTATGTAGGGACTTCAATTCATGGAGATCCAAATGAAATCTCGAAATGTCAAAATCGGTATGATCACAATACCTCCCTTATACATGTTGACGGTCGGTAAAAATACTGTTAAGAAACGAAAGGCAATTCGTAGGTTGTCTGATAGCAATGATACCTCTGAAAGTGAATCTGAAGATAGAGAGACAGATAACTGCACAGGTTGTGGTGATAATTATTACAGGACACAATTAGCTGAAGATTGGATATAATGCAATATTTGCATGCTCTGGGTGCATGAAAATTGCACCGAGTTTGAGGACGTGTGTTCTTATTACGGTAATAAGAAAAAAAATGAGTTAAAAGATCTCAAGGGCAAAGGGAAAGGCAAAAAAAGTACTGGCCATCTCCCCCCGACCACTATGGCCATCACCCCCGGACACTCTGGTAGAGAGGGCCAGTCCTAGTTTTTTTTTTTTTAAGTTTAAAAATACATTGTTTGCGTTCTTTAAAGTGATTTATCGTTAATGTTTGATAAGAGTAATAAATAAAGTTTATGTGCTATATTAATTCAATGTTTTATTCATCATAATTCCTTCACAATAGAGTCTTAACGTTACTAGGGCCATCTCGCCCGGAATTACCCTAGATGACAAATTCCCTATACCTAACATAACTGACACACTCGATAAACTAGGACGTAATATTTACTATACAACATTAGATTTAACTTCAGGATTTCATCAAATAAAAATGCACCCCAATTCTATGCCTAAGACAGCTTTCAATACAACAGTGGACATTTTGAATTTACTAGAATGCCTTTCGGTTTGAAAAATGCCCCTGCGACTTTTCAACGATTAATGAATTATGTTTTACATGAACATTTAAATAAACTTTGTTTACTCTATCTTGACGACATAATCATTTTGGGAACAAGTCTTCAAGAACATATAAATAATATTAGGAAAGTATTTATAACCCTTAAACAGCATAATCTTAAAATTCAGTTACATAAAAGCGTTAAAATTCTTAAAAAAAGAAGTTGCATGTTTAGGACACATTATATCTTCAGACGGTGTTAAACCAAATCCTAATAAAATTGACGCGGTAAAAAATTTCCCCATACCTAAAACGCAAAAATAAATTAAACAATTCTTAGGTTTACTTAGCTATTACCGAAAATTTATACCTGATTTTGCAAAACTTACAAAACTTTTAACGAAATGTTTGAAAAAAGGAATGGGTATTGATATAGAATATAAACAATATAAAGAGAGTTTTGAATTATCAAGGACCTTAATATCTTTGAAATTATTTTGCAATGGTCCAATATTAATGCGGACACCGTTATTTTGGACGTTTGACATTGCTGATAGTACTAGGCTAGAATAGTACAATATAATGAGTAATAGTATCAAAAAGATATAATACTTCATGAGTATACAAAAATATAAAATAAATAATATAAATATATATTACAAGGTTCATTAAGATTTTGAAAATTGCGCCTATGGCTTTCATTGGTTGTTTTAAATCATATGGTCCACCCCTCTGGTTTCGTATAAATGACACATAGAATGAAAATATAATTCAAAAACTTCCAATTGGTTATTAAATTTACGCTCTTAAAAATTAAGTTCAAAATTTACTAAAATATAACTAGAATTTTGACAAATTAATTTAAACAAAATAAAAATGAAAAAAAAAAACAATAAATAAAATTGACTCCTCAAGCAAGGAACGAACCTGTGTAGAGAATAAGAAATCTGTGTAGTTAGCGCGCATCGTAGCCACTAGACCAGTGTTTCTCAACAAGTGGTACGCGGACCCTTTAGTTGTCCCCAGAAAAATGTAAGTGGTCCGTCAAAGTTTTTATGTGTTTCTTGTAGTTTTATTAAAAAAATATATGCACATTTTTTATTTAAATAATTTGTATTTTGTTTATTTTCTGTAAACTTTCTGTGATTTTCTACAAATAAAATAAATGTATTTAGTGGCACATTAAATATATTTGTTTTCTTGCAAAAAATTAACCAACAATTATTATTAGTGGTCCGCGTTAGAAAATTATATATTATACTGGTCCGCGGTGCGCTTTTGGTTGAGAAACACTGCACTAGACCATGATACGCTTAACGACTTAACGTGTTATATGAGTATAACTTATATGCATCGTATGCATCGTCAACCAAAAAACACAAAAAATGCGTTATTTTCCGAAAACATAATCTGATCAAAATTTCCTATTGTACTATTCCGGTTCACACCAATGTACATTACTTAGAATTTTTTCAGATTTTTAGTTTAAACCATCTGGGCTACAGGGTGTGGGACAAAAACTAAAAATAAATGTTTTGAAAAACCAACTTTAGGAAAAATAAAAGAATGCTTAATTAAGTTAAAGAATTATGTAATACAAAATGAAATTTTTGAAATTCACTTACCTAAAATTTGTTCAGGATTAGATCAAATATCATGGACTTAAGTTGAAAATCTTATATTAAAATTTTCGAAAATTCCCAAATAAAATTTGTGAATTTCATGAATGAATTTTCAGAAAGTATAATTGCACAATTAGATAATGAAGAAAACCAAACCATTCATTCTAATAATAAAACAACGTAAATGGAATAATATTTAAAGAAATACCTATAAATATTGATAAAAATCAAATATTAATCAAAAAAACACTTGTGGGTAATTTTTGTGAAAATAATATACTAAATTATAAAAATTCAAAACAATATTACCTAAATATTTGGCAAGACAAAAGAGAAAAAGCAATTAGAGAAAAGGTTCAACAAAGATGAGAAGTTAATAAAAAGAAAAGATTTTTAAAACAAAAATTAAAAAAGGATCAAAATGTAATTATTGAAACGAAAAATGTATTAACTAAAGAACATCCAAGATTTCTTTTAAAATTCAAAAAACCATTATATAAAAAACAAGAAATAGACAATTTTGATAAGACTAGTTAAACTTTAAGATTTAGTTAAACTAAAAGACGGAAGTAAATTTAAAATCATCAAATTAAAACGTAAACAGTTATATGTTCCAGATGTTCCTGTCAAGACACAGAATTAATTTAAAAAATATATATATAAAATATATAATTGTTTAAAAAATTGCCATTGTACTTTAAATCAGAATGTAAACTATAGTTAATTAGTTCGTTAAATTTTTTGGCGCACAGCCACAAAGGCCGAACACAGACAAATCTGTGTTACACGTCTCACAGATAGGGGACTCTTCACCTCGGAGGAGGTGTCCATGGGTCCTCCAACAGTGGCCTATACGGAGGCGTGTGATGGCGGTTTCCTCCCTGCGGTTAATCCTGCAGGAAGAACCCCATGGTTTAATGTCTCCCTTAATCAGTCTCAACTTAACGTTCTGTATGTGCTCCACTCATGTTGCCACATAGCTAAAACAAGATTTTCAGGTGACGCTTTGCGTCATCTTGAAATATATAACTTGTTGCGGGACGGACTCAGCCAGGAGGTCGAACCCTGGGTGAGAAGCCACTACTACCGGCCGCGGCTAGCGTTGCGGTGAGTCTGAACTATGCACGTCCGTTCTAGATGCCCTGAAAGGTAAAACTTGATTCCCCAGGGTTTGAAAAATAATAGTCGGACAGTTTGGATTTACGGTTTTTATTAACAAGATATAAATATATGGAAATGATAACAACAACGATGATAATGAATAATAATTAAGAAATAACAATAAAGAGGAAAGGAAGAGAGAGAAGGAAAAAGATGGGTCTATACGTTGGTCAGCGTTCGTCGCTCGAGAGTGTCGCTCGACACTATGTTTAAGGCAGCGATGAAGAGCCGAACAGCTCTAATAGGCGGCGCCGTAGTCTTCTGTTCCTCTTAGTGATTCCTGGAGTGATCGGTGTGTTAAGTTGGTTTGAAGAGCGGCCTGACTTCGGAGGGGTGACCACAGTAGTAGGAGTGGTGACCGACAAGACCGGAGTGGTGACCGACAAGACCGGCGTGGTGACCGACAAGGGTGACAGCGGCACGAGCGGGCGAGCTGTTGCCTTGAGCGGTGATGGTGTCGGCGGTGGGAAGCAGCGGGTCCTGGGGTCGCCTACCTCGTAGAGAGCCTTCCTCGCAGACTTCTCTAGGCTTTGATACGGCAGAGATGCTTCGCAAGGCCGTAGGTTTCGCCGGTAGTTCCACGCAGCGGCGTGGAGACGGCGCGACTCGGAACCTCGTTTCTTGGGGGCCAGCGTAGACGGCTGAACTGCCGTGTGAGAGCTAGGCTTCGGTGGTGAGAGCTAGGCCTCGGTGATGATGACGTCTGAGTCGTGGCGGCCTGTAGCAGCGCTACAGAACGGGCGACGACGGAAATCGGCGTGGACGTTGGCTTCTTGGTGCGGCGGGGGCCGTACGTTCGAAACTGGGGTACGGACGTGACGGCGGCAGGCAAGACGGCTACGGACGTAGATCTGGGCCAACGTAGCGATAACAGACGTGGACGTGAAGCGAAGAGATGAGACGGTTGAAGACGTGATAAAAACGGGCGTTGACGTGAAGCGAAGATGTAAAATATAGCGTGAAGCGGCAAAGTGAGAAGAGAACGTGGATACGTATTGACGAGGTCCGCTAAACCGTCAGCGGACGGGACACAGACACGCCAAAGGCGGTCAGCGCGCTGTGTATACGTATGAAGCGAATACAGGTAACAATCACAAGCCCCGCTAAAGGTGTCAGCGTTACTTGTGAAAGTTAGTGCAGATAAAACAAAGACAAAGAAATATATATGTGTAACAATAATAATATACAGCGTGTATAAATTCTTTCTTTTATGTTCGGTTATACCGGTTACTTCTTTAACTCACTTGCTTAATAGATCGTAGGTATTAACTGCTGGATAGCTTGCTGAATACTGTCCCATTTCTCTCGTTGTCGGGGTTTTTATACAAAGTTCGGTGTTTTACCCCTACTCCAAGCGGCTCTCCCATTGGCCGGGTTTGGTGACGGCTTATCTCGGATCCTGCGCTCTGATTGGTCCAAATCTCGAAGCGAGGAAAAACCAGTCGTAAAATCTTAAGCCGCACGTGCAGGATTTGTGACGTCACGGAAAATAACTATTGTCTCAGGCACGTACACAGACTGTCTGGCGACAAACTCACATCACTCATAGGTCAGGCGGCTATTGTAGCTGCATCAGCCGCTTCGTTACCTTTAATACCAACATGTCCCGGTATCCAAAACAATGTACATTATAATCAGATTAAATACTTACTAGATAAACTTTTTCGTAAAACAATGAGTTTCAACCAAACATTTGACATGAGAATTATTTACTTAATAAATAAAATATGCTTGTATTGCACCAGAAATTCCATAATATTGTTAATTATCAAATTATAAGTATATTAACTGTTTTTTTTTTTTTTTTCTTGGCGACTATGGCCATGAACCAGTATTTAAACATTTATGGGGAAAAATAGGAGTTAAATAAATAAATTGATAAATATACTGAAGGGTGTATCTGCGTTGCCATTAATGTTTGTTATTGCGTTGCCATTAGCGTCCGTCACAGCGGAACGTCAGTAAACTGTAGCTAGACTAATCTAAGGATCATGGAAAATTATACAACAGAGTTATGTATCATAATTATTTATATTTTGATTTTATTCCTCGTAATAAAATCATAAATAAGTTTTAATAATTTTTCGTTTTTACTCATAAGGAGACAGCTCATATTAGTTGGTAAAGAAATTCCCATTGAAACTAAATTTGATATAAGAGTTATTCGGTCATTATTAAACTTTGGACAGGCGAATATTATGTGGTTCACGTCCTCTGGAGTAGAGTTGTCGCAAGAACAAAATGGCGTTGGCGCCATATTTATTTTGTATAAATGATTCTTTGCAAACGTATGGTCAAATTTCATACGACAGACAGTTGTTATGAGTCCTCTATTAAGGTCGGAATGAAACCATGGTCTATTGGGCAGAGAAGGATGTAAGGCTCCATAATGTTTACCTTTATATTTTATTGACAGTTGATATTCTTTATCCCATGTTTTGTTTAAATAATTTTTGTAGTAGGAACACGCGTCAGATGGTATAACTGTTGGTTCTATTAACTGTCCGGAAAAAATCGCCTCTTTCGCTATAATATCAGCTCTTTCATTATATTCAATGTTAACGTGACTTTTGATCCAGACTGCTTTTTCTTTAATGCCTTTTAAATGCAAAATATTTATGTCTTGTAGTATGTCATAGATTACGTTAACATTTTTGTGAGAGAAATTAGGGTATTTAAGTTTTTGTAAAGCACTTTTACTATCTGAAAAAATTATACAGTTTTGTTGGATACGGGTATTAGTTAAGATGTATTAAATACAAAATTTTATTGCTTGCATTTCTGCGGTATAAATAGTATAGTAATCGGGTAGTTTAAAAGATTGATTGAGATTGTTTGAAGAGTCAATAAATGCGCAACCTGTACCGTCAGATGATTTGGACGCATCTGTGAACAAGAAACGCGTTTTAGGCCATTTATTGTTTATTTCTTTCATAAACTGAAAATTATTTTGCGGAAGATTAGCGTCAATTATGAATGAAATATTTGGAAGTGAATACGAGTAGTGTGTAGTAAAGCACGGTAATATATGGTTTGGGTTTTATAGTGGAAGGGTGTTTTTTATGTGAAGAAAGCTTTCTATTAGTGGTGGTAATGTTTTCTGACGCCAATATTTCGATGTTAGTACCTCCGTAGCTAATTGTGCCACAGGTATTTGAGCGTTTCTATTTAAACGTAAAAGCATAAATTTGTAGGATAAATATCTCCTTCTTAAGCTTAGAGGCATAATATGTGCTTCTGCTAAAAGAGTGTTAACAGGGGTTGAGTGTAGTGCCCCGATAGCTATGCGAACCGCTTTATTTTGCAAAGTTTCTAATGTTTTGAGGATATATTTAGATGTACTCCCATATAATACACAACCATAGTCCCATATAATACACAACCATCAGCTTGTCAATAAAAGATTTTTAATTACGGCAAACGCAAACATCAATGGGACGGCAATCGGCACCAAAATATACATAAATGAGCACCTAACAACTTACAATAAAAACCTAATCAGGCTAGCTAAAATACAGCAACGTGCAGCTGGCTTCAAATTTGTCTGGTTCAGGAACAATAAGCTAATAGTAAGAAGATCTGAAGATTCCCCTATTATGAGAATCATGAACGAAAATGACATCGCCAGAAAGATGACAACGTTGTAGGCATCCCTGATTGTTTTAGTATATAGTAAGGTATAGGTATATATTAATATCAACCAGTCATGAACAGGTCAAATTTGTACAACTACTTAGACTGCCTGGAACTGGAAAACGTCAAAACTACAACTATCAATAACATATCATCACTTAATAAAATAATTTCAGAAAATACAAATATTTTTAATATCATACATACAAATATTCGAAGCGCAGCTAAAAACTTTGATGAACTAGATATATTTCTAGGTGAAATTGATAATAACATTGATGTTGTGGTTTTGTCAGAGACATGGAACTTACCTAGCTATGAATATTTTGTGACAAAGGGCTATTCCACTTATTATAATAGTAGTAATTTTAATCAGAATGATGGAGTACTTATATTTGTAAAAGATACACTTTCTCATTCTGTGGAAATTATTGATAGTAACATAGATCATAATTTCAATTTGATAAGAGTAGATATAAAAGTTGACTCTCATGTAATTGGAATTACAGGTATTTATAAACCACCCCCTTTATGCAATGTACAATTCACTGATATTCTTGACCAGTATATCCTTAAATACTGCAAAAACCCCACAGAAATCCTAATTGGTGATATAAATATAGATATTTTGAACACCTCATACGCAGCTGCTCAAGATTATACTGAGATATTGAACAAGTACGGTTTCCGCTCTTGTATTAATGTCCCAACACACGATAAAACTTGTTTGGATCATATATTTCTCAAAAGCAATTTTATTAATTCAAACATATTTCCTATCGTCTTGCAATCAAAAATCACGGATCATAACCCAGTGTACTTACAAACTATCATTAAAAATAACGATAACAAAACTAACGGATCAAAAAATTTTACTAGAAAAATAATAAATTACAATTAATTAACACATACGCTTAATAACACTAACTGGTCTACAATTATAACTAGTGATAATATAAATAACATATTGGATAAATTTTTGTCGAAAATAGACTCTGAAATCGAAAAATGTACTTTTGTTAAGAGTACTAAATTCAGCCAACGCAAGCGTAAACCCTGGGTCACAAACGGCTTGATTAAATCTATTAACATAAGAGATTCTTTATACAAACAAATTAAATTAAACCCAAACAATAACAATATTAAAGAAACTTACAAAAACTATAAAAAAAACTATTCCTAGCTTAATAAAAATTCTAAAAATTCAGTATTTCAAAAAATCTATAGATCATGAACAGAATAATCCTAAAAAAATGTGGCAGGTTGCAAATGAGTCGCTAAATAAAACAAAAGTAAAAAATGATATCAAAGAAATAACACTAAACGGAATTAAAATAAAAAATAAACATGATATTTCAAACAAATTCAACGACTTTTTTGTAAATATTCGCAATACTTTAGCACAAAAAATTACACCTGTCAGTGCACAACAAGATCATTTTTTAAATGATATTAATATTAACCAAAACTCATTTTTCATAAATCCTTGCACTCCAAATGAAATAGAAAATATAATATCAAAAATGAAAACAAATACGAGCCCAGGAAACGATATTCTTAACTCGAAAGTATTAAAAAACATTAGTAAACAAATATCAATTCCTCTATGTAAAATATTTAATGACTGCTTTCTATCAGGCCACTTTCCTGACAAATTAAAAGCTGCTCAGGTACATCCAGTTCATAAAAATGGACCTAAAACAGAATTAAACAACTATAGACCCATATCCATAATTTCTTGTTTTTCTAAGATATTGGAAAAACTAGTTAACAACCGTTTAGTATCCTTTTTAGAACTGAATAATATCATATCAAGCAATCAATTCGGTTTTATGAAAAATAAATGTACCGAAGATGCAATATCATTGCTCATCAAAAATATTTACAGCTGCTTAGATTTGTCCAGACCATGCCTAGCCATATTTCTTGATCTGTCAAAGGCATTTGATACCGTGAATCATGCAATACTCTTGAAGAAATTACTAAAATATGGTATTAGAGGAATTGGGTATCAGTTATTTAAAAGCTATCTGACAAACAGGGTACAAACCGTAAAAATAAAAAACTCTATTAGTGAATCATTGTCTGTTAATTGTGGTATACCTCAAGGTGGTGTCTTAGGCCCTACCCTATTCCTATTATACATAAATGATCTACTAAGACAGAAAAACTTAAACAGTAAACTCTTATCATATGCCGATGATACAGTTATGTTTATAGAAGCCCCAACATGGAAAATAATAAATAATAATAATAATAATTCATTTATTTACCATATTAATTACAGTTAAGAAAAAAAAAATATATAATTATCGACCGTAAATAGATGTACTTAAATTTAAATTCTAATAATATAGGAGTTCAGTTTTATTTTATTACGTTGGCATTACTAAGCTAGGCTTGTCGTGATGCCAAGGTAATATAACATGTATAATATACAAAATTATATATACAAAAAAAAAAAAAATGTTTTTTTTTTTTCACTAACATACATTGATACATTATAATAATCTAAATCATATACATATGTATTTTCAAAGTAAATCTGGTTTTATGTATGATGATATGTAAGAGAAATTATTTGTCTGTCGACTGAGTAAATAATTTTTTTGATAGTCTTGATATATGCATGGTAGCTAAGAATGACAATACTTTCAAAATTCGTGTACTTTGTTAGCAAATTGTATATTAAAGGAATGTAGTACAAAAAATAGGTTCGACCAATGACTTTTCTTGAATCAAATGAGTAACTGAGATTCTGAGATTTAATTCTTGTTGAATATGTATGATTCGGGAAACGCAATAAATTATTTTTTTTATATTTGAACATATACTTGGTAACTGCCAAAAAATAGAGTTGCTTTAAATCAAAGACTTTAGTCTCAGTAAACAATCTATGACTGGGGTATCTAAAGTCCTTTTTATAAATTATTTTGAAAAGTAATTTTTGTATTATATCGAGCTTTTTAAGATGACAGTCCAAAGCCCCTCCCCAAACTAATATACCGTAGCTTAGGACAGATTGTATGAAGCCAAAATATAATATTTTTAAAGATTTCATATCAAGAATATGTCGAAGTATCTTAAATAAGTAAATAAATTTTCTAAGTTTATTTTGAAGATTGTACGCATGAACATCCCATCTTAAATGTGTGTCAACATAAATGCCTAGATATTTTATTGCGTCCGTTCTTACAACATTACTCATACAGTTGCAGTGATCCTTATTGCAATGCACTTCGTGGATTATAATTTTATTGATATCTGGAATGCCAGAAGCGTATGAAGTAAATGTTACGTATTTGGTCTTATTAAAATTTAGGGTCAATGTGTTATTATCGAACCAATATTTAAGTGTAGATAGTTCATTAGATGTTTTTGCAACTACATCTTCCCATGTAGATCCAGAAACATAAAGCACTGTGTCATCTGCATAAGAAATCAATGTTGAATTAGGACATTTTTCCAGCATATCATTAATAAATATCACAAAGAGAAGTGGACCTAGGACAGTTCCTTGAGGTACTCCACAAGTAACAGTTTTTTGTTCACTGGTTATATTATTAATTTTTACTATTTGAGTTCTTTCTTTTAGATAGCTTTTTAAGAGATTTAGCGATAGACCGCGAATACCATATAACTCTAATTTATCAAAAAGTATTTGATGATTTATTGTATCAAAGGCCTTAGTTAAGTCTAGAAACACTCTAATTGAAGGAGAAGAATTATCCATATTATTGTATATCTTAGAAAAAAGAAAAGCCAAGGCATCCTCCGTCCCTTTCTCTTCGCGGAAACCATATTGTCGATTTGAAATGATATTGCACTTATCCAAAAAATTAGTTAGTTGATTTTTTAATATTTTTTCAAACACTTTAGAAATACAAGATGTAAGGGCAATTGGCCTATAATTACCTAATTCTTCTGAGGAACCACCCTTATGTAGGGGAACAATAACCGCATTTTTAAACGTATTTGGATAATGTCCTTGTTGTATACACTTATTGAATAAGTCTGCCAAAGGGCCGGCTACTAATGGAGATATTCTTTTAAGAACATTACTGGAAATGTTATCTACACCAAAACTTGAGCTAGTTTTTAAATTATTTACTACACTGAGAATGTCACTTGGCAATATAGGGCTAAAATAGAGAGAATTGGCATTTCTGTTGATATTATGCTTATATTCGCTATCTATATTTTTAATATTATGTGCCAAATTTTCTGCTACCCCTACAAAGTAGTCATTAAGTGCATTAGCAATGCTGCAGCTATCAGTAAGATTCTTGCATTTTAGATCAATTAGTTACTAATTTGTGCAGCAGAATTCTTTTTTAAATTAACCACCTCTTTAGCCACATCCCACATATCCTTGGAAGAACGTGAAGCTAATATTTTTTCTTTATAAAATTCATTTTTTACCCTGCGGATTTCGCTAGTTACTTGATTGCGATAACATTTATACTGTACGAATGCAGCTACATTTGTCCTATTTTTAAGGTAAACTTTATGTAGATGATCTCGTATGGCAATAAGGGAAATGATTTCATTCGGAATCCCCGCTTTTTTTTTATTTTTCTGATTTATTTTGACCCTTCTGGAAAATGAAGCAGAAGAAATATAGAATAAAATCTTTCCGATAAACCAACTAGAAACTGAGTCCAGGTTGTCGTTATCAGAAAAATTCCATTCTTCATTTGATAGTAGATTATTTAATTTGTTGTAATCAATAATTTTTATAGAAAAGGGCTGTAGTTGCTTGATTATTGTAGTATTATTTTTTTTCGAAGTTTTATCATTATTATTTAAATGCAAATTTAGCATAGTAGTAAAATGATCGATTATCTTACTGCGACAAATTATAGGTAAAATATGATCAACATGAATACTGGATTTAATATAAAAATGATCAATACATGTTTCAGAAAAACTATCCACCCTAGTAGGCTTATTTATACATGATTGCAATGAAAATTCACACATTAAGTTTTTATATTCGTCTGCTTCACTATCGGTATTATTAATGTCTATATTTATATCTCCTGCAATAATTTCAAAATTACTATTCATAAAATCTGTCATAAACGTTCTAAGAGAAATAAGAAAATCACTAATTTTATACGTATGTGGTCTATAGATCGAAGTTATTGCTACATTTGTATTTTTAATTTTTACCACAGTTCTCATGAAGATAAAGCCATTGATTTCTGTTATAGTATTATTATGAAAAAATTCTTTTTTAATATACACTAATACACCATCACATTTATTTATTTTACTACCGTTATAATATACTGAGTAACCCTCTAGATTAAAATAATCTGGATTGTAGCACATCCACACTTCTGTTAATATAATAACATCGAAGATGTTGTTAAATGTTTCTAAATATACATCTAGGTCAGAATAATGTTTAGAAATACTACGAATGTTTGTGTGAAATATACTTAGATTATTAAAATTATCCAATCTAAATGTTTCAATCTTATTATAACAGGACTGTAAATTGTCAACATAAATATCTCTTACATCCATCAGATTTTCATCGAAAAAATCCATAATAATCAATTGCAATATAAGTAATTGAAACTATAATAAAATATACAATAAACTAAATATATGTATATATATATATATATATAATAATAATGATAATAATACCCAAAATAAATAAGTAAAACAAATCAAGTTACTATAAATATTAATGAGCAGCAGCATGATACGATATGGCGAGATCAAATAATTACAACAACGCTAACCAAAATCAAATGGAGTATTTAAAAAAATAAAAGTTAATTACCCAAAAAATAAAATATACAAAAATGAGTTATTCCCAAAAAAAATTAAATAAAAAAAGAATTCATTCTCAAACAAATTCTTGTAATCCGAAACGTCAGCAATATGTCAGCATTACGTCAGCATGCAATTAAATTAAATGAATGTAATGACATGACAGAATTTGTAGTAAACTAAAATATTTAACATACAAGAATTAGTGAGTGCGTTGACCCTTGTCCAGAAATGCACAAACTATGACAAGTTAGTTTTATCTGTTATACGAAAGATTCTGTCATTATTTTTGCAAAACACTATCCCATCTCTAGTCCAGACATTTTTTAAACCATATTTAGATACAGATAAATGAAATATCTCGTGATTATTTTTAGTTAAGTCTTCTCTAATAATAATACCCGTGCCTTTCAAGTTACGTTTCTTCTTATACACCTCAGCTCTAACATTATACCGCGCGAACTTTACAATGATAGGCCTAGGTCCTTGTTTAGATGGTTTGCCGACACGGTGTGATCTATCTAAGTCACATAACTTAACAGGCACATGTACATTATTAGAAAAAACTTCACTCACTATGATATCTGTGTCTTCATTTTCTTTTTCTGGCACTCCAAAGATCCGTAGACACTTTCGTCTAGAGTACTGCTCCAGCTGTTCCAGTTTGTGAGTGACATTTTTGAATTGGATATCCTTTTCACACAATTGGTTTTCTAGGCACTGGATCTTGGTCTCCATCTCCTTCTGCTTCTCTTCATATTTTTTAAAAATAATAGAGGAGAGCGTTTTGGCAAGTTCTTCAAGCACTAATGGAGTACTCAGAGCGTCTTTAATGAGAACATCAATCTCCTTTTTGTCCACAGTTTCCATTAATTTAGTGTCAGGTATGACAGCCAGATATGTTGGTTTTGACCTGGTATTTTTGAACATTTTGGACTTTTGAAATTGAAATTGAAATTCAGCTAACGTATAAAATATGTATGATGTTTAAGTCTGCTACCGCTCACCACTACACGTCTACTCGAGTCGAATGTACATATTAGAATGAAAATGTGTAGAGATATGGCCGAAAAAGATCTAAAAATAGTAAAAAACTGGTTGGATTCGAACATTCTATCTCTAAATCATAAGAAGTCTTTTTTTATCCCATTTAGTTGCAATAAAGCAACACAGCCTAATTACTATAATATCAAAATACACAACAATGATTTCTGTGACGTAACTGGATGTACCTGTGACGAATATATATATAAGACACACTCAATTAAATATCTGGGAATATATATTGATTGCCATCTAAAATGGGATACTCAAACACAGAGCCTAACAAATCGTTTAAGAAAAACTATTTTTATTTTTAAAAAACTCCGGAAATATATGCCAATTAAAATGCTACTAACTTTTTATTATTCTCTAGCTCAATCTATTATTACTTATGGCTTAATTGGATGGGGTGGTGTAGCAAATTGCCACTTAAAACGACTCTCAACAACCCAGAAAATAATTCTTAAAATTATATTTAATAAACCACTTCTATATTCTTCTGATAAATTATTTTCCGAAACAGATATCATGAGTATTAGACAATTATATATATTATCAATTATAAAATATTATAATAAAAACTCATATATAACTCAATATCCTATTGAATTAATTTCACATGAGCATAACACTAGAAATTCTGGTCAGGCACTACGTTGTAGAACAAACAAAGTAATTGGACAGAGGTGTTTTACCTACTTTCGGCCCAAAATTTACAACAATTTAAAAGCATATTTCACCAAATACAAGATTAACTTAAATATAACTGGGAAGCCGCTCATAAAGCAAGCAAAAATTTGGATTAAGAAATTAACAACCCTGACTCAAATAATTTATTTAACATCTGAGTTAAATTTTGTGTAGTACCCCTCAATAAATAGTTGTTTTTTTTCTATCTCGTTAAAATTATGTAAAACTAAATTATTTATATAATTGTTACCAATTATTTGAAAGATCCTGTATATTCTCTCTCAATTCTTTTAACTTTAATGGTGTAAGTGAATATAAACAGATACCACACACATACCAACTTGGGTATAAGTGGTGTTTCGCCCTTTATTATAAAATTTAATATTGTTATAACTGTATAAGTGTTGGGGCTAGTCTCTAATTTATGAATATTTCATTTTTGTATTTTTTGTATTTTTGTAAATAAAGAGATTTTTGAATTTGAATTTGAAATAGTCAATAATCGACAGTATCAGATTTTTATAAAGCATAAGTAAAGTGGATGGGTCAGCTCCCCAGTTAAATTTGGCGACAGTACGTAGGATATTTAATCGGTTTTCACATTTATTTACTATGTAATTAATATGTTTGCGCCAGGTAAGTTTACAGTCTATGTATATACCTAGGAATTTAACCACTGGGACTATTTTATATGTTAGATTATCTAGGGTCATAAAGTCGGGAATTTTAGTTCGGTGGCGGGTATACCCTGTTTTTTCAAATGAGATATTGAAACCGTTGCATAGGATCCAGTCATTAAACTGCCGCATTGCAATATTCAGCTCATAGCGTGTGTCCGAGTAAGTTAAACCTGAGACATACACGCATTTATCATCTGCAAACTGTAAGGTTTTTATATTTGGTGTGAATATATAGCGAAGATCATGAGTATATATATTGAACAAAATTGGAGACAGAACAAGGCCCTGGGGCAGTCCCTGAAAACATTTTCTTGGTCCTATAAGTGTACCGTAGAGTTTAATATAAATTTTCCTACATGTCAATAAATTTATAATACAGTTGCACATTTTAATAGGAATGCCGATGGTTACCATTTTTTGATACATAATTTTAATATTAACATGATCAAATGCGCCCTTCAGATCTATGAATAATGCGGATAAATATTGGTTATGTGAGTTACTAATTTGTATGTCGCATAGGAGATTAGCTAAATTATCAAGAGTATTTCTGCCTCTTTTAAAACCGTGTTGGTAAAATGGCAAAGCATCATAGTGCTCAAGCCACCATTCTAACCTGATTTTTATTAATCTTTCGTATGTTTTCATAACGCATGAAAACAAGGATATCGGACGATAAAAGCTGGCTATTGAAACATCCTTATTTGGTTTCAGGATAGGAATAACATGTTGGATCGACCATTCTGAAATGGATGACTCATTGATCCAAATATCATTGATGATATTTAGAAGTAATAATTTAGCATTATTCGCTAGGTTGTAGAGCATAGGGTAGTGTATTTGATCATGTCCAGGTGAAGTGTTTGTTGTTGATTTTAGGCAGTGGTTTAGTTCTTTGAGTGAAAAGGGATTATTTAGGTCGTTATTATTTTCGCTTATAAAGAGTAAAAACTGTTCTTGGCATGTAGGGGGGGTTAAGATATCTAAAAATTCACTAACCCACTCTGTATTTGCAGGAAGTGTGTTGGAAGGTTTGATTTTGTTCTTATTCAGTATTTTTATTTTTGTCCATACCTCTGATATATTAGTAGATTTATTAATTTTTTCACAGAATTGTCGCCAAGATTGTCTTTTTTTGTGATTATAAAGATGCTTGCTTTTTGCAATGGCTCTTTTACATTCGATAAAATTATCTAAATTTGGTAATAATTTGTAACAATTGAATCTGTTTTTTACCTCGCTGTGTTGTTTTTTACAATCCTCGTCCCACCATGGAGAAGCACGAAAAGAATTGACTTCTTTTGGATATTTTTTTGGAATATTATTTTCAGCAGATTTGTTGACAATTTCAATAAAAGTATCATACTTTTCTTCAAGGGTTAGGGGTACAAATGAATTTTCATTAATGTTATTTGTAAGTGTGAGGGACGTTGCATAATAATCGGGCCAGTTCGCCTTTTTTATATTCCAGATGGAACTAGGAAAATTTTTGAAATTATGATTAGTTTTTACGTTAAATTTTATTTGAATTGGAAAATGGTTTGAACCCATAGTATTGTTGATTGTATTCCACGAAATACTAGGAGCAAGAGTAGGAGAACAAATGGATAAATCTATTGCTGACTTAGTACTGCCTGAACTGGTAAAAAGGGTCGGAGATCCATCATTTAATAAGGTTAAAGATGAGTCTGTTAAAAATTCTAGTATTGCTCTACCTTCACGGTTACATTTTTCGCTACCCCATGTGTTGTGGTGAGCGTTAAAATCTCCGCAGATAATTATAGGAGGCGAAAAATATGTTATAATATTGTTCCAAAATTCTTTATTTGTATTGTGACCCGGTTGACAATAGATGGAAATTAAGGTAAATGGGTTCTTTTTTGTGTATATTTTAACAGCTGAAATGTGAATTTTTTCTGTGCAAAAATTACTACAGTCTAAGCGTGAATATTTTATACCCTGTTTTATGAACATACATGAACCGCCGTAGCCGTCTGGTCGATCGGAACGGACTGTATTATAGCCGTTTAGTTGGAATATTTCGGAATCCAAGTCTCGGAGATAGCTGCACATTGTATTTTATTAGAAAATACTAAAGATTCTAAAGAAGTTTTATTTGATTTAAGAGAACGTACATTCCATTGCAAAATATTATATGTGTCCATTTAGGCCATTTAAAAGAGAATCGTAACACTTTTGTATATGAGGCTCTGTAATGGCAGAACCAGTATTGTTTTCTGAAATAATATTATATAAACTTGTGTATAAATCTTTAAATGATTTATAAGGGATATTTTGTATTTGGGTTTGCGTTGCCAGTAAGTGGGTCTGGGGAACATATGGATTGCGAACAATAGCGGCTCGCGATGTGCGCTCTTCTGATGAAGGCCGTGGAACGTATTGGGCTGATGCTGTACTATCAGCAGGTTTATAGTTTGATGAATTAGTCATATTTTGGTTTTGATTATGAAATTTAAATGTTGGTTTTCTAGGTCGTGAGAGCAATGCTTGATTTATTGTAGTTACGGTCTCATTTTGTTCCTGAAGAGAAACTAATGCTGTAAATCTATTATTTGTTAATAATGGAAATTGATTATAGGAGGGAGGTTCCGAAGCTACTTCCGTAAAGCTTCTATAAAGTGCTTTAGCATCGTTAAAACCTACGTTATGTTTAGCCATATATGCTTTTATTTTATTTTGTTTTTCAAATAAAGGACACGCTTTATCTGTGACACGATGTTCTCCTTTGCAATTTATACAAACATTTTTTTTTTTTTCGTTAACACATGGAATTAATGAATGATTTTCTGCACAATTTGGACATCGTTCGTTGCTTCTACATTGGCGACCGACATGTCCAAACCTAAAACATTTGTCACATTGTGTGACCTTATAAATGAAAGGATTTACTCTACATCTAGCCCCATATATAGAGATGAACTCTGGTAACTGTTGACCCCTAAAAGTTATAATAACTGTTTGGGTATTAACAAATGTACTTTTATCGTTGAAATCTATTTTTCTACTGATACGTCTTATTTCTTTGATGGGTATGGAAGATTGAATGACCTCTTTTATTTCTTCAGTAGTGAAATTTGGATCTACATTTCTTATTACGCGTTTACGATATAAGATATATTCAGGAATGTAAGCTCTTAAGGAGTTTTCATTTAATATTTTGGAGTTTAAGATATTATGTGCAACGGTTTGTGTTTTTAATTCAATTCTAACGCGGTTGCTACCAGCTTTGTTAATATTATTTACGTCGCCATTTTTTAAATTAAATTTATTGTAAATGAGTTTACCGAGACTCATAAAATGTAGATTTCCTATATTATGATTATCGTTACTTTCGATTAACAGAATATATGGCCCTTCATCTATTTCAGAATATCTATTTTCTTTATTAAAATCGTAGGGCGTTTTAACATTTCCAGATTGAGGGTTACTAAGGGTTTGTATATTATTTGTATTATTTTGTGTATTGGCATTTGGTATATGCTCATTGTTGTTTCGTTTGGGAGGAATTGATGAATTTAAATTTTCACTTGGTCTTTTTTGGCCAAAAATTTCATGGATCTTACCATCATTGAGCTGTTTAGTATGTTTTGGATTGGAATTAGATTGAGTTTCGTGAACAAAATCTTTATTATTAACCACTTCCATAGCTTGTAAATACGCCTGTGTTCTTGCCACATCACTGATTTTATCGGAGGGTATTTCACCCCCGCTTGCAGCGTCCATAGTGTTGAAAAAACACTAACACTTTCACTGAATTTTAATATTTAAACCAAAAATTAAGAAAATAAATTTAACAAAATTACATAAAGTGTGTATTTCACACAAGTTCGCACAATATACTCTTATCAGTTAGCACGATGTTAACTGTTCAAGAGAAAACTGCCTAATGTATATTAACTGTTATTGTGTTTTGTGTAATTTTAAGATAATAATTTTTAACATAACTTTTAAACAATTTAAAGTTAAAAAATACCAATTTGAAAAAAAAAGAAGAATAATATCAATTTTAACGGTAGGAGAGTTATGTAAGCTCAAAAATTATATATAAATTCTTTATTTACCCTAGGCCTTTCGGCGTTTAGGGTTTTAACCAATACATTTAAGAAAATCATAATAATAATAAAATAAATAAAATAATAATATTATACATATTTTACATTTTATGACTTCTTTCTTCTTCTTCTTCTTCTACATTCTTCCTCCGGTGTTCCTCTCTTTCTTCCTATTCTCTTTTCGGCTTCCGTCTCCGGTCTCCTTCCTTCTTGACTCCAGTTGTTCTTCCGCTCTTTCTTCGCTTCTCTTCCCTCTTTTATTTCCTCTTCCTTTACCTCTCTCTTCCTTCCTGTTCTCAGTTCTATCTTACCTCTCCGCATTCCTTCCTTCTTTCCTCGAGTACTCTCTCCCACCTTTCTCCTTTTCCTTCTTCACTCAACAGCTCCTTTATATCTCCCTCCCATTTTGTCAGCTTTCCACATCTTCTTGTTAGGTGTTCCAAGGATTCTTCCTCCTCCCTACACATTCTGCATAGCCTATCCTCTGTTTTTGCCCAATACCTATTACTCCGTTCTTCATTTCCGCATCTTAATCTGGCAATCCTTCTAACTCTGCCCCCTGCCTTTCCTCTCCTCCCTTTCAAATATTTAGGTATTCATACCGTCCTTATCTCTCTATACCTTTTCACATTTCTGGAATTTTCTATTCTTACTGTTCTTTCCTGCTCCTGTACCTCCTTGTCTCTCCTCCTCAATTCTTCTACTATGTTTCTTCCTCCATTTCTCTTTCGCTCAGCTTCCCTTATGTCCATCCCACATCTCCAATAGTACTCTTTCCTTGTTTCTCCCCATTCCGACAGTTTACCCTTTTGTTCTTCCCTCAGTCTTTCTTCCCAGCATTCTCTTAATATTTTCCTTCTTTCGTCTCTTCTGATTTTCTCCTCATACTTCGCCGCCCTCGCCCCGGCACCCACTCTCAGCTTTTCCCTCTTCATTTCCTCTCTCACTATATATCCTGGTGTCGTTCTGTCTAATCCCATAATCCATCTCATGTATCCCTCTTGTACCCTTTCTACTATCTCCCATTCTTTCCATCGCCAGATCTCTACTCCGTACATGAGGATACTCTTCACTATCCCGTCAAACAATTTCATCTTCCACCTGATATCGTCGTCAAACCTCCTCTCTCCTATGCTCGATAGCTTCCCCATAACCATTCTTGCCTTCTTCACCCTCTCTCTAACATGCTGCTCTGCTCTGTTGTTTCTCGTTAGAACATATCCGAGGTACTTCAGACTTTTTATCTCTTCATTTTCTGTCCCTGACCATTCCCATCTTATATTCTTTCTCTTTCCTCCCCCCTTTCCAAACACCATCACCTTCGTTTTATCTCTATTTACCTCCAGTTTTTTTCTTCTGAAGTACTTGTCCGCTCTGCCCATCATCCTCTTTAGTCCCTGCTCATTCTCTGCCATCAGAGTCAGATCATCTGCGTATCCCATTGTCTAATACTTCTTCCTTCCCACCACCACTCCTCCGTCTTGCCCCTTCCTCATTGTACCTTCCAGGTCCGCTACGTATACATTAAATAATGTTGGGCTCAACGGACAACTTTGTCTCACCCCCTTATTAACCCAAAAGCTTTCGGACTCTTCTTCTCCCACCTTCACCTTGCACCTCGTCTCCTCGTATATTTTTTTAATCCTATTTATCATTTCTTCCCTTACACCCCTTCTTTCCAATACTTCCCACAATTCTTGCCTGTCCAATTTGTCAAAGGCGGCCTTAAGGTCGATAAATACCATATACACCTTCCCTCTTTTCCTCTTTATTCTCTCAGCCACTATATGGTTTATCGTGTATATGTTATCTATCGCCCCCCTTCCCTTCCTAAAACCTGACTGCGTCTCCTCTAATATTTCTTTATCCTCTATTTCCTCTACTAGCCTCTTATTGAGCACTGTCGCATACACTTTGTACGCCGTGCTCATCAGGGTTACTCCTCTGTAATTACCTGCGCTATTCCTGCTTCCTTTTTTGTGGATGGGAATTATTAATCCTTCCCTCCAGTCTTCTGGGTATCCTTCTCCCTCCACACGCCTCGGATTATTTCTGTCATCTTTTCCGCCACTTTCTCTCCTCCATATATCCATGCTTCATTCTTTATTTTATCAGGTCCTGCCGCTTTTCCCTGCTTCGCTCCAGACTTCCTCCTCTGCTGGTTCTTCTTCCTTCTCCTCCTCTCTTCTTCCTTTCCCTGCAGCTTTATCTTCCTCCCTTGCTTCCCATACCCTTTGTTCCTCATCGGGTTCTTCCCTTCTGCCTTCACTTCCCTCCAATTGTTCCATAAAGTGTTTCCTCCAGCTCCCCATAGTTATCTTCTTGCTAATTCCTACCTTTTTCTCTCTGGCCTTATTTATATATTCCCACGCTTGTTTTTCATTATTTATCTTTTCGACTTCGTCCTGTTGCCTCTTCATGTGCTTTTCCTTTGCCTCCTCGCAAGTTTTTTATATTGTTTCATTTTTCCCTTGTATTCCTCTTCCGTCCCCCCTCGTTTTATTTTTTTCCTCCAGGCCTTTTGCGCTTCCTTTTTCGCCTTTCTACAATTCGTTCCCCACCATGGCTTCTTCCCCATTTTTGGACTCCTCCATTTTCTCTTTTCCACCGCTCTCTCTATTCCCTCTCTTAGCTCTCTCCATCCTCTCTCCACCCCCATTCCTTTCCATTCCATCTTCTCAATTGTTGCCATATATTTACTTATTCCCTTCTCCGTCCAGTTTTGTGTATCCTTTACCTGCTCTTCATCCTCTCTCTTTCTCCCCTTCCTTATCTCTACTACTATCGGTTGATGGTCTGACTCTATTCTCTTCTTCACTTCAAACCTGCTTATCTTTTCCCACGCCCCTTCATTTACTACGGCGTAGTCGATGGTTGATTTCTTCTCTCTCTTATAATACGTCCACCTCCCCTCTTCGTCCCCTTCTTTGTTTCCATTTAGTACACTCCATCCCTTCTCTTCCATCCATTCCAGCATAACCTCCCCTTCCTAATTTCTCTCTTTGTCCTTCGCGCCTCTCATCTCTTCTTCTCCCTTCGTTTCCCACCCCCTCACTCCCACCGTTTCTCCTATTCTCGCATTAAAATCCCCTCCCACTATGATCAACTCCCCCTCTCTCTCTTCCATTAATTTCTCATCCATCTCCTTCAATTTTGTGTTACTTCCTCCTCTATTGTACAGTGTGACTATTCGCCACTTTTCTTTTCCTACTTTCACTCTTCTCTCTTCTACTCCCTCAATCCCCAACTCTTCCTCGTCCTCTATACTCATCTCCCGTCTTACTCCTGTGATCATCCCGCCTTTCGCTCTGCCTCTTTTCATTTCTTTCTCCGCACCTTGGAATCTCCACTCCCACCCTTTCGGCATCTTTCCTTCCCAGCTGTCCCATTCCGATTCCACCATCCACGTCTCCGTTAAACCTATATCTCGAACTCCTTCAGAAACTCCCAAAACTCCTCATCCTTCCCTTTAATCCCTGCCACATTTCAGAAGATTGCCCTCACCCCCTCCCCTCCTCCTGTTTTCCCCTTCTCCTTTGACTCAACCCGCTTCTCTTCTACTTCCTCCCCCCATACCGAAAATCCCTCATCTCTTCGAATTCTCCCTTTATTCGTTCCATTTCAACCATTTCCCCTGTTTCTGGATCTTCATGTACCCCATTTTCGCCTGATGCCCTTTTTCTCTTTCCTCCCTCACTAGTTCCCTTATCTTTTTTTGAATTCCTCTTTCTTTCTTCGTAAGATCGTCATCTATATATATTTTTTTTCCTTTTAGTCTACTCTTCCTTTCCATTACTTCCCTTTTCTCCTCCCATCTTTTCATCTGCACTATCCATATTCTTCCCTCCCCCCTTCCTACTTCTTGTATTCTCCCCAGTTCTACTTCCCTACCTGTCAACTCCCTTACGATTCTTTTTATTTCCCCCTCCTTGGGATTATTTTCGTTTAACTCCGCTCCTCTGACTACAAGATTGTTTTTCCTCTCCTCCCTCTCTTTCCTCTCCTGTGCCATTTCCAGCTCTTCCATCCTTCTTTCCATCTGTTTCTTCTCCTCGCTCGCCTGTTCTTCCTGCCTGTCCCCGTTCATCCTACTTTCCATGACCTCCATTCGCTCCTTCGTTTCTTGTAACTCCGTCTTCACTTTCCTGAGCTCCTCCTCGAGGATCTCTTGTTTCCTTCCGAAATCTTCTCCCATTGATCTTATTTCTTCCTTTATCTCCTCCTTGTCTTTTTCTCTTTGCCTAATTTGCTTTTCTATTGTTCGCATCCTCCTTAGAATCTCCTCCAGCATTCCTTCGATGTGATCTTTCCTACCCTCTGCCATTTCTTCATCTACCTCCGTACTTTCTCCATCTTCACTGCCTCCTCCATCTCCTGCTTTCTCCTTTATTGCCAGCGGCGGTCTTACTATCCTTCTTGGCCTTCGTGTCTCTTCTCCTTTTTCCTTATCTTCCTGCGTCTTCTCCTTCTTCTTCTTCCCGTTAACCCCTCTCCTCACCCAGTCCGACAAACACCCCACGCTGCTCGCTCTCTCTCTCTTGCTTCCATTCTCTTTGTCTACCCCCTCTCTTCCTCGGCAAAGAAAATGTCCCGTCTGGGTTTATTCTGCTGGCTTCTCTTCCTAGATGTCCTCTACCTTCTTTGGCTATGTGTGCTGCTTGTTGCAGTAGCCACAAGCAGTCAGGCGTCACAAATTCGGTTCTGCTTCGATCTTCCTTAATTCCGGTCGAAACCCAAATCTGTGCTAGCCCAACATACTTGCTGCTATTCTGCGATAGATGTCGTTCTTTCGCAAACTAGCACAGCCACACCCTCTTTACCGGCCTTTTATTTATTCCAATTATAACTTACAAAAATAATATATAAATAGATTATTTGAACAATACCCACGAAAAAAGTTACTGCCGAAAACCTCACTGGCACCTAAATCGCCTATACTAATATAGTCTACACTATTTGAACTGCTCGCTCACTAATTTATCACAAAATTCTCAATACAATCGCTGCCCTGCCACGCACGTCCAACCTCTCTCTCAATCACAATCTCTCGATCATGTAAGCTCATAAATTAGATATAATAAACTTGTTGATTTAATTTTTTGCTTAGTCAATCTGTTATTGTAACAAAAACTAAACCATTTATTTGTTTTCTTTAAAAAAAAAAGAAATCGTAATAAATTATCGAAATGAAAATAATAAAGAAGTACGTGTTGTCCAAAACATGCTTTGGGTTTACAACTATTCTCAAACGACTAGAAATATGAAATTAATAATAATGAATAAATAATATTTAAAGAATTAATAATAAATTATCTTAATAGAGATAATTCTGTAGGACGCCACTGGAGTTCACAATATATACCAGTGGGTCAAATCGGCTATTATTAGGCGATTATAACACATGAATTAGACAACAATAAATATATAGACACTCTTAGAAAATGCTTAATAAATAATTATTATTTAAACAATTTTTATATTTGAATTTAAAATGTATTTACAACATTAAATACATTAAAAGATGCCATAAAAAACGGGCAATCTGGTGTATCAGATACACACACACACAAAAATTTAGGGGTTGTAAGCTCCTAAATAGCAAAAATATAAACTATCCTTTGTTCAAAACACGTGGTTTTGGAAACAAAGGAATTTGTAATATAAGTGAAAATTAATATGATTTTCTACTTACACTTATCTTATTTACAAATAAGATTTAAAAGAGATACTTAGGTGACCTTAGGTGATATTGTGAGGTTTCATGCAATAGGAATATGACCTATATTCTTTTTTTTTTTAATTATATTTATTTAGAGATGCTTCAACACCATAGGTTATTAGCGTCTTATCTCAAAATACATAGTTTACATAAAATTGGTATAATATATAAATATATGACATTCATTTGCTTAATCTAGGTATATTACGTTAATAGTTGTATAAAATATCAGTTTTTTATTAAAAAAATCTAAAATCGACAAGTTTATTCCTCATCATTAGTGTTGTCGTTTGGGTGACGTAATGGCTCTCTGTGAAATCTGCAAGCGGCTCATTAACAAGAAGTACGCAGGCGTCAACTGCGGTAGGGGTTCCCACAGTTATCACTCTACCTGTGCGGGCATCGATGACAGGCAGCTGTTGTTATTGAAAGATAACGTAATTTCGTGGTACTGCACTGGCTGTCGTCCTGCAAACCCCAATCGTTCCTAGATAATATCTGAAGATGATAAATCTTCTAGCAACTCGCCAGCTAATATTAGTAGGACACTTCTGGAGTCTTTTAGAAAAGAAATCTTGCAAGAATTTATCCTTAAATTTGACTCTTTAATGGATTCAATCAACTTTTGCTCGAATAAAATCACGGATTTTGAACTAAAACTAACAACAATGGGAGAAAAAATGAAAATAGTTGAAGTATTAAAAAACGAAAACAATATGTTAAAATATCAAGTTTCCGAATTAAACAATACCGTTGAAGATCTGCAACAATATTCTCGACTGAATAATGTTGTAATAAGTAATTTACCCGAAAAAACCGGTGAAAATCTACTTTCAGTGACGACTTGTATTGGTAATGTAGTAGGAGTTGATATTAATCAATGCGATCTTGATGCAGCTCACCGTTTACCCCATTTCAATAAGAATAGCCAGAAACCTCGCAACATAGTTATTAGGTTTGTGTCTAGATTTACTAAAGACAACTTTATTGGATCAGTTAAAAAATTTCGAAATTTATCTACTACTGAACTAAACATCGAGGGCCCTCAAGAAAAAATATATGTGAGCGACCATCTAACAAAGAAAAACAGTTTAATCTTTAATAAGGCTCGCAATGAACTACGTGAACGCGGTTACAAATTTATATGGACAAGAAAGTGTGCCATTTTCGCCAGAAAGGATGAAAACTCAAGTATCCATAAGATATCTTCGGAAAGTGATGTCACTAAATTGCTATAAATTTCCTTCGCAATAAAAATAAAAATATATAATTTTATCGTCCCTTAATTATGGATATTTCAGTTTACTATCAAAATATTAGATGTTTGCGCTCCAAAATTCTAAATGTGAGATTAAACTCTCTAAGTTGCGACTATGACGTCATATGTTTTACCGAAACTAACTTGACTTCCTCAATCAGTGATGAAGAAATTTTCCCAAACAATTTTTCAGTAGTAAGATGTGATCGATCTCAAAAAAATTCAAAAACAGTGAAGGTGGCGGTGCCTTAATAGCCATTCGCGAACACCTACCGTTTATTGTCAATACCAAGTGGTCAACTACCAACGAATGTGTGTGGATCACACTGATGTTAAAACACAGTGATGGCCTGCCCTACAATTTAAATATTTGCTGTGTATACTTACCCCCTGAAAACCACGAAAAACTCACAGACTTTATTGATAGTTTACATAATGCAATTGACTGCAAACCTAAAGAAAAATTTGTAATTTGTGGTGACTTTAATTTACCCCTATTAAATTGGTCAATAAATAACAATTTTAACTATTTAACTCCTGGAAATATATATCATAAGTGGTCTACTGATCTTGTTGACTGTATCGCATATTGTTCATTGCACCAATTTAATTCTGTTAAAAATAAAAACAATAGAGTATTGGACTTAGTACTTTCCAACTTAGAACAGGTGAAAGTAAGTGAGTGCGATAATCCACTCACTAAACTAGACTCGCACCATCCAGCTATTGAAATTAATATTACATTATCAGTAGTTAAACTACTGAAGCCGTCACCACGAATTATTTATTTTTACAAAACAGCTGATTATAACAATATAAATAATATTCTAAATCTTGTCGACTGGTCAACTGAGTTTAAAAATTTGTCAACTGAGAAATCTGTAGACAGGTTATATATTATTTTGAACAATATCATTTCCAAGCATGTTCCATTCAAATCAATTAAAAAAAGGCAGTACCTCCATTGGTATTCACTTGAATTAATTAAAATGATAAAATAGAAAGACAAAGTTCATAAAAAATATAAAACCTATCATTCTAACATGTTGTATGTACAATTCTCGATTTTAAGAAAAAGAGTTAAATCACAAATTAAACACTGTTATCAGAATTACTTAAGAAACATTGAAGCAGAAATTCCTAAAAATTCAAAAAAAATTTGGTCTTTCGTAAATTCTACTAAAAAATCTTCAGATATTCCTAACATTATTAAATACAAAGATGAAATAGCCAGTACCGGACTGGATATATGCAACCTGTTCTCTAACTACTTTAAATCTGTTTACACGGATAAATCTACTACATCTAATAATGATTTTATAGCTATCTCTGCTTCTGAGGATAACAATAACAGCTGTTTTTCAAATTTGGTGATTGATGAACATATTGTATATGACATAATTTCAAATCTAGATATAAGTAAAGGGGCGGGGCCAGATAGCATACCCAGTTTATTCATAAAAAACTGTGCTGACTCCTTAAGTGTAAGGGTTAACCGTAATTTTGAATAAATCCTTATCTGAAGGGAAATGTCCTTCTGAATGGAAAAAAGCTTTAGTTGTACCTGTCTTCAAAACTGGCGAAAAGAACATGTTGAGAATTATCGTCCTATCTCTAAGCTAAATATCTTTGAAAAAGTATTTGAAAAAATCATATACAAACATCTATATTCATTTTTTAAACCTTATATCATTTCAGAACAGCATGGATTTGTGCTAGGAAGGTCGGTAGACACAAATTTAATATCATTTACTGAGTTAATTTTAAAACTATGAGTAGTAGAGAACAAACCGATGCAATTTACACCGATTTCTCGAAATGTTTTGATAAAATAGATCATTCTATACTTATATGTAAGCTCCACAAACTTGGAATTCGGGGTAACCTACTTAATTGGTTCATTTCATATTTGACTGATAGGTACCAATCGATTGCTCTGGGAGGTTTCTGCTCAGACTGGGTTCAAATAACTTCCGGTGTACCTCAAGGCTCACACCTATCAACTTTACTGTTTAATATTTTTATTAATGATATCTCAGAGTGCTTTGTGTTCGCTAAATTATTGCTTTATGCTGATGACTTAAAAAAAAAATTCCCAACTTTTACTTTAGATAGATGTTTATTATTACAATCAGACTTAAATCGTTTTTATGAATATTGCACGCGTAATAATTTATTTTTAAATATTAAAAAATGTTATCACATAAAGTTCTCTAGAAACAGAAATTTAATAAATTACAATTTTAAACTCGGTGATTCAACAATACAAACTGTTACCCATGTAAGAGATCTGGGAATAACCCTAGATAATAAATTATTGTTTGACGTCCACATAAATAATATAGTAAAAAAATCTTTAAAAATGTTGGGCTTTGTAATCCGCACAAGTTTGAACTTCAACAATCCACTAAGCATACTGACTTTATTTAAAACACTAGTGCGCTAGTATGCTGGTCCCCACAGTACTTTACGTATATAAACAGATTGGAAAGAGTACAAAAAAAAATTGTAAAATACATGAACTACAAATTCCCCAATTTCAATTTAAATCTACCATCAATGGAAAACAGTCGAATCTTAAATGATTTAACAATAGTTTACAAAATATTTAACAACGTAATTGATAGTCCTTTATTGCTCGATTGCTTTTCCCTCAGAATACCTTCATATAATATAAGAAATAATGATTTCCATTTAGTTGCTCACCAAAATACAAACTATGCCACTAACTCACCCATTTCACGATTATCCACTTTATTCAACTCTTATCACTCTAACTCCTGAATAATTATCCTCTCATTTTCCTGATATTTTCAATACAAATATAACAGCTTTTAAAAAATCTGTTCTCCGTTGTCTTTAATCTCTCATCCATCTTATCTTTATAACTATATAGTTTCCCATATTATAGCTATGTATAAACGAATCATGTTTATAAGTACATATATCATCTTGTGTTAGTTAAATTTAATGTTTTATTGTTAAAATTTTTGTAATAATAGTGCCACCCTATTATTGGGAACCTGTGTGTTCTGTTGGTGTGGCCAAATAAGTATAAATAAATAAATAAATAAATAAATAAATAAATAAATAAATAAATAAATAAATAAATAAATAAATAAATAAATAAATAAATAAATAAATAAATAAATAAATAAATAAATAAATAAATAAATAAATAAATAAATAAATAAATAAATAAATAAATAAATAAATAAATAAATAAATAAATAAATAAATAAATAAATAAATAAATAAATAAATAAATAAATAAATAAATAAATAAATAAATAAATAAATAAATAAAAAATAAATTACATATTTGAATTTATTGTATATTATTAAGCGGTCCAGTTAAATTTGTCCTAGTAGTTTCTTGCAGGTATTTTAAAAGGTTTACATATGTTGTTGGGTCATTTTTTAACGCTTGTTTAATGTCAGTATGTATGTTATATTTTGTCCTTGACGCTTCGTATAACTGGCAGTCTGTTACTATATGTTTGACGGTCAGTGGTTCCATACATGTGTCACAAATTTTAGCATTTTCTCCTGTCATTAGATGTCCATGTGTCAGTCTAGTGTGTCCTATTCTTAGTCTGGCTATTGTAGTCTGTTCCTTTCTGTTTCTCCCGTTGTACCATGTCTTGATGTCGTCTTTAATCAGTCGTAATTTGTTATTGTCAATGTTTGTCCAATTTGTCTGTCGTTGTAATTTGAGGAAGTGTTTGATGTGTTGTTTCTTCTCATCGGCTGTGGATTTCAGATTTATTTGTTGTGCCTCTTCTCCCTCACGAGTGGCTTTATCTGTTGTTTCGTTTCCTGGTATATTAACATGGCCAGGTACCCAAGTGAGAATGATGCGTTTACAAATTCTTCATCTCCATTGATTACGGCTGCCTGACATATGCCATTTGATTTTGGGGCCATCGGTATAGTAGAATTTGTAATCTTCATGTTCTTCTTGGGTTATGCTGAAGCGTCCTCGTACAGTGCGTTCGGTGTGTTGACTTTCGGTAGATCTGTTAGTTTTAGGTTGACTGTAGGTTTTGTGAGAGTCCAGGGGGGTTTGGAATTGTAAGTATTTTGCTGGATATTGGTCAGGTTAAGATTTAAATTATTGGCTAATTGATATATGTTTTTCTGTAGTGGTGTTAGGGATTCCGTTCTGATATTTTGACGAGACAGTGGTGGGATTAAGTGAGAAAATGTTGCATGACTGTGTTTGGTGGCTAGTTTTGTAGCGTATGTTAGGAGCAGTTGGGCTCTTCTTTCTTCTAGGGTTGGTTCTCCGGCTTCATTGAGTATACTCGCTATTGGACTAGATCTGAAGGCGCCTATTGCTATTCTTATGGCTGCATTGTGTGATGGGTCTAGCATTACGAACGTGTTTTTTTTTTTTGCTGTTGAGTATACTGTACTGCCGTGTTCTATTTTTGATCGAATGAGACTTTTATATAGAGTTAGTAGTGTGTCTCTGTCTGCACCCCATTCATAGTGCCCTGTGGTTCTCATTATATTTAATTTTATGTTGCAGTCTGTTCTCAGTTGCATAATATGAGGTAACCACGTTAGTTTTCTGTCTAAAATTATCCCTAGGAATTTAATAATATTTACGTATATTATTGTGTTACCATTTAATATTAGTCGTGGATCTTCGTTGTTTTTTCTTAGTCTAGAGAAGTGGACGGCATTAGTTTTTTGTGATGCAAAATTAAATCCTGTTTCTTGTGACCATAATTCTAACTGTTCGATAGCTTCTTGTAAAATAATTCTGATATTGTTTAAACTCTTTCCTCTGCAGTAGATCACAAGGTCGTCCGCATAGAGTGATATTTTTACGGGTCTTTTTATATGTTTTGCTATTGTGTTAATTGTAAGCAGAAAAAGTTTCGCGCTGAGAATTGCTCCCTGAGGTACACCGTTTTCTTGAATCTTTTCTTCTGACAATGCACCATTAGCTCTTACTTTAAATTTTCTCTGTGATAAAAAATGTTTCAAGTAGCTAAGAATTTTGCCTTCCACTCCGCACTGTTTTTAGTTCTTTGAGTATGAGGTATTTCCAAGTGGTAGGGAACGCGTTGTCAATATCGAAGAAAATTGCTATTATATGTTGTTTGTCTAGGAAGGCGGTCTGGATTTCATTCGTAAGTGCAACTATTTGATCTATAGTTGACCGATCTTTTCTAAATCCGCACTGTACATCTGACAGTATGTTATTTGTTTCTAAATGCCATACCAATCTTTTATTTATTATTTTCTCAAATAATTTTCCTATACAGTTTAGGAGAGCAATTGGTCTATAGTTTTTAGCTTCTTTCCTGTTTTTGCTTGGTTTTAGGATTGGGATCACTTCTGCTTGGTTCCAAGATTCCGGGTAGTCCTATGTATGCCAGATATAGTTATGAGTTCGAAAGAGATGTTGTCTGGTCCAGGGCTTTTGTTATTTTTAAATTCTTTTATTGCTGTTTCTATCTCCCACATGTTGATGCTTTTGTTTAGTGCACTATCAATTTCTTCAATGCCTATTGCATCTCGCTCTTCCTGTATTTTTCTTCTTTTAAACTGTTCTGTATATTTCGAGTCACTTGAGTTGTTATAATATGTTTTGGCATGTTCGTCAGCTATTTCTTTAGGTGTGGTTAATAGTTTTACGCCATCTGTAAGGATCGGTATTTTGCTTGTGGTGTTGTTTCCTATTATCTTGCGAATTTTTTTCCAGATCTCAGTTATTGGCGTGTCTTTATTTATTGATGATATATACTCTTTCCATGACATTTCTTTACTATTCTTGATGACACGTCTGGCTTTCTTTCTCTTATAGTTAATCATGTTATTTATATTTGTGTGTGCCTTGTATTTATTTAAGGCTCTTTTCGCTTCTTTTATGACTGTGTAGCATTCACTGTTCCACCATGGTACTGTCTTACGGTTTCTGTATCGTTCTTTGTATCCCACATGTTGTTCTGCATCTCATATAATGTGTGTGGTTAGTGTGTCGATAAGTGTAGTAGCGGTGGTGTCTTCAGTGATTGTGAAATTTCTAAATTGTTCTCTTAAATAGTCTTGATAAGATTCCCAGTCCGCGTTTTCAAATTCCACTTACTTTTGATTCCGATTGTATTTCCATAATTATTGCCTTGATTCCCTATGTACTTTATTGTTATGGGGAAGTGGTCACTACCATATAAATGGGGCAACGTATTCCATATTAATTTTGCACACAATGCTGGGTAACTAATTGTCAGATCGATCTTCGAAAATGTACCATTTGTTACACTATAATGTGTCGGTTTTGTCGAGTCGTTGAGTATGGTAAGGTCTTCGAATAGTTTTTCTATTTTTCTCCCTCTACTGTTTGTCTATTCTGATCCCCAAGTAACATTATGCGCATTAAAATCTCTAGCATATTATATAAGGTTTTGGTAGTTGCTGAATTATAGATCCTATTTATAATACTGGAATTTATTTATCTCCTTGTAAGTATACGTTACAAATTGTTACGGGTTCTGGGATGAGGGTTTTTATAGTAATTATCTCTAGATCAGTCTGTTTAGTGATTTTTTCGGAGTAGTGTGTATCTTTGACGAAAATTGCGATCCCGCCACTTGCTATTTCGTGTGTTGTTCGATCCTTTCTGTGAATAGTGTATTCTCTTAAATCAGCGTTTGTTGTTCTTTTTAGATTTGTTTCCTGTAAGCATATAATAGTCGGTTGTTGTTGAGCTACTATTATTTGGAGTTTTTCGAGTTGTTTGTAGAATCCGTTACAATTACACTGGACAATGTTTAGATTATAATTGGACATGTTGAGGGTTAGGTTTTGGGTTTTGAGTTGCTTTTCCCATTTGGTTATCAATTTTATTAATTGCTTTGGTGAGTCTTATTTTCCCTGACTTATTTGAGGTTTTTGATCTTAAATCTTTCATGATGGAGATGACCTCCTTTGGGTCGTCTGTATAATTTTTAATTAATGTCAGAGGGTCTTGGCAGTTTTGCATATTTTCCATTAAATTCTAAAACTGGTAGTAGGTTAAGCTAGTATCATGAGATTTGAATAATTGCTCAAAGGGGCTTAACCATTCTTCTATTGGTGTTCCTGCCATTGGTGTTGTTTGCCATTTTGATGTTTTTCAGTGTCTTGTCTTGCCTCTTCTTTGTCCTGGTTATTTTGGATTGTTGCTTGTTGAGATACTTGTACGGGAGCAGGATCGTCATGTGTTACAGTGTCTCTACCTTTATCGTTGGTCGGGAAAGTACTGATGTTTGTCTCTGATATGGCTGGAATATTTTCCGTTTGAGACTTATTCGGACATTTCTTTGCTACATGACCTTTTTGCTTACATACGTAACATGTAGTGTCTAGTGAAAGGTACATTTCATATTTCGTTTCGCCATGCTCGAAGTTAATGTATTCCGGTAGCTGTTTGTTTTCCTCTGGTGGTATGTATACTTGTCTTCGGAAAATTTCTACATGCCTGTATCCTTCTCGTGACAATCCGGCTCGCAAAAATGATATGGGAGATACCGTTTTTATATTATTTTTTGCCAGTTGTTCTTGTATAACATCATCAGGTACTGATGGACATACGTTGGAAATGATGACTCTATGAGCGGGGTTTATATATCTTCTAATTTCTATGTGAATATTGTTTATCAGAACTTTGTTATGGTCGTTTATTATTTTATCTACTAACTCTTTTTTGGACAAAAATATGCAAATCCTGTTATTAGACAGTCTTGATTCGTGGGTTATGTTACTGGGGCCTATTATGTCTCCGATGCTATAGATATATTCTTCCTAGGAAATTATTTGGGAAAAAGAAGTAAAGCGAAGGATAATGCAATTATTTCATAATTGATCCAATATTTCGTTTATTCTTCATAAACTTTATCAAGGATTTCTATAACAAAAGGAACCGGTCATAAATGCAAACACAAACTGTACAAATTCTTACCGAAATAGTTAAGCACGTCGCCAAGATGTTATAAAAGTAAGTGGAGCTAGACCCATGGTGTCCAAAACAGTAAAAGAGTTGTTAAGAAACACTTGAATACATCAAATATTGAAGAAAACAAGTTAAAGATGTTAAGGCAGATATGACGCCATCTCAGGAAGCTCTGCCCTCTCCCAAGAAATAAAGATGTCACCTGCTGAAGATGGACACTTCAGGGCGGCCGGCATGTCGGGAATCTTCGGCCAACTTCGCCTCCCCAGCTCTCCCCCCACGACCTACGGTGGTCAGTAACACACAATGCGTGCAAGAGAAAGCACGGAACACATAAAATTAAAATGAAATGTAATAAGTTATAAGTTCAAAATAAATACAGTTTAAAAGTTCTCAGTTAATGTTCAATATGCACCCAACAACAAGTCATGGTCTGCATTTAACCAAAAACGGAAAGTTTAAAATTCTTACATTGGTTACGCAACACTTTTTTAAAATAAATACTTTTATATCTGAAAATAAAAACCTGTAAAAAATAATAATCGTGAATTCAACGTTGCTTTTGTTGCGGAAGGGGCCCTCGGAAGAGGTCCTTAGGTCCCAACCTCACACAGACCACGGACTAGCTCAGGAGCGGGGTCGTTCTGCCTAATCTCGGCTTGAAGAGCCGCGACGTAACTAAACCGTCTCTGAAATATAAAGTGGTGATGGGAGATGATAATGATGATTGTATAAAATAAAAGATCGATGGAAGTTAATTATTTATTACAAACATGAATTTTACAAGACATTTACGATCACAGTTAAACAAACGGAAATAAAACAAATACAGGAATTGAACAAACATAATGAGAAACACAACAATAGAGAATATAAGACAAGACAACAATACAGAAATATATATATAGTTTACGCTGGATCTTTCAGAAGTCTAGATGTCTCCTCGTGAAGCGAGGAGGAATCTCGGGGTGTGGACTCTGAAGCGGACAGGAAGAAGAGGAATGTGATAGGAGAGGTTTGTGAACTGGGGGAGATGGCCACGCTGTCGTCGGTGTGGCGATAGTGCGCGTTGGAGACGAGAGCGGAGTATCCATTATAGTCTCTCCCAGTAATAGAATGATTTGACGGCGTAAATCTTGTAGGGTCTTCTCAGTCGGCGAGTTTACGTTCGTTTCGATATAATAAAATGCTAATGGAGAAAAGGGCGGTGTAGCGTGCGAGTTGTTATGTTGTTCCCGTCCTTCTGTTGATTTTCCGGGGGTTGGGGGCGGTGAAAATATAGAGGGGCGGCGTGATGTTGAGGGGGTTGACGGTGGCGTATCGGGACCGAAAAGCTCGGTGAAACGAGCCCGAATACGGCTTTTGCGAGTGGGGGCGGCAGCAGTCGACGGTCCTGGGGGCGGTCGGCTGATGTCGGCGGCGGTCTTACGAACAGCGCGTCGTGAGACTGCGTCACGCGTGTGACTATTGTTGCTGGGGGCGGCTGAGGGGCGGCGGACTTCAGGAAGTGCCGTCAGCGGCTCTGGTGGTGGTGATGGTGGCTTCGGTGTCGGCGGCGGCGCGAAGAGACGTGCCCTGGGGTCGTTGGTACGATACAGATGGAGTTGAACAGACCGGGGGACGGCGACGTACGGTGTTGAGGTCTCCACCAGTCGGAGGCGGTGTCCATAGATGGCCCTCGCAACGTATCGCGCGTATGCTTTCTTACCCCGTTTACGCGCCAGCGTTCAGCCGTGATGTTACTAGGCGGCGGCGGCGATGTCCGGGGGCTGCGGAATGTAAGCGCGCGATTAGTTGAGGTACGTGGCGAACGATACGCACCGGTTGAACGCACAGCAAAAAGCGTGGGTTTCGCGATGCCGGCGCGGTTGAAAACCACCGACGAAACACACAGCAAAAAGCGTGGGTTTCGTGGTGACGCGACGGTTGAGAACCACTGACGAAACGCACAACAGAAAGCGTGGGTTTCGCAGTGGAACTGATGCGAAGGTTGAGAACCACTGACGAAACGCACAACAAAAAGCGTGGGTTTCGCAGTGGAACTGACGGCTGAAAACCTCCGCAGCAAGCGTGATTTCAGTGTGATGTGATGATTGAAAAACACACAACAGAAAGCGTGAGTTTTTCAATAAAGCGAACTTAATATTTTGAGATTTGTTTTTTAACGTAGAGATTTTTATTTTGAAGAGTGAATTTTGACGGTCGAAGGCTGAATTTGAATTGTGTATAATTGTAAAAATGACCCTTTTTTTATATGATTTTTGGTGACGGAATGTGGTTTATGACTCTAGTGATTGTTAGATTGTTTGTGATTGGTTGGAATTGATTAAAAACTAAGAATATTGATAAATATAATTGTATCGCGAATTATTTAGATTCGCGGTTATCACGGAATTGCTGAAGTCTCACGGAACCTAGCGGTGTATGATATAAAAGGTAAAACTCGTGAGTGACGCGTGAAGTGACTTATAACGGCGAGGCTTGCTACGGCAACACTTTGACCACCAACAATAAGATTAATAATTTTTTAAAAAATGATAACAATGACTAACATGATACAGGTTCAATAATAAATAAGAATACTTCTACGCCCGCTTTTTTAGAAAGAGCAAGTATCATCAAATAATACAAAATTTCATAGTAAATCGAATCGAAGATTGAATTCAAGTATTAAAATTTTCCATCAAAATATATGCAGTCTACCAAAAAAAAAAAAAAAAAATTAGAAGTCGCACTCCAAAATATAGAACCAGATATATTTTTTCTTACCGAATTATGGCAATCCGAGGAACAATTAAAGTACTCGTATATAAATAATGACAAACTTCAAACTTATTTTTGTAGGAATGCTGGAGAACACGGAGGAGTTGCTATTTACACCAAGGAAAATATGTCGGGGACTGTTAATAAAAAAATTCTTGAGTTTAACATTCCATTCATTATCGAGTGTTGTAGTATGGAAATTTGTAGTATTGTTTTTGTGGCTTGTTACCGTCCTAGCGGTGCTGATGTCAAATTATTCTTTGAGAAATTGTATGAAATTTTAAATTATTTAGGTAGAAATCAGCAAAATATTGTAATAGGTGGCGATTTTAACATTGACATGCTAGAAGATAACACAAGTAGAAAAAGCTTTCTTCACATTATTCAATCATACAATCTGCAAATCACTATTACTACTCCAACCCGAATATCTAGAAATTCAAAAACATTCCTAGATAATTTCCTTCTGTCAGATAATTTAGTATTTAAAGAAGCTAAAGTTTTAGAATTTAATCTATCAGATCACATGGGCCAACTTATTTCTCTTAAAAATTTAAATAATAATAAGGACTCTACATACAAATGTATTACCGACTACTCCACTAAAAACAAACAATTGTTTCTGGACTTTTTAGAAACTGAAAATTGGGAAACAGTACTTCAACAAAATTGCCCCGAAAAAGCATTCACATTATTCAATAATATCTTCACGTATTATTACAATATCTGTTTTCCTAAAAAGCGCGTTTCAAGTACCAACAGCAGAAGAAGTAGGCTACCATGGTTGACTAAAGATGCATACGAACTTAGGAATAAAGTAAACACATATCGTGAATTATAACAAAACTACCCAATATTTAGAGACCAATACGCATCTGCTAACCGACAATATAACAGTTTACTGCAACAATTAAAAATTCAATATAATGACCAATTAATTGATAACTCTGAAAATAAACAAAAAAAAAAAAAAGTGGGGTATAATCAATAAAACAAGGCAAAATCTAACAGATAATACTGACTTTTCCGTGTTCAAAAAAAAATCTGAAAATATAGATATTGATAACATAAATAATGAAAATGTAGCTGACCTCTTTAACAATTATTTTTCTTCTATAGCAAGAAACATGAGTATAAACTTTGACAGAGATATTGACTACGAGTATATTAATTCCAATATTCCTCTGTCAAACAACACTTTCTTCCTAGCACCTATCTGTGAATGAGATGTGTCAGAGGCAATATCAAATCTCAAAAATTCGCATGCAGCTGGGGACGACAATTTTTGGAATAGTTTAATTAAACTCTCTAAAAATCTAATTTGCAGCCCTTTAATGCATATCATAAATCTCTCTTTTCAACAGGCAGTTTTTCCTGAAAATTTAAAATATTCACTTGTAAAACGGTTGTACAAAAAAGGCAGCGAAATAACACTAAATAATTACAGACCAATAAGCCTTATATCTCCCTTCTCAAAAGTAATAGAATCGACTGTTAATAAACAATTAGTTTCCTTTCTTTCTAGTTCCAATCTTCTAACACCTTTTCAACATGGATTTGTAAAAAATAAATTAGTAGATACTGCTCTTTTTAACTTTGTCGCTGATATACATAAAATACTGGATTCGGGAGACACAGCCTTGGGAATTTTTGCTGATTTGAGTAAGGCGTTTGATTGCGTTGATCACAATATCCTATTAAATCAGATGGAACGTTACGGCATTAGAGGACAAATTTTGGACTGGTTTAAATCCTATTTGAGAGGTAGAACTCAGTACACAATTGTCAATAGCAATAATACCACTCACCGCTCTAAAAATAAACCTATGGAAATGGGCGTGCCACAAGGTTCTGTTCTTGGTCCCACATTATTTATTCTATATTCCAATGACCTTCCCAACTGTTTTAAAAACATTCCGAATTTAACTATGACTGCTTTTGCCGATGATATGAACTTCCTGACGAAATGCAAAACTGCTCTTGACACGGAAACATCCTTTGCTTCCGTTATGACTGAAATTCATACTTGGACAAATAAAAATAAATTAACTTTGAATATAGACAAAACTACTTGCATTACCTTTAAAACATCACATAACAAAACAATATCAAGTAATTTTCTAACATACGACGGTGAAAATATAAATCTCTCCAAAGATACAAAATTACTTGGACTCTACATAGACTCAAACATAAAGTGCACTACTCATATAGATAATCTCTGCCAAAGGTTATGCTCCTGTTTATATGCATTAAAATCTCTAAAAATGCAGTGCAGCAAAAGAGTCTTAAAAAATCTATATTACTCTTGTTTCCATTCGCATCTCAAATATGGCATTATTCATTGGGGTCAATCAGCTGGATGGAATAGAGTTTTCGTGTTACAAAAATCTGCAATACGAATCCTAGATTCACTAAATTTCACAGACTCTTGTAGAGAATCTTCCAAAAATTTGAACATATTGACAGTCCCTGCAGAATATATCCTCTCCCTTGTCATTCTGGTGTATAAAAATAGAAATTTATTCCCGTTAAGCGACAGTCACTCTCACGATACAAGAAACAGAAATCTATTTGTTCCACAGGCTCATAATACATCTGGTTACCAAAAAGCAGGGCCGGAAAACAGCCGATTGGATCGATTGCGCCCAATCGGGTCCCGCGCTTTAGGGGGCTCCGCAGAAAGGACCCAATCTCGAAACCATCGATTTTTTCAAAATTATCAAAAATACTTTACAATTTCCGGTTAAAATCTGAAAAAAGTGTAAATAAAACTTACAATTGACAGCTTGGGACTAAATAGGGTACTTTAATTTATTGCTTTGATCTGTGTTACCCTGTTACTGGATGGGATGAACAGATTCACATCGGACGTAACCATATGAATAGAATCCTCAAGTACCAACTTATACTAATTATATTACCCGCCAAATTTTCTTAAAATCACTTTCTTTTTTATGATAGGACAATTAGATGTATAGATGGTAAAAATGCAATATTTTATAAAATGCTGCAAGGGTTCTAAAAAAGGTTACTTACAATTTTGTAGTGAAACTGTAAAAGTTGATATCAAAAACAAAATAGCAATATATTTTATTCATGAATAATAATAAGTTAGCACTGCGAGCCTAGTAGGCCCATGGCTTGATTGATTATGCTTCTAGATCTTTCTCCACCTCCTGCCACCATCTCGTCCTCGGTCTTCCTCTCCTTTTCTTGCCACCAATTGTTCTCTGCATCATGGACTTTGGTAATCAATATATGTTTCATATATATGTATATATATTTTTGTTTGTTTTTGTATTTTGTACTTGTACATATTTGTGTTTGTAAATTTAATTAATGTATCTGTCGCCATACTTTTATTGGGACATCTGTCGTGTTGTATGGCGAAAACTTGTTTATTAATAATAATAATCGCTTAGGCGCGGCAGTGGCTACATGGCGGGTCCCCCGTCGAAGCGTAAGCACAAAATTACCCATCTTTTTTACATGGATGATTTGAAGCTCTACGCCTCGAACGAGAGGAATCTGCAGACCGCCTTAGATACTGTTGCTGAGTACACTGCCGCGATAGGTATGCAATTCGGGTTGGAAAAATGCACAGTTTTGCATATACACAGAGGAAAAGGTTTAGACAACGGTGAAGACGTTCAATTGGTTGATGGGAGCATTATAAGACATCTTAATGCCGAAGGGTCTTACACATTTTTAGGCATCAGTGAGAGAGGTGTCCAAGATGTCACTCTTATTAAGCAGGCCCTTCGCAGCAAGTATATGGCACGACTTAGGCAGATATGGAGATCCTGTCTGTCTGGCAAGAACAAGATCGCTGCCACAAACATGCTTGCTGTCCCATTAATTTCATATACTTTTGGTGTAATGAAATGGAATGTTGATGATCTTAAGGATCTCGACAGAAGAACCAGAAAGATCATGAACATCAACCGAAGTCTTCACCCGAAATCTTCTGTGCAGCGCATTTACCTCCCTCGTCAAAATGGGGGTCGGGGATAACTGAATCTGGAGTGTTTGCACGATCGACTCGTCCTGCTTACAGCTAACAGTATCCTCAGAAGTCAGGACCCACTATTAAAATTCGTTAGTGAGCACGAATTTAGTGGCAAAGGGGCGTTTCTTTACCAGGCAGCGCGAAGAGCAGCAACGAGATTTAACCTGGCAGACTTGAGTCCCGTCAGGGAAAACGCTGGAGTACAACTCTCTCGGGAGGAGTACAACAGAGTTACCGGTTCGGTGAAACGAGGCGAGACAGACATGTTGACAAAAGAACACATGAGTAAAAAGTATGCACTCTGTGTTCTTCAAACATATTAAAAGTCTAGAGTTGTCCACCGAACTCACGTTCTCGTTTCTTAAGTCTGCTGGTTTGAGATCGGAAACAGAAGGTTTTGTGTTTGCGTGTCAGGATGGTGTTATAAATACTTTGGCATACAGGGCCCGCATATTCCAAATAGCGGAGTCCACACTCTGTAGGTTGTGCCACCACCATTCTGAAACGATAATGCACATTCTGTCTGCTTGTCCATCTCTTGCAGCGTCGAGCTACGTGTCTCAACATAATGCTGCTCTCCGCGTGCTCTAACTATCATCTTAGTACATGCCTATGGTATTGACCAAATACCG
>OZ020613.1:38751140-38857417 GCA_963971575.1 Liopterus haemorrhoidalis
TCTTGTCCGAGCTTAGAAAGCTGTATCCCGGGTATAAAGTTAAGCTTGTAGTCCTGATAGTTGGTGTTTTGGGTGGCATGAAAGCCTCCTATCGAAGGGAAATCGAATCCATTCCCGCCTGTAGATCTTCTGCCAACTCTTTGATCTGCAGGATGCAGAAAGCAGTGCTGCTCGGGTCGCTCCGCATTGTGCGGGCACTGGATCTGGCGTAATTTCCGCGGCTGTATATCGCCAGGGTTTGGGATGCAGTCGTGTGTATTTAGCTCCACTAGTCTCTAGTATGACGCGGCTCAAAAGGTTGCTTAAGTTTGAGATTAGTGGACGCTTGTCAAGACCTGACAAACCCCATAATAATAATAATCTAGTTTCTGGCATTCTCTCCACATGTCCCAGCCAGCGGAGACGTTGAGATTTTATGACTGCTACGATATTAGCTTCTCCATACATTTCTTCTACTTCCTGGTTTGTCCTTCGTAGCCATATCCCGTCCACCATTTTTCCTCCAAAAATCTTACGTAACACTTTTCTTTCCCATTTTTTAACTCTGCTTTGTTCTGATATGTTTAAAGTCCACGCCTCGCTTCCATATGCCACTATTGGTCGTATCACTGTCTTATAGATTTTTCCACTCTTTTGTTGCTTCTTTCATTTTTCATTTTATTTCATTCCAGAGCCTTTAATATCTCTTGTTTCATCTATAGTGCTCATTGCTATCTTGATATTTTCTTCGTACTTCACCTGTTGTTCTGTAGATATTAACCTGATCGGTATGTCTGCTTTTCGTTTCTGTGTTCTTCGGTTTTTATTAACGGGTAAGATCTGAGTCATTTTGATTCCTATCATAAAGTGGTCTGAATAAGTATCGGGTCCTCTGTATGTTCGTATCTTCTTTATGTTCTTCTCTTCATCTTTCTCATTTAAGACATGGTCAATTTGGTTAACTGTTAGTCCATCTGGAGCTCTCCACGTCCCTTTGTGAATTTCTTTTCTTTGGAAATACGTACTTTTGATTATTATGTCATTTTCTTTCGCGAAGTCGATTAGAAGGTGTCCATTTTCATTCGTGTCTATATGTTTGCTGTATTGTCCTATTGTGGGCCTAAAGACCGCTTCTCTTCCTAGCTTAGCACTAGCGTCTCCTAATATTACTTTTAGATCGTACTTCGCTACTCCTTCATAGACTCTGTCTAGCTCATTATAAAAGTGTTCCTTTGTTTCCATCTCTTTTTCTTCCGATGGAGCGTGTATATTGATGAATGTTATTTTTCGGTACTTTCCTTGTATTCTTAAGAGACACATTCTTTCTGAAATTGGTCGGAAATCAACTTATACTTTTCAATAAATAATTAAAATCTTGAAAATTATATATGAATTCTAATTAATTTATTTATTCTAACTAATTTTGTTAGTTGTTATAGCTTAGTTGGTATAACTATTAATTATAACAATTAATAATAAATAACTAACAAAATTAATTAATTAATAATTAAAAATTATATTTATTATTAATTGTTATAATTAATAGTTATACCAACTAAGTTTGAAGGGCCCCGCAAAAAAAAAGTCAATCGGGCCCCGCACTCCTCAGATCCGGCCCTGTCAAAAAGGAGCATACTTTAACTGCTGTAAATACTTTAATTCACTTCCTGAGAACCTTAAAAAGGTCGAAAATATGCAAAGTTTCAAATTTCAAGTAAAACGCCACCTATTACAAAATACCATCTATAATATTGCTGACTACAACACTGTGTAGTATTTTTTATATTTTTTTTTATATTTTTATATTTTTTTGTATTTTTGTAATATAGTCAAATATATGAAATAATTTAAATATTATAATAAATGAATTTAAATACAAATTAAACTAAATACAACTCTGTTAATTTACAAATTTAGTTAATTTATAAATTATCAGATTGTCACGGATACAGGGCATCCACATCTTAGGATTAGCTTACTATGCACTAAACTGACCCGTGTTTTAACACGTAACTCTTGTCATGAAATTCTTCCACGGATTGTTTTCATATAATTCATATATAAAGAGCTAAAAGTTCTTAAAAAAAGAAGTAAGAAGTAGTAATTAATAATCAGTACTTTTGTGACTATTACCAATTGTGCATTGACCAACAATGGGCCTACAAAGCCGTGGTTATGTAAGTACAGTTTAAAATTATATTTTTGTATTTGCTCCAGATGTGTCTCACAACTTTAATGGAATTTATTCCATTTAAGTAAAACTCTTACGATCCGGAATTAATTAGTTAATTCAATTATTGTGTTACTAGGTTGTACCTAAGCCCTACCTAGAGCCCTTATTTTAAGTTATTATTGTTTGTCCAATGATAGGGACTAATTATTATTATGCTATGAATTGTTCATTATAATTTGTCGGTATACAGAGTGATAAATTCAGTCTCGATACTTTAATTTCATTGTTGTACGACAACGATTTATCGATTTGTGTATCGACTTGTATTGTAATAAGGTTTTATCTAATTAGTACACCCTTAATCTGGCGTGGCCAGTACTGTTAGTAATTATAAATTGTATTCTTTTATTCCTATCAATAAATTAGTATATAGAATTTATATTCTTTTATTCATACAAACCCCCCAAAACCAACCTAGGCGTGACAATATTGTATAATATGATTAATGTTTATGATTTATAAATTAAATTTCTGTATGACATGATTTTCATATATAGTGTTGCACTATTGTATATTGTACTCTTTTGTAATGTTTTTATATGGAAAATACAAATATAAACTAAAAAATATAAACTAATAAATGCTGACTTGCAAGATATATGTGTAAATATATTCTGTATTGTGGGGTTATGTGAAGTGTTTTAATGTTGTGAGGTGATTTGGGGTGAAATGATATGGGGGTGACTGGGGTAAGTGTTTAATTTACCCGATATAATACTTAAATGAAAAATAGTTAGGATTTACCTGGAACTCTGGATGAAAATATAGATCACATGCCACTCACTCAAACTGCTCTATTATCAATCCTTATATTTAGGTATTATAACAAGAAAGTAACGTGAATTCTCAAAATATTATTTCCATTCCAAAATAGCTTTTGATAATTAATCACTTATATTGTTTAGATCTCTTATAATTCAGACTATAAGTCATAGTAGTGCAGTGCTATTTATTTGTTTTTGCAGCGATTATTTTTCGATTGATCGCTGACTAAAGTACGGATCGTTAAAAAATGCAACCACAATCTCCTTCTCAGAACGTCCGGTAGAAGACAAGTATGTTCATATATTACTATCATGAAGATAGTCAGACCAATTATGTAACTCAGTTACTATGACCATAGGAACTAAACTTGTCACTATGAGCAAGGTCAGTTACAATCATGATTGAAAGTCATTATAATTTATATATTATTTAGAGATATTTACTGTGTAGTAACGTTACTACAAGATAAAATATTATAAAAAGTATAATGACTTTCATTCATGATAGTAACTGACCTTGCTTATAGTGACAAATTTAGTTACTATGATCATAGTAACTGAGTTACAGAATTGGTCTGTTTATCTTGTAGTAACGTTACTACACAGTAAATTTTTACCGAATTGATCTGAGTATTTCAATAGTTTTTAAATCTATATTTTGTATTTTGAAAAGCTTTTTTTTGCCCTACTTCTAGTATTGTTTTTACTGACCGCCACATACATATAAGGGAGATATTGTGTTCATACCGATTTGGACATTTTTAAATTTCGATGAATGTCCACGAATTGAGGTATCTACATAATGTTTTTACTACTTTTAGCATGATGTCTATCTGTTTGTCTGTATGTCTGTCTGCCGGTCCTTGGACAGGTGTAAAACGAATTTGGCTAATCGGATTTTTATTAGTTAATAAACTACGCCCAAAGAACATAATAATCCGTTTCGTTTCGAGATTGAAGAGAGATGAAGTATTAGCGAAAGGACATCAGCAACAGAAAAAAGGTTTTAGCTCGGCTGATCTTGGTTATAGACTTTCAAATTCAACTAAAATCTTCATTAATGAACATTTGTCCCCGCACAATAAATTATTATTAAGAAATGCTAAAATTAAAGCTAGCGAATTAAATTATAAATATGTCTGGGTAAGACACAGCAAAATATTTATTAGGAAAAATGATACGTCCCCAATAACTATAATTCTTAGAGAAGAAGATCTTTCTAAATTAGGTGCTTGATTCTTAAATCATTATTATTAATATTCGTATTTGTATCTGTATTTGTATCTGTATCGATGTCTCCCTTAATGTACTATCAGAATGTGTGTGGTCTTAAAACAAAAACAACATATTTTTATAATAACCTTATTCAAAGTAATTATGATATAATTATGTTAACTGAAACATGGCTAAATGTAAATATTTTTGACAATGAACTGTTCGATAATAGATATTCAATCTATAGATGTGACCGATTAAATTCAAACAAAAAAGACGGTGGTGGAGTCTTAGTAGCGATTTCAAAGAAATTAAATTCAAAACAAACAAATTATTCGCAAGGTGAATATGAATCTGTGTGGGTAACAGTTATAACAAATAATCACACCCAAACTAAACTGAACATTTGCTGCACTTATATTCCTCCAAATACAAAGAATCATATTTACGAAAAACATTTTAATAAAATTACTGACATGGTTATTTCTCACCCAAACGATTTATTTTTACTTGTAGGAGATTATAATCTGCCCAACCTAATATGGTCACCGTCACAATCTTGCTTCATTATAGAAAATCCTAATAGCGCCACTGAAAAATTATTACAAAATATCATGTCTCTATGTGATTTAGAACAATTTAACGGCATCCGTAATAAAAATAACAAAATATTAGACTTGGTTCTTTCCAATAACACTATTGAAGTAAGCACTTGTAATCACCCACTCTCAAAAATTGACACGCATCACCCAGTAATAGAGTTAACCCTAGACTTGCAACATCTAAATATTTTAAACAAAAATTCAAACCATTATCTTAATTATCACAAGGCTGACTATGAGGGAATTATCTATACTTTATCTTCAATAAATTGGCAAGAAGAACTAAGTGATGACAAGGTAAATAATATGCTCGACCATTTTTATAAAATATTATATAATATAATAGACAAATATGTACCATCAAAACTTAAACAAGAGTCTAAATACCCTCACTGGTTCTCTATACCTCTCATAAAAGCTATTAAAGAAAAAAATAAGTATCATAAGAAATGGAAAATTTATAAAAATGAAGAATACTACAATACTTTTAATGTCTTACGTAAACGTGTAAAAATGTTGGTTACCGATTGTCATAATAAAAACATAAAAAATATCGAATCAAACATTAATACAAATCCTGTTTATTTCTGGAAACATGTCAAATCTAAAAAGGGTACTTCTTATATACCAAACCACATGTATTATAACAATATACACGCATCCAGTGGTGATGATATTTCTAATGTATTTGCTAACTTTTTTCAATCTGTTTATGTTAATAATAATTCAATTACGAATAAACAAAAAAACACTACTAATGCTAATTGCGTTTCAAAAAGTCTGAATTTTATAAATGTATCACAAGAAACTATTTTATCTGTATTAAGTAGTTTAGACACTAATAAGACATCAGGTCCTGACAACGTCATCCTATTTTTATTAAAACGTGTGCTTACTATTTAGTTGAACCTTTGGAAATAATTTTTAATACCTCTTTAAAAGAAGGTATATTCCCGGACATCTGGAAATGTACCTACATAACGCCTATTCATAAGAGCGGCGAAAAGGAAAATATCAAAAATTACAGACCCATATCAAAATTATGTGCAATAGCCAAAGTATTTGAAAAGTGTCTCCTAGATAAATTAAATTATCATTTTGATAATTAACATTAACTTAACCACGGTGTGTCGCACAGTTTTCGTTTTTTGAAAATTCAAGAGGTTGAGCTTGAGAAAGACCACAGTACATGCGGATCTCATCAGCACGGTCATCTCGCACCGGTCTCTTTAACAACGTTATGTAGTTGTACCGCCGGCCACGGTGACGGTAATTTCACCGTCCACCGGTGAGGTTGACCTGTGCGGATGCAACGGAAGCATCGCCGAACGGATCATATCGCGCGTTCCTTTCGAAAATCGCTGCGAAACGTCCGTGCTACCGGTCAGATGATGCGTCGTCGATGTTTGTCAGTTCACTGCAGATCGCACAGGCTTTTTCGCTGTTCCCCGACATTACATTATCGTTCCTCGATTCATTCTCGACACGTACGTGCGTCACACATGCGCATTACTCCTTCGGGGCATGTAAAAAACGTTAAAAAACGTCGACCCTCGGACACACGGTCGGCTGCTGAGCCGAGCAGGCGCACAAAATTTAAAATTTCGAGTTCTCGATGTGGTCCGACAATTCAGACACCTATAGTAACGGAGCGGTGCTGCCACCTCAGTGTTGCCAACCGTACGATAATTATCGTACACATACGATAATTTAACTCTCTGTACGATGTACGATACAGTTTTCATTATCGTACGTAAAATACAATAATTTTGACTACTGTACGATAATTGGTACGATAATATTTTATCTGGAATAAAAGATATTTGAAAATGCTTAACTTGCCCTGTTCTGCGTCTACGGAATGTAGTTCTAAAAAGCGGCGCAACTGATAGGGTTCATAGGAAAGAGTTTGTACCTTACTAAGTAAGTTACGTAGGTTGCATCTTACCACGTACATGTTTTGCATTTCATGTAACGGGGATTCCCAAAATGACTGCTTGCGTACCTACTACATTAATGAAGAATGAAGAGCAATGCCTCATTCAAAAATTGAATTACCTGGACAAGAAAGTTCAGATGAGTTTTGGATCAAGTATCTCAACTATTCCAATGAAATTGTCTAGCCTTCAAAACCTTGCATTAAATGTCTTATGTCTTCCACATTCAAATGCGCAATGTGAAAGAGTATGTAGCAAAATTATTTTACACAGTTAACGGCGTTGTTTTATCCAGTCAGCATGTGAAGAAACATAGTTCTTGTCAAAATTTCAAACCGGGAAAAGATATGTTTGAGAAACCAAATAGCAATATGTATAAATTTAAAAACGTGATGAAAAATTAAAATGATGATTATTAATGAAGTATTTAATGTAGAGTAAATATATCTTCTATATATATAAAAGGCAGTGTCCTGACTGACTGACTGACTGACTGACTCACTCATCACCGCCCAGCCCGAACCCCTGGGCCTAGAAACTTGAAATTCGGGGAGTATATTCCCTTCATGACGTAAGCACCCACTAAGAAGGGATTTTTCGAAATTCCACTCCTAAGGGATGAAAAGGGGTGAAATGTGATTTCACGAATTCCTTAATATCTCTTAGGGCCGATGGGATATCGACTTAGTTTTTGCTTACAAGTATTACCCATACAAATGCCGAAAAACCAATTTCGGGATTTTGCCCTAATCAACCCCTAAAGGGGTGAACCTACAATCGGGGTGGATTATACATCTCATTGTATATCCTGCGTTCGTTTAGTTGCAAGATTACTTTTTGGCACATAGGTGTCTTTTTAAAATATCTCGAAATGGTATTGACAGTTTTGTGAAATTTCACCCCTAAAGGGTGAAACGGGGTGAATTGTGATTTTAAGGATTCTTTAATATCTCTTAGGACCAATAAGATATCGACTTGCTTTTTGCTTACAAAGATTACCCATACAAATACCGAATCAACAATTTCAGGATTTTGTTCTAATCAACCCCTAAAGGGGTGGATCTACAATCGTGGTGAATTATATATCCCGCCGTAATTCCTGTGTTCGTTTAGTTGCAACATTACTTTTTGGCACATAGGTGTCTTTTTAAAATATCTCGAAATGGGTTTGACAGTTTTTTAAAATTCCATCCCTAAGGGTTGAAAAGGGGTGAATTGTGATTTCAAGGATTCCTTAATATCTTTTAGGATCAATAAGATATCGACTTACTGTTTGCTTGCAAAGATTATCCATACAATTACCGAAAAACTTATTTCAGCAGTTTGTCCTAATCAACCCCTAAAGGGGTGGATCTACAATCGGGGTGAGTTATACATTCCGTCGTATTTCCTGTGTTCGTTTAGTTGCAACATTACTTTTTAGCCCATAGGAGTATTTTTAGAATATCTCGGAAAGGTATTGGTAGTTTTTTTAAATTTCACCCCTATAGGGTGAAAAGGGGTGAATTATGATTTCAAGTATTCCTTAATATCTTTTAGAACAAATAAGATATCGACTTGCTTTTTGCTTACAAAGATTACCCATACAAATACCGAAAAACATATTTCAGGTTTTTGTCGTAATCAACCCCTAAAGGGGTGGATCTACAATCGGGGTGAATTATACATCCCGTCGTATTTCCTGTGTTTATTAGTTGCAGCATTACTTTTTGGCACATAGGTGTCTTTTTAAAATATCTCGAAATGAGTTTGGTAGTTTTTTAAAATTTCACCCCTAAGGGTGAAAAGGGGTGAATTGTGATTTCAAGGATTCCTTAATATCTCTTAGGACCAATAAGATATGGACTTGCTTTTTGCTTACAAAGATTACCCATGCAAATACCGAAAAACATGTTTCAGGTTTTTGTCCTAATCAACCCCTAAAGGGGTGGATCTACAATCGGGGTGAATTATACATCCCGTCGTAATTCCTGTGTTCGTTTAGTTGCAACATTACTTTTCGGCACATAAGAGTCTTTTTAAAATATCTCAAAATGGATATTGACAGTTTTTTGAAATTTCACCCCTAAAGGGTGAAAAGGGTTAAATTGTGATTTTAAGGATTCTTTAATATCTCTTAGGATCAATAAGATATCGACTTGCTTCTTGCTTACAAAGATTACCCATACAAATACCGAATCATCAATTTCAGGATTTTGTCCTAATGAACCCCTAAAGGGGTGGATCTACAATCGGGGTGAATTATACATCCCGTCGTAATTCCTGTGTTCCTTTAGTTGCAACATTACTTTTTGGCACATAAGAGTCTTTGTAAAATATCTCAAAATGGTATTGACAGTTTTTTTAAATTTCACCCCTAAAGGGTGAAAAGGGTTAAATTGTGATTTTAAGGATTCTTTAATATCTCTTAGGATCAATAAGATATCGACTTGCTTCTTGCTTACAAAGATAACCCATACAAATACCGAATCATCAATTTCAGGATTTTGTCCTAATCAACCCCTAAAGGGGTAGATCTACAATCGGGGTGAATTATACATCCCGTCGTAATTCCTGTGTTCCTTTAGTTGAAACATTACTTTTTGGCACATAAGTGTCTTTTTAAAATATCTCGAAATGGGTTTGACAGTTTTTTTAAAATTCCACCCCTAAGGGTTGAAAAGGGGTGAATTGTGATTTCAAGGATTCCTTAATATCTCTTAGGATCAATAAGATATCGACTTACTGTTTGCTTGCAAAGATTATCCATACAATTACCGAAAAACTTATTTCAGGAATTTGTCCTAATCAACCCCTAAAGGGGTGGATCTACAATCGGGGTGAGTTATACATTCCGTCGTATTTCCTGTGTTCGTTTAGTTGCAACATTACTTTTTAGCATATAGGAGTCTTTTTAAAATATCTCGAAAAGGTTTTGGTAGTTTTTTAAAATTTCACCCCTATAGGGTGAAAAGGGGTGAATTATGATTTCAAGTATTCCTTAATATCTCTTAGAACCAATAAGATATCGACTTGCTTTTTGCTTACAGAGATTACCCATGCAAATACCGAAAAACATATTTCAGGTTTTTGTCCCAATCAACCCCTAAAGGGGTGGATCTACAATCGGGGTGAGTTATACATTCCATCGTATTTCCTGTGTTTGTTTAGTTACAACATTACTTTTTACGCACATAGGTGTCTTTTTAAAATATCTCGAAAAGGTTTTGGTAGTTTTTTAAAATTTCACCCCTAACGGGTGAAAAGGGGTGAATTGTGATTTCAAGGATTCCTTAAATCTCTTAGGGTCAATAAGATATTGACTCGCTTTTTGCTTACAAAGATTACCCATACAAATACCGAAAAATATATTTCAGGATTTTGTCCTAATCAACCCCTAAAGGATGGATCTACAATCGGGGTGAATTATACATCCCGTCGTATTTCCTCTGTTCGTTTAGTTGCAACATTAATTTTTGGCACATAGGTATCTTTTTAAAATATCTCGAAATAGTTTTGACAGTTTTTTAAAATTACTCCCTAAAGGGTGAAAAGAGGTGAATTGTGATTTCAAGGAGTCCTTAATATATCTTAGGTTCAATAAGATATCGACTTGCTTTTTGCTTACGAAGATTACCCATACAAATACCGAAAAACTTATTTCAGAATTTTATCCTAATCAACTCCTAAACGGGTGAACCTACACCCATTGTATTTCCTGTGTTCATTTAGTTGCAACATTAATTTTTGGCACATAGGTGTCCTTTTAAAATATCTCGAAATGGTATTGACAGTTTTTTTAAATTTCACCCCTAAAGGGTGAAAAGGGGTGAATTGTAATATCAAGGATTCCTTAATATCTCTTAGGACCAATAAGATAACGACTTGCTTTTTGCTTACAAAGATTACCAATACAAATACGGAAAAATATATTACAGGATTCTGTCCTAATCAACCCCTAAAGGGTGAATCTACAATTGGGGTGAATTATACATCCCGTCGTATTCCCTGTGTTTGTTGAGTTATAAGGTTTCTTTTTGGCACATAGGCGTATTTTTAAAATATCTCGAAATGGTTTTGACAATTTTTTTAAATTTAACCCCTAAAGGGTGAAAAGGGGTAAAATGTGATTTCAAGGATTGTTACACATTTTTAAGGACCAATAAGATATTGACTTGGTTTTTGCTTACAAAAACTACCCATGCAAATACCGAAAAACTAAATTTTTGATTTTGTCCTAATCAACCCCTTAAGGGGTGGATCTACAATCGGGATGAATTATACATCCCGTCGTATTTCCTGTGTTCGTTTAGTTGCAACATTACATTTTGGCACATAGGTATTTTTTTTAAATATCTCGAAATGATTTTGCTATTTTTTTTAATTTCACCCCTTAAGGTTGAAAAGGGGTGAAATGTGATTTCAATAATACCTTAATTCTTTTAGGACCAATAAGATATCGACTTGGTGTTTGCTTATAAAAATTATCCATACAAATGTCGAAAAACTTATTTCAGGATTTCGTCATAATCAACCCTTAAAGGGGTGATTCTACAAACGGGGTAGATTATAAATCGCGTCGTATTTCCTGTGTTTGTTGAGTTATAACGTTCCTTTTTGGCACATAGGTGTCTTTTTAAAATATCTCGAAATGGTTTTAACAGTTTTTTACCTTTAACAAATATCACCCCTAAAGGGTGAAAAGAGGGAATTGTGATTTCAAGGACTCCTTAATATCTTCTAGGATCAATAAGATATAGACTTGGTTTTTGCTTATAAAGATTACCCATAGAAATGCCGAAAAATGTATTTCAGGATTTTATCTTAATCAACCCCTAAAGGGGTGAATCTACATTCGGGGTGAATTATAGAACCCTTTGTATATCCAGCGGTTGTTGAGTTATAACATTCCATTTTGGCATATATGTGTTTTGACAGTTTTCTTTCACTCCTAAAGGGTAAATTAGTATTTTTTTGTTAGAAATAAAAAAATACGGGAGTACATTTTTAAAATAAAAATATATAAAAATAAAATTAAAATAAAAAATTATAGGAGAGTACATTTTTCAGTATGACGTAAGAACCCACTAAGAAAGGATTTTTTCAAGTTCGACCCCTATCTGGTGAAAAGGAGAAAACTGTTTTTTCACGGATTCCTCAATATCTTTTAGGACAGATGAGATATCGACTAGATTTTTTGTTACAAAGGTTACCCATACACAAGTTTAAAAACAAACTGCGGATTTTATGCCAATGAGACCATCAATATACCGTAGCGAAGCACGGGTTTTCAGCTAGTCTATCTATATATATAAAAGGCAGTGTCTTGACTGACTGACTGACTCACTCATCACCGCCCAGCCCGAACCCCTGAACCCAGAAACTAGAAATTCGGAGAGTATATTCCCTTCATGACGTAAGCACCCACTAAGAAGGGATTTTTCGAAATTCCACTCCTAAGGGATGAAAAGGGGTGAAATGTGATTTCACGAATTCCTTAATATCTCTTAGGGCCGATGGGATATCGACTTAGTTTTTGCTTACAAGTATTACCCATACAAATGCCGAAAAACTAATTTCAGGATTTTGCCCTAATCAACCCCTAAAGGGGTGAACCTACAATCGGGGTGGATTATACATCCCGTTGTATTTCCTGTGTTCGTTTAGTTGCAAGATTACTTTTTGGCACATAGGTGTCTTTTGAAAATATCTCGAAATGGTATTGACAGTTTTTTGAAATTTCACCCCTAAAGGGGGAAAAGGGGTGAATTGTGATTTTAAAGATTCTTTAATATCTCTTAAGACCAATAAGATATCGACTTGCTTTTTGCTTACAAAGATTACCCATACAAATACCGAATCATCAATTTCAGGATTTTGTCCTAATCAAGCCCTAAAGGGGTGGATCTACAATCGGGGTGAATTATACATCCCGTCGTAATTCCTGTGTTCCTTTAGTTGAAACATTACTTTTTGGCACATAAGTGTCTTTTTAAAATATCTCGAAATGGGTTTTACAGTTTTTTAGAATTTTACCCCTAGGGGTTGAAAAGGGGTGAATTGTGATTTCAAGGATTCCTTAATATCTCTTAGGATCAATAAGATATCGACTTACTGTTTGCTTGCAAAGATTATCCATACAATTACCGAAAAACTTATTTCAGGAATTTGTCCTAATCAGCTCATAAAGGGGTGGATCTACAATCGGGGTGAGTTATACATTCCGTCGTATTTCCTGTGTTCGTTTAGTTGCAACATTACTTTTTAGCACATAGGAGTCTTTTTAAAATATCTCGAAAAGGTTTTGGTAGTTTTTTAAAATTTCACCCCTATAGGGTGAAAAGGGGTGAATTATGATTTCAAGTATTCCTTAATATCTCTTAGAACCAATAAGATATCGACTTGCTTTTTGCTTACAAAGATTACACATACAAATACCGAAAAATATATTTCAGGTTTTTGTCCTAATCAACCCCTAAAGAGGTGGAACTACAATCGGGGTGAATTATACATCCCGTCGTATTTCCTGTGTTCATCAGTTGCAGCATTACTTTTTGGCACATAGGTGTCTTTTTAAAATATCTCGAAATGGGTTTGACAGTTTTTTAAAATTTCACCCCTATGGGTTGAAGAGGAGTGAATTGTGATTTCAAGGATTTCTTAATATCTCTTAGGACCAATAAGATATGGACTTACTGTTTGCTTGCAAAAATTATCCATAAAATCACCGAAAAAGTTATTTCAAGAATTTGTCCTAATCAACCCCTAAAGGGGTGGATCTACAATCGGGGTGAGTTATACATTCCGTCTTATTTCCTGTGTTCGTTTAGTTGCAACATTACTTTTTAGCACATAGGTATTTTTTAAAATACCTCGAAACGGTTTTGATAGTTTTTTAAAATTTCACCCCTATAGGGTGAAAAGGGGTGAGTTATGATTTCAAGTATTCCTTAATATCTCATAGAACCAATAAGATATCGACTTGCTTTTTGCTTACAAAGATTACACATACAAATACCGAAAAATATATTTCAGGTTTTTGTCCTAATCAACCCCTAAAGGGGTGGATCTACAATCGGGGTGAATTATACATCCCGTCGTATTTCCTGTGTTCATTAGTTGCAGCATTACTTTTTGGCACATAAGTGTCTTTTTAAAATATCTCGAAATGGGTTTGACAGTTTTTTAAAATTTCATCCCTATGGGTTGAAAACGAGTGAATTGTGATTTCAAGAATTCCTTAATATCTCTTAGGACCAATAAGATATTGACTTACTGTTTGCTTGCAAAGATTATCCATACAATTACCGAAAAAGTTATTTCAAGAATTTGTCCTAATCAACCCCTAAAGGGGTGGATCTACAATCGGGGTGAGTTATGCATTCCGTCTTATTTCCTGTGTTCGTTTAGTTGCAACATTACTTTTTAGCACATAGGTATCTTTTTAAAATATCTCGAAATGGTTTTGATAGTTTTTTAAAATTTCACCCATAAAGGGTGAAAAGGGATGAATTGTGATTTCAAGGATTCTTTAATATCTCTTAGGACCAATAAGATATCGACTTGCTTTTTACTTACGAAGATTACCCATACAAATACCGAAAAACTTACTTCAGGATTTGGTCCTAATCAACCCCTAAAGGGATGGATCTACAATCAAGGTGAATTATACTTCCCGTCGTATTGTCTCTGTTCGTTTAGTTGCAACATTAATTCTTGGCACATAGATGTCTTTTTAAAATATCTCGAAATAGTATTGACACTTTTTTTTAATTTCACCCCTAAAGGGTGAAAAGGGGTGAATTGTGGTTTCAAGGATTCCTTAATATCTCTTAGGACCAATAAGATATCGACTTGCTTTTTGCTTACGAAGATTACCCATATAAATACCGAAAAACTTATTTCAGGATTTTGTCCTAATCAACCCCTATTGGGGTGAACCTACAATCGGGGTGGATTATACATCCCGTTGTATTTCCTGTGTTCGTTTAGTTGCCACATTAATTTTTGCACATAGGTGTCTTTTGAAAATATCTCGAAATGGTATTGACAGTTTTTTTAATATTCACCCCTAAAGGGTGAAAAGGGGTGAATTGTGATTTCAAGGATTCCTCAATATCTCTTAGGACCAATAAGATACCGACTTGCTTTTTGCTTACAAGGATTGCCCATACAAATACGGAAAAATATATTTCAGGATTTTGTCCTAATCAACCCCTAAACGGTGGTTCTACAATTGGGGTGAATTATACATCCCGTCGTATTCCCTGTGTTTGTTGAGTTATAAGGTTTCTTTTTGGCACATAGGCGAATTTTTAAAATATCTCGAAATGGTTTTGACAATTTTTTAAAATTTAACCCCTAAAGGGTAAAAAGGGGTAAAATGTGATTTCAAGGACGCCTTAATATCTTCTAGGATCAATAAGATATAGACTTGGTTTTTGCTTATAAAGATTATCCATACAAATGCCGAAAAATGAATTTCAGGATTTTATCTTAATCAACCCCTAAAGGGGTGAATCTACATTCGAGGTGAATTATAGAATCCTTTGTATATCCAGCGGTTGTTGAGTTATAACATTCCATTTTGGCATATATGTGTTTTGACAGTTTTCTTTCACTCCTAAAGGGTAAATTAGTATTTTTTTGCTAGAAATAAAAAATTCGGAGAGTACATTTTTCAGTATGACGTAAGAACCCACTAAGAAAGGATTTTTTCAAGTTCGACCCCTATCTGGTGAAAAGGAGTAAAATGTTTTTTCACGGATCCCTCAATATCTCTTAGGACAGATGAGATATCGACTAGATTTTTTGTTACAAAGGTTACCCATACATAGGGTGACCAGATTTCAGTGAAGGGAAACCGGGCCACAGGAAAAAAAAGGGGTCTTTGTTTCCTCCCAGATCCAAGTGAAGAGCAAAAAAAAGGTCCTCACCTGTCAAATTCAAAGTGAAGAGCAAAAAAAAAGGTCCTCACCACCCCAAATTCAAAGTGAAGAGCAAAGAGATTCAAAAACCGGGACAATCGGGCGTCCCGAGGACAGTCTTCGGGACACCGGGACAATTGACCGAAAACCGGGACGGATGGTCACCCTACCCATACACAAGTTTAAAAACAAACTGCGGATTTTATGCCAATGAGACCATCAATATACCGTAGCGAAGCACGGGTTTCAGCTAGTTATATATAAAATCACAAATTTTAATTATTGATGTTACTGATTGAACAATATTGTACCTATCCTCATTTAATTATAATTTTGAAGTATATTCGCGACTGAAACTAACGTTGGCGGCGCTGCGTACAACAGCTAATGGCGGCCGAGAAGCGTATATGTCAGAAGTTTTTTCTTAATATTTATCTGTTCAAACAATATTTCGGCAAAAAAGCATTGTATTTAAGTCACTATATTTTAAAATACTTCTTAATTCACATAAACTGCAGCACAACACGCTACAAATATTATCCAAATATACGCTTCTGTTTAATTTAGCCAGTCACCACCAGGCGTCTCACTGTTATTTGCAGTCGCGAATAGTACAGGCTATTTCAAACGTTTAGGCGGTACTGGACTTTGAAATCTAGTAATTTTTATCTATTAATTCGGACTTGGTAATTTTTTAAAGCTTGGTAAATCATACTCACATTGCAAATTCTATATTAAATTGATTGTCATTATAAAATGTCATTTTCTTTGCATTTTAATTTTTGTCATTCTTAATAAAAATTTCCCATTTTTTATGTATGCAAATTTTTAATAAATGTCATTCGTTTCCATGGTTTCACTGTTGGAATTTAAAATTTTCACATACCAAACGTGAAACATGAAATAACCCAAGTAAAGTCCATTTTCGTGACAACCTATAAGAACGAAATTCCCATTTGGTTCCTTCTAAACGTTGAGAATCGCTTGTAGATTATTAGTGTACGTATTTCCTTTTTAATAATAAATTATAATAAGAATGTATTGATAAGTGAATAAAAATGAAATTTTCAAAATTTTATTACTTTACTATCCCGTCTCGCGGCTGTACGATAATTTTTATGAAAATACGATAATTTTCGCTACAGCGTACGATTATTTCATTATACGGAGTTGGCAACACTGCTAACAACCAACAAAGGACAACAGTCTCACAGCTGCATGGGGACGGCGAGTGCATCTTCTGTAGTAAAACTATTTCAACAAATTCAAGTGAAGTGTTTTAGTGTGCAAATTAACAGTGTTATTTAACAATAATAATTAATTGTAAAAGAATTATTTGTGTTTGAGAAATAGATGTAAATCGCTCGATTTTCAATATTAGTACAACCAATTCTAGGTTATGTTTCTAACTTTTACGTTGAAAGCCACTAATATATATTTTTGTGGCTGATACAAGTAATAACTTCAAAAAATTATATATTAATTTATAGTTTGCATCTACTAAAAGTTCTCGTAGATTTGTTAAAATTTACAGTGTATACTTATTTTATATTCTTGCGTAATGGCGCAAACTCAAACGCATTTTCAAGAAAACAATATTTTTTATGTTACTGTTTGTGTTGTTGGTTCCCTATTTTTTTTTTTTTTTATGACAAAGTATTGAATAAAGATTGTAGTAAAATATGTATAACAAAAGAAATGTTGTACTTATATGTTGCAAGATTCATTTTAAAATTTATTTGTTTATAAGTAAATAAGTTAAAATGTGGTAAGTAAAACAGTGTGAAACGTAATAAAAGATAATTCATTTTTTATTTGCAAAAACTTTAAGCTCATCATAAATAACTATAAATAATGAACGTCGTAAATATGTCTAGTTAATTTGATAATACCATCCAAGTTGGGCCTTTGTTTGTCATGGGTGGCGTGATATTTTTTTAAAAGTAACATAACATAATAATAGATTAATGGCAACGCTGTTTTAAGAACATTTTATTATTAGTTAATTTTCAATAAAACAATCACATTTAATCATTTGATACTGCTATACTCTATCTCCGAAAAACTGATAGTAATCAAATTTATTATTTGTAAAAAGTTATTGTATTATCACACAGAAGCGGTAAAACAAAAGCGACAAAATATGAATAGTTCGAAACGAAATATTGTTAAAAACAACAGAGTGTGCCGCACATATTATATGGGAATACGAACTAGGGTTTTACACAATAGACCATAAAAATTTGACCCTAAAATTTTGAGGATAATTATGGTCACAGGGGTGTGTTTAATGATATGATAAATATGGTCACAGGCGTGCGTTTAATAAAATGATAAATAGTAATATAAAAATACACAAAACCAATATAAACGTGTTTAAAATGTGCACGCCACTGGTAACTGCCTGACAAAATGATTTATTACTATCAGTCTTTCAGAGATAGAGTATAATTTATAAGAATAATAAAGTAATTAAAAAAAAAAACTAACTAGAGGATTGCAATGCAACTTTGACAATGGCGTGAGCGGAAACTGCAGTCAGTTAAAATAAAAAAGTTAGTGAAACAAAAACCATGTTTTCTTTCAACCTCTTAAGTATAAGTGAGTTTCACAAAGTTAAACTGTCGACTATTCAATATATTGCAACTAGCAGTGTACCCGCTGCTTCGCTACCGAAAAAATGAGTCGTAGCCCGCTTAGATCGGGCCCATTTCGGAATCGGTTTAAAATTGGTTGCTACGAATCGTTTTATATTCAAATATATTTATTTGTTTTAATCTACCATTGTATTATGTGCTTATTATACAAATAATTTAAGTACGAACTTCTTCGTAAACATCTTGTAGTGCAGACATTTAGTAAGAAATATAAGTGTAGTTGTGCTAACCCAGAAAAATGCCACATAAAATGCCCATGTGAGAATCACTCATTGCCAAAGGCACCGCCGGTCACGTGAAGCATTTTATCTTGCACCAAAAAATTATTTATTATAATTTTTATGATATTTATTATAATTACTCCGTGATATTTCCTGATTTATAAATCGTACCTATATAGATCAGAGCACTTTTTTTCGTTAGTAAATATTCTTGCCACTGTAAGTAAGTTTTCTTCGTATTGCTGTAGGGGTTACAATAATTTTCAATAGCGTATTTAACGTTATAATAGTCGTCAAAAATGAAAACACGGGAACATTTTTGTAGCAATATTAAACCCAAAATTCGTTAGTATATATTTTGAATATGTGTATCTTTTATAGTTTTTTATAATATGGAAGATTTTTCCGACTTAAAATCTTTCCACACAAATTTGCAATACGCTGTTACAAATAGTACTTAAGTCGGTTTAGCCGTTTTTAAGTTTTAATACATAAACCGATTCTAAACAGACGCCTTTGTGCCAATAAAGCCGCATTCAGAGCTCTTAAATCAATAGCTTATGCACTGTAGCTTATGGACTGTTCACTGTCACCAACAAGTTTGTCATATGATAAGACGTGAAACCGTTCAGACCTCCAAATTTAATACGCTGTTTGTTGTGGAGTGTGCATAATTTTCTAAACTTGTAGCTAGTGAGATGTTTTAATGAGACAGACATATAAACACATTGGCTATCGCATTCTATCAATGACACAGTAGTTATCGAATGCTGTTACATAACCTAACATAATGTCATCATTAACAAATCTTGCTCAAAATTACAAAGACAAATTTATAAGTACCTAAATTGCGTTGATCCATGGTGATATTGTCACTACCAGTTCAGAAACTTGAACCAGTAACCCCATCGCCATAGGGTTCACGCTCGATAGCCGTGCAATACCAGCCACGGGTGAGTTTCTTGGTTGAGGATCCCAAGCCTCTAGTTTGGTTTCTTCGTTAAGGTTCCAAAGTCTTGTGTGGGTATCTGTCCGGTTCCCAAGCCAATTATTGGGCAGCTTATTCTAGGTTCCTAAGCCTGAAGTGGGTATCTTACATGGTTCCCAAGCCGAAGTCCATGATGTTTGTATGAATGGCCAAATTCCAACTATTGCTTATTTATTATTGAATTTAGTAGCCACTTTCTTCAGTGTCACTTCTTGGAATTGATACTGTCGGCCTGATGACATAACTGATGGTGCTAGAAGGCCACAAATAAGGTGTTGTGCTGGAACCCAACAAATATCTTTGAGTGTAAAGTTGATGATTTTTGTGAAAATGCTAAAAACAGGGTATATTCAGCCCACTTTTACAAAAATATACCTTCTGGAAACTGTTTTAAATTATTTTCATTAGAAAGAGCATGTTTTAAACCCCCTAAAAAAGTAGGATTGGTTTTTCATTCCTGGTATATAAGGCCTTAGAAATAGGGACAAAGTTGAAGATATTGCTATCGAAACGTCATATACTTCAATATGCATTTTTTTTACATTGTGTCACTTTCCTTTCATTCCTGCTGAAGTTTAAAGTGTACAATTAATTTTTGTACGGTATATGAATCTGTTAGTCTGCTAGCGGTGGTTCTACACTGATGACATTTTTTAAATAATTTGTTAGTGCTGTCACGCGTCAGCATGTTTTGGGTATAGAATTCTGTACTGTTAGCAGTGGCGGTCGGTGACTAAACGTCCCGAATTGGCCGGGAAAGTCCCGAATTGACCGGCCTCCAGCGACCATTAACCAATCAAATACTGACGCCAATAGATCTGTTCAACTTTTGTGACAAAAACATTCCCGGAATTAAATAATTATATATATATATATATATATATATATATATATATATATATATATATATATATATATATATATATATATATATATATGTTCCGACTGAAGAAATTCAAGAAAACAGGATGCTGCAAGAAGAAAGATGGAAAGCTAGCACCACAATAGCTGGCACAAGAGATCATTACCAGTTTGTGCCAGTTGATTTGAATTCGATTTCTGTCAGCAAAGTTTCAAATGACACAGTTAACTTTGTGGCCAAACTTTCCAATTCTATTGATCCTAATTTAAAATTAGCCGAACTATTTGCCGGTTGTTATGTTGCCTGCATTTATGACAATAAGTGGTGGGTAGGCAATATTGTAAAAATTTCTCTGGAACAAAATGATGCTTTGGTAAAATTTATGCATCCGCGAGGCCCGGCTCAATCATTTTATTGGCCCGAAAGAAAAGATATTTGTTGGGTTCCAGCGCAATACCTTATTTGTGGCCTTCCAGCACCATCAGTTATGTCACCAGGCCGACAGTATCAATTCCAAGAAGTGACACTGAAGAAAGTGGCTACTAAATTCAATAATAAATAAGCAATAGTTGGAATTTGGCCATTCATACAAACATCATGGACTTCGGCTTGGGAACCATGTAAGATACCCACTTCAGGCTTAGGAACCTAGAATAAGCTGCCCAATCAGTGGCTTGGGAACCGGACAGATACCCACACAAAGCTTTGGTACCTTAACGAAGAAACCAAACTAGAGGCTTGGGATCCTCAACCAAGAAACCCACCCGTGGCTGGTATTGCACGGCTATCGGGCGTGAACCCTGTGGCGATGGGGTTACTGGTTCAAGTTTCTGAACTGGTAGTGACAATGTCACCATGGATCAACGCAATTTAGGTACTTATAATGCCTGTATAAAACAAACAAGATGAAAAATAATGGCATGCATGCGATATTGCGATAGCAGCATGTGATAAAAACGTTCTCAACTTTGTCTCTATTTCTAAGGCCTTATATACCAGGGATGAAAAACCAATCCTACTTTTTTAGGGGGATTAAAACATGCTCTTTCTAATGAAAATAATTTAAAACAGTTTCCAGAAGGTATATTTTTGTAAAAGTGGGCTAAATATACCCTGTTTTTAGCATTTTCACAAAAATCATCAACTTTACACTCAATTCCTGAACTAATGAAAAATATTAGGAGTGTGAAATTTTATATTCGTTAACCTTGTATTGATAAGTTATTATGTGCAAAATTTCACGTTTATCGTACCTTTACTTTCAGAGGTATAAAAAGCCAAACTTTAAAATTTTTTCGAGTTGCAAATTTTTTAGGCCAAGTTTGATCCAAATTTTCTTCACGGGAATCGCTCATGAAGATTTGTTTATTATTTTGTTTAATAGAGTGCAAAAAGTTGTATAAGTTGGCAAAGTTTTGTTTCTGTCAACAAAATATTGGCAGAGATACTGTGTCTCAAAGTTGCCGAAATCTCGGAGTCATACCGTAGAAGGCTGCGGTATGGGGTCAAACAAATTACTAAATCTCAGCAAGTATTACATGGATGAACGTAAAACTTTACCAATGTTCGTTGGGGACATGTGTGAATGTCCATACAAAATTTCATCGAAATCCGTGATGGTCGAGCAGGGCACTTCTCTGAAATCAGACCACTTGACATGGAATGACCCTATGTTAAGTGCGATTTCACAATTATCTATAAACTCTCTTAACTTAGTTTTATCGCCGTCGAACTTAATGAGACAACGTTCGGCGATGGCGAGTTTGACTGTAGTTGTCATGGTGAAAAGGTTTGAAGCACTTTGCAAGGGGTCACTGTCACTTTCACTAGCAAGGGGATAATTTCTGCCTGAACGTAGGGGCATTAATGTACTTACAATAGCATGATGTTGGGACGATTATTGTTGAACCTGGGACTCGAAGATGACTGTTGAACCTGGGACTGGAAGATGACAAGATGGAGCTGCCAACGATCTGGGGACTTCGAAGTTGCGTTGATCGGACTGCGTCTGATTTTTACAGTTGCAATTCTACCCTTTGATTTCTGTTGTATTCACTGACAGTCATTCGTTCACTTTATCCTCGGCACTATTATGCAAGTGGAAGTACAACACTTTTTATTTTTATATAAACCACTTTTTTTATTTATTGATTTATCATTTTTTTTATTGATACATCCCACTTCTGACACCAGTGTTGTGATGGCTTAATACAATATTTAATTTTTGTGTGGTTCTATGTATCTATAAAAGGTTCTCAAATGGGTTTATTATATAAAAAGTTAATTCACTTGTGAGGTGTTTTATTTCTGTTAATATTACAAGGTTTTTATTTATATTAATTTATATTTATTTTAGTTAATATTAATTATAATTACGAGATGGAATGAACTTTTGAATACGGAAGATAGAAATGGAAATTGACTTGACTCTACTAAGGTTGAAATCGAATTGAATTTATGATGCTAAGTTTTGTGTAAATACAGTGGCGTGCGGTGAAATATAGGCCTGGGTGTGCACACAAAATATACCCTATTCAAAAAAAAAAAAAAAAAAACAGATTCACAAAAAAAAAACAACCAAATACGATAAAACACGAAAAACTGAGACAAATACGATGATACTGGCACTAATCCGGGAAAGCTGGGGCAAATTCGGAAAAACTGGAACGAAAGAAATGGAGGTCAGAATAATATTTATTTAAAAACAAATTCAAGGCGACGTTCTGATAAATTGACAAATTAATTTATTACAGTGTCGTAAAAATCATCCTTGACTGCAGATAATGCAGCAGTTCTTTTTCAATTGATAATAGAGCAAGATTGATCAGGCGCTTTTGATGCATTGTATTTCTTGTATAATTTTTTATTCGCTTTAGAGTTGAAAATTATCTTTCAACCGAGGCTGACGAGAATGGTCTTGTACAAATAAGCTGTGTCAATTTATATACCTCTTTTAGAGCCTCAGTTAAATCGTGTTGTTTGATGTGCTCAATTATTTGGATTGGATTTAAGTTATTAAATGAGTTAGATTTATAAATTACACATAGCTCATTTGTTAATCTGACTAAATCAATTTTTTTTTGCATAATTAGCTTTCAATGATTCTAGACACTCTTCTGGAAAATTTTTATGATATCCAACAAACATTTTAGGATTTAATAATTCAAAGAATTTAAGAGAATTTAATTTCTCGAAACGTGTTTCTATTTGAAAGTATATCATGTCTAAAATTTCGTTAAACAATTGTCTAAAATGATTTTCTGAAGTTTTATTGCGCTGACTACGTTTTCTATTATGCGAATTTGGAAATCCTAATTAATATTGATACTGTCTCATTGTACACCTCTTCAAAATATTCCGAATTTCTGATTTTTGTATAATGGATTATGTTTCATTTACTTTCTGTATAGAATAAACTATATCTAGAGTAGTCTTTTGTAAAATATCAAAAAGTACATCAGTATAGCCAAATAATTTTGAAAATATTGTCAATAAAAAATTGGTAGTAAAATCATCAAGGAAATAAATGAAGCCTCTAGCAGCATTAATCGTTTCGTTATTCCAGTCACCTTGATTATCTAATATATTATCGAATAAATCTCGCAATAATTGTTTTTCCCTCTTTACAATATTTACTAGGCGTGAAGAATAGTTCCACCTAGTAGCAGCTAATTTAGGGAATTTTCTTTTAATTGTATCGCTGAGAGCAAAATTTCGCTTGGTTGATACCGAAAAAAAGGAACTAATACCAGAAGGAGTTGCAAAAAAAAATTTACATTCCTTAATGATAGAGACAGACTGTGATAAAACCAAATTAAGAGCATGAGCACAACAATGAATAAAAATGGCTTCCGGAAATATATCATTAACTTTTTTCTGCGTTCCATTTAATTTTCCAGCCATTACTGCAGCCCCATCGTAAGTTTGTGCAATTAGCTTGCTGATACAATCCCATGATGTTATTGTTTTCTCCACAATTTCAGCTAATGCACTTGCGGAACGGTCCGCACTAACGTCTTCGAAAAATAAAAATCTTTCAACAGGCGTGCCAGTAGATAAGATAAGCTACCTCTGTGACACTCGATGACCACGGTCATCCGAAGCGGCCATAAGCAAGGGGGTCTCCCTTGGTCTTTATACTTCTTGCAAGGTCACGCTGAAGAAAGAGATAGACGAAACTCAACTTGGCTAATTGAATTTGCAGACAGACGTGCAGCAGTGTTCTTTCAAGGTCATCGCTGTAGCTGAAGACGCCGTTGAGAGATGACATCACCACAGCCACCTGAAGATCTTCTTCAAGGAGACGTGTTGGGCCTAGGCAGATGTGTTGCAGGCTAGCCTAAATTTTAGGCGCAAAACAGGAAAAAAAGTCCTAAAATTTTGTTTTTGTCTTTACCTAACCCTCGAGATACCTCACCCTACAGGGTGCGATTATTTTCTCCAGAAAAAATGTCGAGAGATGCGGCGGGAATCGAACCCGGGCTCTTTTGATTTCTAGCTGTCGTTTCTGACCGTCGAGCCATGCTAACAGATAACGCAACGTTGAAAATAAGAGTTGATAAGAAGCTGGCAGGCCGGCGAGCGTTATCTGTTTGAGGTCACATCGTGTCGATAAATTCTATTTTAAGATTTATCTCGGATTATCTGACTTACATTTTTAAAAGGAATAAAAGAATGTATACATTTATTCATAGAATTTTATTGAAATAAGTTTATTTACAAGATATTTTCATGAAATAAAAGTTAAAACATAATTTTATATAATGTTATTCTAAAAAATCATAGAACATTATTTTTATTTATCCAACTATTATGTTTATCGTCGAAACCTAACCATTTAACAAAAACTTTATTCTTATTTCGTTTTAGTACTTTTTCCACGAGATAGACATCGGAAAATTTAACTTTTTGAAGCTGTTGTTGATAGAAACCCCCTTGTATGTCTACATCATTCATGTCACGTAGTAAATATGTGGTGGGATTGGTCATCTGTACTTTTCTTACAACGAATATTTCCGGGGACCAATTCGGCATGTATTTTTTATCAAATACCCCTCTGTGCTTAGATATTCGTACATTATCACCTAATTTAAATTTGGTGTTTTTGTAAGCTTGTTTAATTTTGCTGTAAACAGTTTCCAACAATTTCGATTCATCTTTTTTTGTAACTTCAACAGGCTTCATTCTAATCGTAGTGTGTTTTGTGTTATTGTATTTTTTTACGATATCTTTAAGTAGATATATCCATCGGTAGTGTCCACGGAAATTAAATTCTTTCCACATTAAACTTTTTAAAGTTCTATTTACTCTTTCAACTATGGAAGCTTTTTTTTCACTGAACGTGTTATAATGATGAACTCCGTATTCTTCTGTGAGACTTGAAAAATCTTTGTTGAAGAATTCTTTACCTTGATCTGTCTGAAGATTATCAGGTTGTTGTTTTTTAAAAACCTTCCTCATAGCTTCAGACACCTCACGCCCTGTTTTACTTTTTAGCGGAAACGCCCATACGAATTTTGAAAAACAATTGATGACAACTAGTATGTATTTATACCCTCGGTTTTCTCTTGAAAATTTACCCATTTCAACTAAATCAGCTTGAAATAAGTCTGTAAGTGATTTAATTATAACGGTACGTCTTTTAAAGTTGATTCTAGCTGGTTTGTGTATTTCTTCAACAACTTGTCTCTTGACATTTGTTGTTAATACTTTCTTCATTTTTACACGTAATTTTTAACACGACTAATCCGTTTTAATCGATAAGATTTGTTTTTATTAAGCTTAATCTCTTTACTGCGTTTGAGGCGAACGAGTTTAAGTCGTATTAATTCTATGATTATTTCCTTAATTTCATTGCTGTGTCCAGTATGACCTGCACGTTCTGATGCTATTATTAAACGTAATCTGTTAACGAGTACGGTCGGATTTCTGTAGTATCTGTAATCGATTTTATCATTCACTTCCATATATATACCATCACCTTGTGTGATGGGTGCGATGATGTTTCTATATTTATCAGATCTGCTGCCTCGAATTTGTTGGTTAGCTTGATAACGACGCCGATTAGCACTCGTATTTGAGACGATTTCTTGATAATTTTCTTTATCTGATTTAGTAAAATTTTTAGGTTTTTTCATAAACAGTAGTTCATACAAACCGATGGTTCCTCTATATCTTTTATTTTTAACAATCACATCAGCTCCATCTATTTCTACCTGTGAATTACCAATATGAAATTTCTCTGTATCTTTATCTAGTCTCATTCCATATGTTTCATCGAATTTATCAGAATCATCATTATACATATCATATATATATTTTCTCGGCAACGGATCATATTGATCTAAATATTCCAACAGAGGCACTTCTTCAAAATGTTGTTGTTTTTCAAGCTTATCTTCATTAAAAAGATATTCACTATTAATATCATCATCTCTGACCTGTTCTAAAATTGAACGTTTAGTTTCACTTATATCCAAATCTTCCAAAGGCATCGGTTCATCGTTATATGTTTCCAGATCTTCATTTATAGGTATTTCAATTTTGTTTTCATCTTTTATTAAAGGTATATTTTCGATGTTTGTTTTAAGGTTTTCTTTATTTTTTTTCAGTTCAGTTTGAATATTTTCTAAACGTTTTGTTATGGGCGTAAAAACACTTTCCTTTATGATTTCACCACGTTTTAGTTGCTCTCATTTACGTTTAATTATTTTACGCTTGACTTCGAGTTTTTGTTTTAGAAATTTATCCTCTTTAGTTATCGTCGACATATTTGTATCGTAAGTACAGAAGGTTTACCTCAGTATAAAGCAGATTAAATACTAACAAAAACAGGTGTGGAACGGGTTAAATATAGATTTAAAATACAGGTATAAAACAGATAATAAGAAGTAAAAACAGGTAAAAACAGGTTATAGTATGGAAACTGTTTTTAAACAGTTGTTTATATCAAATTATTCTAAGAAAATATAGTGGTGTAAGTATTTCCTGTATCTGCCTCCATTGATTTTTGCATCTTTGAAAACTGATAAAAACCCATACTGATTTTTCCAACATTCAGAACATATAGTTTTAAAATTATCAAATGGCATATCGCTGCCAATGTGATCCGAGTACACATGTTTTAAGTTGAGATCATCTTGCTTGAACAGTATGAGTACGTTTGCGTTATCTCTTATCAAATGTTTCGGTATTTTAGCATAGGTTTGACTGAGATAAAACATATCAACAGCCCTATGCCTTCCCATAGAGAAGAAACTTCTGATAATATTCTGATTATCGCATGAAACATCATCGAAAATAAAAATCGAATTTTGTTTAACATCTGAGGGAGGAATGATGTTTTCGTTATTGTTATATGCATAATATCCCATTCCTTTTACAGGTTCAAGTAAATCTTTCAGGTACTTGTACTTCGGTTGGTATAGAGATTTTGAGTATACATATAAATTTTCAAATTTCAACCCGTTTTCATGTTCTATGAGCGAAATCATGACGTTAGTTTTACCGCAGTTTGAAGGACCTACTATGATACACCTTATTGTAGAGGGAAATAACACACCGTGTCTTTTGTATGTTTCGTTTCTTGTATCATGGTTTTCTATATTCAAACAAGTTTTTTGTTTCACAATCTTCATTGTTATTTATTCAAGAACTTAAAATGTGAATAAATAAATAAATAAATAAAACTGTTTCAGAGATCTATTTTCAGTCTCGTGTCAGCTCTGTAGATGAGAGCACGACAAAATGAAAAGATATTCAGGTGAAGGAGCTATAAATACTCTTATTAACAAACTACCTATTGAATTACACCTACCGAATTATCAATTTTGTGGACCGGGTACGAAATTAGATGAAAGATTAGAACGCGGAGACAAGGGTATAAATCCGTTGGATGCCAGTTGCCGAAAACATGATATGGCATATAAACAAAATAAAAACCTTAAACTACGTCACGAGGCTGACAGAACGCTTATCAATGAAGCTATGAAACGTATTCGATCTAAAGACGCATCACTAGGCGAACGTCTAAATGCCTACGGTGTTGCAGGTGTCATGAAAGCTAAAGTCAAGTTGGGGATGGGTTTTGGAAATCGATCGAAAATTTCCAAGAGAGAAGTTAAGAAATGCACTAGATATCTAGAAAAAACGAAAACCTTCATAAAAAATGCTTTGAATGAAATTGATGGTTGTATACTGATATTAAATGAGCCTGTTACACCATCTTCAAAGCGAGTTAAAAAAGATGTGATGGTTAAGAATAAAAAACGAAAACAATTTACATACATGGATAAAGCAAATGAAAGAGCAACAGCTGAGAGGTTATATAATGAATTGCTTAACGTGATCAGTTCAAACGATATTCCATTAAAAATCATTGGGTTTGCGTCAGATGGATGTAACACTATATTTGGAAAATATAACTCTGTTGCTAGCAAATTGATGTCTGCCCTTCCTGGTATTATGGTACAAAAATGCATCTGCCATTCATTACATTTATGTGCTAGCGAAGCCTGCAAAAATTTACCAAGGAGATGTGAAGATTTGGCGAGAAATATATATGGTTTCTTTAAAAATAGCGCTAAGAGACAGGCCATGTTAATGGAGTTCCAGATTTTTTGTAATGTAGATCCTCACAAAATTCTTCGAGTTGCGCAGACTAGGTGGTTATCTTTGTTATCCGTAGTCAGGCGAATTTCGGAACAATGGGAAATATAATTATATTTTACTAAAAACTATATGGAGCATAGTCTTCTTGCAAGTGAAGAAATTTATAATGCCCTTCATAATACCGAAATAAAATTGTTTTTTATGTTTTTGGAATGGGTCTTACCGAAATTTGTGGATGCAAATAAATATTGTGATAGGGTAATAAAATTAAATTTACATGAAAAAATGACTGAACATACATAGATTTACTACTATAGTGCGTTCGAAGGTGAGTATGCAGTATTGCTCTTATGGAAAATGGGAGCGGTGTTGCCAAATGTTGTAAAAGTGTCAAATGTGTCAATTATAATAATATGAAAAATACGTATGATTTACAAAAATCAACTCTTATAAAACTCAAAATAACAGTCCACATCAGGAACGTGTCAGGCTACGCGCGGGTAGTGAGTCGTGTCATTTGGTGCCAGAACATTTACCCCTTTGCTGTCGGCAAATTCCCTCAGAATGCGTCCATTTTTGTTTTTTCTCCGACTGTTCCAATATATATGCTTGGAGTTCAGATCTCCCCCAATAATAACTGGGTCGCGACGGTCTAAAAGTTTGACGAAGTCAGCGGGGACCAGTTCGTTCTTGGGTTGTTTATACGCAGCTGGCAGCCACACCGGTCCTAAGTTAGTGGTAACTTGGATGGTGGTAGCTTCAAGCTTGTGTAGGGGAGGGTCTGGAGCTTGACAGTGTTCAATGCCGCACCGGACGAATATGGCAGTACCGCCCATAGGGCCAGAAAGCCTATCATTTCTGTAGCAGTGATAGTATTGTGGTTTAACACTATCAGCTGGCTTCAAAAATGTCTCATTGACTAAAATGACGTCAATTTTATGATCGCTGGCGAACACTTCCAGCTGATTTCTCTTGGGACTGAAGCCATCTGCGTTCTAGGCGCATATGGCGAGAGAAGAAGGGCGCATATTACTTCTGATGTCGGCCATTGTTAGAGTTAACTGTGGGGGCCCAGAAGGCAGGCTGACTTGACCGCTGGCTTATAATCAGAGTGGTATTGCTCAGCAATGAGGCTGCTTGATTCAGCAACTGCTGTAAAGTCTGGAAGGTATCAGCTGGATTGAGGAAGGGAGTCTGGGGGAAAGACAGCGGTGGGGATCCTAGCACACCTTTCTCAGAGCATACCGCTGGTCTCACCGGGAGTGGTGAGGTCTTGGCAGGTTGCCTCTTTGCCTGTGGTGCCTGCTGTCGAACGGTTGCCGCTTTAGGCCTGTTCGGAGGAACGGCAGACGGAGGGGCAACAGGTGCAGACTTAGCTGCACGCCTCCTCCTCCTCCGCTTGCTCTGCTTCTTAAAACCGTCTGCGTCTGATAACAATCGCAGTGGTGCTAGCAGGCATTGGTGGAACAGGTTGAGAAATGTCCACCGCTGGGAAGGAGACACGACAGGCGCCGCGTTGTGCATTGACACGTACGGCAACGGCTTTTTCCAAGCCGAAACGGCTGGAGCAGAGGCGGGTACGTAGCTCGGATGAGGAGCAGTACTCCTCTGTCGGTTTTCAGTAGGCCGTCTGTTCGAGACACGTGACGGACACATGCCAGAACCGGCGGCATGATCGGCAGGGGCGTTGCGCGCCTTGCAGTTCACACAGCAAGGCTTGTTAGCCTTGTTGGAACACTGCTGGGATGCGTGTTCACCGCTGCACCACGCGCAGCGTGGTTTAGAGTGACAACCGCCAGCGGTGTGGTACAACCCCTGGCAGTTGTAACACTGCTTTATGCCATCTATCCTCCTCTTCTTCTCGACGGACACTTTGAAATAAATAATCGCCAGGGTTTGGGATGCAGTCGTGTGTATTTAGCTCCACTAGTCTCTAGTATGACGCGGCTCAAAAGGTTGCTGAAGTTTGAGATTAGTGGACGCTTGTCAAGACCTGACAAACCCCATAATAATAATAATAATAATAATAATAATAATAATAATAAATCTCTTTATTGGCAAGGTTCAGTTTACGCTGCTCTACCACCTAACCTTAAAGTTATTTTACAGTTGAGTACCTACAGTGTTTTATGTTAACAAATAATATCATAGTTTACAAGTACAATATGCAGTCTAATTGAACAGGGATTGATCCATTAAGCTCACATTGGGACCATTTGCTGGCGGAGTCGCTTTTTGAATTGGGCAATTTTAAGAGACTTAAGATTTTTTGGAATGGAGTTGTACATCGTGGCAGCGTTGTACGAAAATGATTTTGTGAATAAGGTTGTTCGGTGTTTGGGAATATGTATCAAGTGAGAGTTCCTAGTATTTTTACTGTTAATTTGAGATCTTTTAATAATTTTTTCGACTAAATAGCTAGGTTCGTTTGTGCTTAAGATTTTGTGAATGAAACATGCATAATGCAAGTGTCTTCTTTCAGACATGTTTAACCATCCTAACTTCTTCAATTTATGGGAAGTAGGTTCCCTTTTCTTTAGTCCTAATATGAAACGTACACAGTAATTTTGCACTTTTTGAATTCGTCTCGATTCGAAATACGACAGGGAAGGTCCGTAAATCGTGTCACAGTAATTAAAGATCGATAGGACGAGACTGTCACATAGTATTTGTTTGTGTTTTTTGGTTAGCACGAAACGGTTCATAAATAGTTTTTTTAGTGCAAGAAAGGCACGCTTCATTAACAAACTTATATATTCTTTGAATTTTAGTTCGGTATCTAGTATAATACCTAAATTTTTACATGAATTCGTTAGTTGCAACTTGGAGTGATTGATATATATATTGAAATTATGGACTAAATTTCTTTTCAAGTATTTGTTACCATACAGCATGATGTGTGATTTTGACTCATTAATTGTAAGGCCATGATCGGAAGAATATTTACATAGTGCATTAATTTCATTTTGAAAGAAAGATAATGCTTCATAAAAATTTTCTGGTGAAAACGAGAGGTATAATTGAGTATCATCCGCGTATTGGTGTATTTGACTATGAGTACATATCGAGCTGATATCAAAAGTGTACAAAGAATATAAAATCGGTCCTTATATCGCGCCTTGTGGAATTCCTTTAACTATCGCTAAACTGTCTGAAGTTAAATAATTAAGTAATACCTGTTGGCTTCTGGAGGTGAAATAATTTCTAAAATATAATATTGCCAAATTATCGAAACCCAAGTATTTTAATTTCGCAATGAGAAGTTTATGGTTAATAGTGTCGAACGCTTTGCTGTAATCTATGGTAGTGCACATGGTCATTTCCTTGTTATCACAGTTTTTAATGATGTCATCGGTAACAGATAAGAGGGTTGATGTTGTGCTGTGATTGGGTCTGAAGCCTGATTGGCTTTTGGGCAATAAAGAGTAATTGTTTAGGTATTCCATAATTTGTAGATTGATAATTTTTTCAAGAACTTTTGACAAAGTAGGCAAAATACTAATTGGGCGCAAATCGCCGTAATTTAATGGATTTTTATTTTTTGGTAACGGAATAACAATGGCTTGTTTCCAAACGTTGGGAAAAACTCCCTCACTTAAACAGTAATTAATAATGTGTGTAATTTGAGGTAAAAGAGAAGGAACTATTAATTTTAACAATAAAGCATTAATTCCGTCGACACCGGATGAGTTGGATTTTAGTGAGTTTATAATTTTTCTATAGTATTACTGTCCGTCAGTTTAAAAGAAAATACAAAAGAATTGTTGAATTTATTATTTGAATATTTTTCTAGAGTTTCTTGCGGTATTGCAGGAGTGGGTACATTGTTAATAAACTGCTTATTAATGGCGTTAGCGTTCTGGAGATGAAAAGGCAAATTATTTGGAGGATTACTAGTAATTCCCAGGTTTTTAAAAGCTTTCCAGTGATTATTCCCAGCCTTGATAATTTCTTGTTGCACGAAGGCCTTTTTTCATTACGTATAGCGGTGGTTGCAAAATTTCTGAGGGATTTGTAATCTTGCCAGGCTTGCTGGGTTCTAATTCTACGAAATTTGGTAAACGCATCATTTCTGCATTTTATAATTTGTTTTAACACTCCAGTAAACCAAGGGGTTTTTTTGTGTTTAGTTCTAATTTCTTTAAAATGTGCAAAAATATCGAAAGCATGTATTATATATTCATTAAATTGTTGTATTTTATTAATATTAGTTGCATTGAAAAAGTTGGACCAGTTTAGATTTAGTAAATGTTGGGCAAAAGTGATATGATCAAAGTTGTTAAAGTCGCGAAATGTGATAGTTTTAGACTCCATTTTAGACCGTTTATGCGTTAATTCGCAAAATATCAATCGATGGTCGGAAAACCCGTGTTTCACCCCCGACCTTTTGCATAGACTAGTATCAGAAACAAGTATATAGTCCACTAAACTTTCAGACGTAGAGATAATTCGGGTAGGTTCTGTAATAATGTGAGTTAAATTGTATTAAAAGGTAAATATTAATTAATGATTTAAAATTTTGAGCTGTATAGTCGTTAGCATCACCGGTATAAATCAATGCATTTATTAAAGGGGTGACAAATGTGATCGTGCTTTCAAAATCATCAAAAAACTGTTGCAAGTTGTTATAATAGGGAGGCCTGTATACAACTCCAAAACCTATCTTTTTGCCACTTATACAAAACGATATCCATAATTGCTCCAAATACTTACTGATAGGCAGATCCGAGATTATATTTACTTGTAAATTGTTTCTGATATAAATAGCAACTCCACCACCACGCACGATGCCTTCTCTATCGGCCCTTATTATCTTATAGCCTGTTATGTTGAAGCGGTCATCTGTTGCGTCAGGTTTGAGCCAAGTCTCTGTAACAGCTATAACATCATAACAATTTTGTGAAACATATAAGCTAAATAGATCGAAATCCGTGTTCAACGACCTAATATTCAAGTGACAAAAGTTAAACAATATGACTAATGCTTAGCAATACAATATCTAAAAAATAAAAAAGATTTAAAGTACTCAATAATAAGGTACAAAATTTAATACGTGTGATCAAATTAACACGGTGCAGTGTGCAGACAGGAATTTAATTAACGTGAGAAAAAATATCGGTGCTGTAGTACAGTATTTGAATATTGAATTAAACAAGTAAAAAGTGAATTTAATGTTGTAAAATAATTATTATAAAACAGAATGGAAATAAAAATAGAAATGAAGAAAGCAAGTCTAATAGAGGTAATTTACTTAAAAATAATAATAATAATAAATAAACAAACAAAAAAAAAAAAAAATAGATAAATAAATAAAAATGGAGGTGCTACTATGTACATTGCATGCAGGCCCGGTAGAATAAATTAAATAAACTAGTAACTAGTATTTACATCAGAGACTAGAATCATTGAAACACATTTGTAAGTGGGAAGTCCAACTTGAAAACAATTTTTGGTGAATAACAATAGAATAAAGTTAAATAAAGAGCAAAATACAATAGTTTAAATAAATAGAGCTATAAATAAAAACATTTTCTTAAAGTATATACCGTACGATCATAAATTCTTGTCAGTTACATAACAGTAAACAATGAGTTTAAAAAATATCAAAACTCTGTTCTAATCCACAGCTGAAAATCCCAATTTAACAAAGAACCAATCAGATTACTTCGTTTGCCCGAACTCACCCGAGAAACAAAGAAAATATGTGTTCCTAACTTAATACCTGTTGTCCTCTTATTGGCGTGTAGAGAAAAATAGTGCTCATTTAATAATCAATTCGTATAAGGTAATAAAAATAGAATGTACGCCTGTGTGTCATGTCCTTGGAAATAAGTTTGATAACTAAATGTTTCTGTCGAGTATTGCATAACAGACAAGAATTGTTGATCGCTCTGTATGTGTAACAGATGAAGGCTCATATGTTAAAATGAAATAAAATATATAACATATTATATTGAATTCAATAATACAGTTAATAATAATCAAGAAAAATTCGTAATAAAATCACATATTTATTAAATTCAATGGAAGTAAAACTAGAAGTAGTAAATAACAAAATGCAGTGCCGTAACAAGGACTTAAGGCGTCAATGGTCAGGCGTCAAATATATTTATTTAACCGATATCGTATTATATTAGTAAATAATAAATAATGACAGGCCAAAGTATTAATAATTAGTGCACCTAGCAAATTGATTAGGGTGTTAACACTTTTGAAAAACAAATCGAAATTAAAATAAAATTTTTGAATGTTAAGAACAAATTTAAAATATACATATATTTTTAGTATTTTAAATATAGGTACATACATGCAAAAGATAAGCTAATATTAAATTATTTAAATGTGTGAAAGTTATTTATATAGTATTTTTTTTTTTTTTTAATTTGGTTAAATATAAACCCTATAAATTCGCCATACCCTAGTTACGACTCTGGCAAAATGTATAAATAAAACAGACAAATAAAAATAAATGCATAAATAAATAAATAAATTAAAAAAAAAAAACACGGGATAAAATTAAATAAAAATATGAAATAAAATCTAAAATAAAAAAGATAAACAGTGTAGAAAAAAAAAAATACAAACAAGTACATACAATGGTAATAAATACAAATAAATACGATAAGAGTAAAGTTAAAATTATTATATTGAATTCAATAATAATAATATCAATAATAACCAAAGGCGATGTAATGAAATAAGCGTAATAAGTCACTATCCGAATGGTAGGATGAAATAGAACTAGACCTGGATCCCGAAGCACGACCAGGATTCGCGAACGTACCGGAGTCATAGATGAGACTACCGGAAGTGCGGTTCCCCAGTCGCAACTTCGAAACGCAGCCTTTATCAGCTTTGGATTTGTCAGCTGGAGACACAACGGAGCCGCTAGAGCGGCTACCAGATGCTGTATCAGGCTGGCTGGAGAGAGCACAGCCCTACGGAGACGAAAACGAAGACTGTTGCAGGACGTAATGCCCCTCGGAAGAGGTCCTCAGGCCACTATCCCTGAACACAGTTACCTGGCTAGCTCAAGAGCGGGTTCGTAGAATACCTCTCTAACTTGAAGAGCCACGACCACTAATTGCCTGAAATAGAACGAATCCCCAAAGTGTTAGAACAGATACAAACAATTCAAGTTAGTTATTTATTTCAAAAATAAAATTAAATAGACATCTATAATATCGTTTAAATAATTTGAAATGGTGTAAGTATAAAATTTGTATAAACATTGGTAAAATATAATATAAAAGAAACTAGGAAAGGCTTGGTTCAGAAGTCCAAACGCTTCTTTGTGATGCAATTCCGCGTCTTGAGAATTGGACTTCTGACGTCAGGGGCGACAGGGAAAGAGGGGGTGAGGATCGGGGAGAGTGATAAAAAAGACGTCGGCGTCGGGGTCCGGGAAACTGGTGACCGATGTCGGGCCGGCGGTGGTGATGGCGTGATTGGCCCAAAAAGTGCCAACAATTGTCTTTCTCGATCAGGTGTAGTATTGTTGGTTTTAGGCTGGGGAAGACTAGATGGCTTCCGTTTAGTGGCCGGCGTAGTTGGCGGCGTTTCCGGGCCGAAAATCTCGATATAACGAGCCCTCACAAGACTCGCGACGTCAGGGGCAGCTGGGCGGTTCTTAGAAGGCGGCGGCGGCGGCGCTCTTTTCGTCGTAGAAGGTGAGCCAAGACTAATAAGTGGACCTTGGACAGGCCGGATCCGTATTTTGGGCTACCTTTTAGCCGCGGGGGCGACAGAAGTCTTAGCTGGAGGCGGTGGCAGCGAAATCAGGATCGCCTTCCTAACCGGGCCAGCGAGCTGATGAATTTGAGCCCCAGATTGCCTTTTCTGCCCGTGGGCGGCAGATGTCAGAGCTGGAGGCGGCAGTGCAATTCGGGCAGCTACGGCTGTGGTGGTTCTGGAATGATGTCGCGATGGGGCCGGAACACAGCTTTGGGCTGCCGGAACGGCTATAGGCGGCGGCAGTGCTGCGCGAGCAACCATGGACGCAGGGCCGTCTTTAATTGCGATTTCCGCCCGGAGGTGGCAACTGATAATGAAGGTGGCAGTCGTCGGAACCGGGGGCGGCAGTGCAGGTGGTGCGGCTGTTAGCTTGGTAAAGACTTTGGCAGGTGTTGTAACCTTCTGGTAGCAGTTCTGATGAGCGGGGTCGGCTGCTAATGGTAGCAGGCGCCTTGTTGTTGATGGTGGCTGCGTTAACGGCGTGAAGCACCGAGCCCTAGGGCCCCCCTGTTGTAGCAGGTGACGCTGGAATGACCGTGTGATGGCGGCATAAGGTTGGCTACGTCTGTTGGTATCAGGCGGCGGCGACGGAGCGTTTGTCTGGCGTTGTATCTCTCCCGCGACGCCTTCCCTTTTCGGCCGGCCAGGATGTTGCCTTGCTCCGTTATAATAAGGGTAAAACGAGGAGGCAGCGGGAATACCTGCCTAGTAGCGAGTATGGGGGCGGCTACTAGCGTCCGCCTGGTAGAGAAAGCCGTTGTCAATCAAGCGCTCGCCTAGAAGCGATGCCGTCTAGCGCCCGCCAAGAAGCGACAGCCGTGTTGGTTGCCACGTAGCGACCAATTCGCCGGTCAATATTTTGAAGATTTACTATTTTGTTTACTTTTACTTATAAGCCTGGTAGCGAAGAGGTTTGTTAGGCTGCCGAGAAGCGACCGTGTCTCTCCGTCTTGTCTTGTCTTGTCCTATGGTAGTTTACCGGGCTAAAAGCCCTCAACACATGAAAAGGAAGCCAACGGCACGCGGTGTTCCCAAGCGGTCACCCATCCAAGTACTAACCGCGCCCGATGTTGCTTAACTTCGGTGATCGGACGAGAACCTTCTTTTTAAAATGTTTTTATTTTTCATTTATTTAATACAATTATTGACAATGTATTTTATATCATTTATATATATTCATGTCTCCTATCTCTATGTGTGATATATACATGAGTGTTATTTGAGTAAGTATACGTGTTCGTTATTTTTGTTATTTTGTTATTTTTTATTAGTGTGATTGTGTTATATTGATTTATTGTATAAGGGAGGCGGAACTGGTCCTTGTCTCCCTTGTGTAAGTGTTTGTGTAGTTATCCTAGCTTATTTCTAACTTACTACTAACTTTACAATATTTACATTTATACAAATTTTCTTATATTCTAGTTGTGTTGTGTTCCCCTTGATTTTATGTAATGTGTGCGCTCGGAGTGTGCATGGTTGCCTGATGTGTTGGAGTGTGTGCTTGTGTTAGATGTGTGCGTGTTGTTGTAATGTGTATGTGAATTGTGTACAGTGCTGTGTGTGTGGTTGCGAATCAACAAGGGGAGAGTGCTGGCAGCTGAATCAGGATCCAGTCCGGCTGTTATTGTTGCTCAGTATGGCTATAAATCTTCTTCTTCCTCAGCGAAGAGGGGTAATGTCTGGTATGGTAGTTTATGTGTAGTTTTTTCTATGTCATTTCTGTCCATTGTTTTTTGTAATAGGGGGTTGTCATTCATTTGTGTTAGGTAAAATTTTTCTGATATCCTGTCCATATAGGTCTTAAGGTACGGTATTTCAGTCTGGTGATGTAAGTGTTACGTGTATGTGTTGTTGGTTGCCTGAGCATCGGCCACTACTCAGGTGCTGCACTCGGTGGGTTGGGGAGTAGAGTGCGTCTGTTGTTTTGCTGCCATGGGTTAACGGCTGGTTTGGGGGCAGGGACGTATGTTGTCTGCTGTTTGTTTTGAGGTGTTCTTCTATTTTCTAATCTTCTGATGGCTGCAATGTAGATCTCACAGTCGGTGGAGTTGGCAGGATGGGGGCCCTTGCAATTGACGCATTTGATTGTTGGGTTGGGGCCACATTCTCTAGTAAGATGTTGCGCCGACAATTTTAGGCAATTAGGTCTCCTGTTGTAATTTGATGTAGCGTGGCCCCACGTCTGACATCTGTGGCACTGTATTATGCCCCTCTTGTTACGGTGCCTCTCCTAAGACACCCTAGTATAGGCCAAATACTTGGCCGTAGTGTTAAGTTTGTCGAGAGTAACGTCTGGTTTCGTTATAACCAAGTAAAGTGGCCTATGCTTGGTAGTCATTTTTATAATGTTTATAGTTTCTATAACTTTGTTGTTCAGCTCCTGTTTGAGCTCATCCAATGTTATTTCAAGGTCAAGACCTCTCAAGACGTGACCTCTGGTCTTGTCACGCTTGTCAGTGTACGTGAAATACTCCACATTATCACTGTGTATTTCTTTAAGAAATTCCTTCCTTGACTCGTATTCGTGTATGTGAATACGAGTCTCATAATTATTATATTCAACATGAAAGTTTTCACCCGCATGTTCTCCTACTAGCTTATTTAATTCCTTTCCATTTTTCGGTCTTCCCGTCAGTACTACGGGAGGTGGTCTTATTTCTCTTTTTTGTGTTACTTCCTTAATTTCTTCTTCCTCCAACGATTCGTACCTGTTCCTTACAGGTACGTTATAATCTGGCTTCAATTTTTTTGCCGGTGAATCCATCATTACATCGGCAATGGTTTGTCTTTTGTTTTCTGTATTATTATTTTGCACTATTTCTATGTTCATATTTTCATTTTTATCACTGTTAAAATTATCCGTATTGACAGATCTGGGAGGCCTTACAGGTCTAATCCAGACTCTGTCATTTATTTTTACCTTTGTATACAGGTTATTTGCCGTTCTTACTTGTTTTAACTTACAAGTAAGTTGGCAAGACTGTTGCCGTTCTCGCCACGCGCTCTTTTTTGCGCAAATTTTTTGTTTTATTTGAATAAGTTCTAGGATCGATATAAAATGTGATTTTATCTCGGGACGTGAACCGGTGTATTCAACATGGTATGGCCGTTGCCATGTGTCTCTCCCTTAAACGCTCGCTTCTTTTAAACCATCCGTTTGGTGGAAGGGGAAAGGAATTTAAGTAGTAGTGGAGTTAGTCCACGCCCAGTTATTGGAAAATAGACCTTATTATTTAAAAAGATTCTAAATTTGACTTTTTGGCTGTTATACGGGTCGTGATCGATGGAAAATGTTTCGGTGAATCTAATGGTGTAAGATATAACGCGTTACGACCCTTAATTCGCGAGATATCTGCGGTAACAAGACTTAGCGGCGGGAACGCCAGCTTGAGATCTTTTCGAGGATTTCTTACCAGGTAGGTTGCTTACGAAAGCACCTGGTGCACACGACTTGCGGAATTTATCCAGCATGTTGCCAGCGGCGGGGATGCCAGCTGGTGTCATCGGAGTCACTTTTCTGGTGCTCGAAGCATTCCGAGACGGAAGTCGATAGTCCCAGGCTAGAGGATCAGCACTCCGGTGCACCTCCACGGTGACAGTAGACACTGCACCGTGAGACTTCGCTGAACCTTATCACGGACTCCCGCTGATTTAGTATTCGGAGATCTGATGGTATGCGAAATGCATGTACCATCGGAAATATCAGTACCTGGGGCACAGCTCGATACCCGTCGAGAGTGTGTGCCAGGAGGGCTGGCTGGAGCCTTCTCGGCGGCGCCAGCGCGACCACCGGGAGTCATCCCGATAGCTCTAACCAGAGCTTTGCGGGTTTATATTATGAGATCTGATGACCTAATAACAACAACTGTTGCGGCTATACCTGACAAAACAGTCTGTAGCCGATTGTTGCGGTTATTATAAACTGTAGATCACGAAAAACCAGAGAGCACGCACTATTAAACTCACCGCCACAGTACACTGACTGAGAAGCACGCTCAGTCAGTGGGAAATACCCAAATAAACACCAGTTGTGTCCAGCACACGTGTTAACAGCTCGACGTTACTCAGGCAACTCTTTAGCAGCATCTAGCATACCGTTTGCACTTTGAAACCCTAAAAACCTCTCCTGAATTACATTTTGATGCAAGTACCGAACTATGACATTTATTTGTTCATTTTTACTCAAATCTTTTGTTTCGTCAGATATTATTGCAATAAAAATTGATTCCTTTACATCGTATGATTTTTTTTTTTTTCGTTCAATGGAAGCCATAACAGAAATTAATAATTTTTGGATATCATGATGTAGGTATTTAGCATTATTCGAACTATCCTGTAACTTTTTTTGTACAATGGTATCATGTTTACTTATCAATAACATTAATTCTCTTAAATTACCTTTATTTAAACTTAAAACACTTTCATCATGACCACGTTGAGCAATATCTTGAGTACATGTAAATAATAAACACTCACATAAAGTTTTGATATAGTGTCTGTTTTCTTTAATTTCATTTTGGTATTGATCATTCACCATTTGTTCAATATTTGTTTTCTGTTTCTTCAATTTCATATAATTTACATATTTTATGGCACATACTTTATGTTGTTCAGATTTATCATGTTTTACTAGTCCTTTACTTGAATCAAGTGCATTCTTCCAGTTGCGAAACCATTCATGGACAAAAATCTTTGCTTGATTTACACTGTGGAAAAATTGGCAGTATAAACAAAAAACCAGTAAATTGTGAGTCATCTTGTAAAGAAGACATCTTGTAAAATTACAAAAAAATTATCAATATTTCTAAAACGCGTTCCCAAAAGGACGCAAAGGATGCTATTTGATTTTCCCTTTCTTTTTCAATAGTCTTATTTTTCTTCCATTAATCATAAATTTTACAAGCTGTAATGTGTTTTTGTGAATTTAAATGAATTTTAATCTTTTTAGAAAGACCTTGACAGTCTAACTCCTGTACGCCATTGTTCATGTTTGCTATCGGAAAATAACCAGCATGGTTCGCAATAAGCATCGAGAATTAGGGAATAACAAAGCCAGAATCTATTGATATTTCAATATTTATACGCGCAGTAATAATAACCTTCCGAAAAATGTCTATTATTTTGTAATGGATCCTTTTAAAATGGTCCTTTGGGTTTACAAGGAGTAGAAGGAATAATATGTCTCTTTATTTCGTCGATTAAAATTTTGTCTTTATAGTAACCCATGTCAGTTACGGTTTCATTTAAAGTTACTGATTCATTGACTATGTATATGAATCTGAATGTTGCACGGTGCGGACGTGTCTGTATTGTGCTCTGTATTGCGTGAAAGTAAAAGTGAAAATGTGTAACACTGTGAGAATTTTTATATGTGAACTGTTAATGTTCATCCAGAACAAAATTGATATTCTGGATGAAATACTACTGTTGAAGCTGTGTGAGGATCACTACAGTGAGGCGGACGTAGAATCAGCGAGAGAACTGCTGACGTCGCACTGTGGTGCCGTTTGTACGAGGAAAAACGGTGAAAATAAGAGAAAGAAGAGTCTTCAGGATATCATTCGCCTATTTAAGATTACTGATCCCGATAAGATCCCAACATACGTGGCTAAGGATCTTTACAAACTTCCTTCGGTCACCTTTGACTATGTGGATGTTACCTCTCTGATGAGAGATGTTCTTTATCTCAAAAAAGAGATACACTCTATTAAACTGGAAGAAAGCATTCGTAGGGACTCTGACTCTAAACTAAGGGAAGAAGTAAATGAGCTTAAAATCTCAATTACTAGCGGAAAAGTCGAAAGGAATGATGTTATAAACGACATGACGTCGGTAAAACTGACTCATTCTGAACCGTCCCCTTCCCCGCCTCAGGACACCACCTTAAAGCCAAGTTATGCCAGTGAGGTAGGCGAGTCAGTTGCAAAAAGCAAGAAAAAGCCTGCCTCTACCAAATTCCCGGCAGAGAGTTCAGCAGGGCACGTGGCAATGACGTCAGTCAAGGACGGTGGACACATTAGGAAGGACATACAAGTTACGACCAATGACGTGTATACCACTGTTAAATACAAGAAAACACGGAAACCGAATGTAAACAATAATATTGTTATTGGTACCTCAGCTGATGTCGGTAAGGTCAGTGGTGTACACTAGAGACTTTATGTTTCTAGAGTTAATGTAGAGGCAACAGAAAAGGATATATTGGATGTTCTCAAGCGAAATCGCATTTCCACTGAGGGTGTTAAGTGTGTCAAAGTTACATCGAAGACACATTTAAAATACAACAACTTTCGTATCTGCGTAAAGATATCAGATGCCCAGAAGTTACTGTCACCATCTTTCTGGCCTTGTGGTGTTGGCGTTCGCGAGTATGTGTGGTTGGAAAAGAAAACTGCCGCGAAGCAGTAATGTATATTGAAGATTTATTTATGTTAACATGGATAGTCTGAAAATAGTATCTTTTAACTGCAAGTCCATAAAGCGGTACTCTAGCCAAATGAAGGAGATGCTGGATTCTGTTGACATATGCTTATTACAAGAGACTTGGTTGCGTCACAGTGATTTACATTTGCTTGAGAGCATCCATACGAATTTTTCGTCTGCTGGAACTTCAGCGATGGATCCTGCAGCATCCGTACATCTACGACGACCGTATGGTGGCGTCGCTATTCTATGGAAGAATTCCTTGTCTCAATATATTAATATTGTTCCAGTTCCTGATGAACCACGATTGGCAGCGATTAAAATCAACACAGAAGATGGAACCATTTTAATCATTAATGTTTACATGCCTACTAATTCTCTAGAAAATATTCCTGAATTTATTCAGATTCTAGGGAAGATACGTGATGATCGCAGGCGATTTGAATTCTGATCCTTCTACAGTTTTTGCGAACGAACTTTTAAAATTTTGTCAAGAGTTCGTCTATGCAGTGGTTGGTCTAGATATATTACCTGAGGACAGCTATACATACATTAGTGATGCCTTCAGCACTACATCCTGGCTGGACCACTGCATAGTGCCGAAATCTTTTGTGAAGAACGTCGTGGACATGAGGATAGATTATCTGTCTACCATTTCTGATCATCTTCCGCTCTACCTGGAGATCAAGACGCCAATATCGTTGTCAACCAAACCCCATCAGACTCTTCTACCCTGCGACACTGTACCGTGGTTTGATAAAGTGAAAGAGTGTTATAGCAGAGTACTAGTGAATGAGTTAAGAAAAGTTATAATTCTGCGTGAGTTGATTATGTGTGATGAAACGGCCTGTGTGAACGAACGTCATGTGCAACAAATTGACAGCTTCTATGGTAAAATAGTTAAGACCATAACTAGTGCTGCTATTACTGCTAGTGGAAAAGTCAAGAAACGGCATACTGGCGGTCGGAAACTGAGTGGTTGGAGAGAGAATGGGGAATTAATATCTGCGAAACGAGAGGCCAAAATGGCACTACGTAGCTGGATTGATGCTGGTAGACCCAGGAGATGGAGTCATTAATCAACAACGTATAGTCACTCGAGCTCGCTTTAAAATGTGCATGAAAACTCATCTTAGGCACCAGGAACAACACAAGGCGGATCAGCTAGTAAACATGTACCAGTCACGTGATTTCTCTTCTTTCTGGAAACACACTGGTACCAAAATACCAACTGCTAAACCAAGCCATATCGATGGATTTACCGATGATTTAGAGGTCGCTGAGCATTGGAGAAGGACACTTGTAGGGAGCTCTGTTGGAGGAGTCAGCACACCTTATGTTGACAATTCTGCAGCTGTCTCTCAAGAAGATTGCCTTATCACATGTAACTGCGTGCAAGAGGCCGTAAAAGATCTGAAATGTGGCAAATCTGCGGGCGCCGATGGTCTGAAAGGGGAACATATTATTAATGCCCCCCCTGAAATACATGTTCTTCTTGCAGTTTGTTTTTCATCTATGATGTTGCATAATCATCTGCCTAGTAAACTTATTGAGACGGATGTTGTTCCGGTTCCGAAGAATAAGAGAGGATCACTGACTTCCAGTGACAATTATCGTCCTATCGCTATAGCCACGGTTCTGTCTAAGATATTTGAAAAAATCATCTTGAACAAATGTATGCAGAAACTACATTGTGCCGATAACCAGTTTGGTTTCAAGAAATATCATGGCACGGATATGGCGATATACACTTTAAAATCAACCATCATGCAGTACTTTAATCGAGAAACACCCGTATACGCTTGCTTTCTTGACCTTAGCCGCGCTTTCGAAAGGGTAGATAGGGGCAAACTTCTGAACATGCTTTATAAAAGGAAGATTTGCCCTCGTCTTAATTCTATACTGCATGAATGGCTCACGAAAGAGCAGAAGAGAATACGATGGGGTACAGCAAAATCCAGTATGTTTACCCAAGATACAGGAGTACGACAGGGTGGGCTGCTATCCCCTTATTTCTTTAATGTCTACATGGATGACCTTAGCCAACGGCTGAACGAGGAAAGAATTGGCTGTGTGGTTGGCTCAGCTATTGTTAACCCTATCAGCTATGCAGATGACATGGTTGTCTTCGCACCATCTATATCTGGACTGAGGAAACTCTTGGCATTATGTGAATCTTATGCGTTGGAACATGGTCATGTTTACAACATTAAGAAAACTGAATTTATTGCGTTCCAATCAAATAAGAAGAGATACACGGTACCAAGTGTTTTCTTAAATGGTCTAAGTGTAAAAAGAGTCCATTCTGTGTTTTATCTTGGCCATATCATTTCAGATGATCTGAGTGATACGGCTGATATTGACAGACAGTGTCGCTCCATATGTGTTAAGGCTAATATGTTGAACCATAGATTCTCTAGATGCAGTTCTGATGTACGCAAATACCTTTTCAACACGTTTTGCGGCAGTTTTTATACCTCTGCGCTTTGGGTTAATACAATCAAAAGTACTTTATGGAAATTTGTTATTTGCTACAACAATGCATTTAGAGTTATCTATGGATTACCTAAATATTGCAGTGCAAGTGACATGTTTGTCAAAAATGATGTTAACACCTGTATGACTGTACTTAGGAAATATGTGTATAGTTTGTGTAATAGATAACTGATGTCTCGCAACAAGTTTATTCAGCAGTGTCTACTCTGTGATAATACATATCACATTTGCTGGTCTGCACAACTTATTCATTCATAAATCTATTACTATAACTTGTAACATATGTTTCCTAGCACGTGTGAGTTCATAATTGTTCAGACCTGAACTCTAATTGTTTTGTATTATACGTATTTATTTTATTCTTGTTAAATTGTTTGTTTCATGTGATATCTTTGTACAAATGTGTTTTTGTTTTATTTTCTTTTTTATGTATAACATTTTTTTGGCCTTTGGGCTGTTGAATAAATGAAATAATAATAATTGAATCTTTCTGCGTCCGTTTCGGTCCTTGGTTTTGATTGTATTTGAATGGTGGAAGTAGAAGAACACGTGAGGTTTCCTTTATATTCACTTTCATGACCACTGGAACTAGTTGATGGCATACATTTTCCATCGTCTTCATTTTGACTTGATGTTGTTTTGTCAAGCTCTGTTATTGTTGTTACCGATGGTGAAAAGAATTTACTAATTTTAGTGTTTTTCGCGAGATCTTCTTCTCTTTGTTTTTCCTTTTTTCGTTTTTGTGCCCCACTTTCTTGTTTTCGTTTATGCATAGTACTACAATAATAATAATATTAATGTAACATTAATACGAAATAAAAATTAAATTTATAATCTTACCTTTGATTTCTTTATTATTGAAAAAGAATCAGAAATACTATATTTAAAATACAATGTAATTTTATAAATTGTATTTTCAGTATTCACTATCACTTTCAAGCATGAATGTTGACACTCAACTAAAGTTTTAATCAGTGTTGCCATCTGCCTGAAAGAAAAATTCCCTTTGGGTACTGCAAAAATTCCCTTTTTCTTAAGTAAATTCCCTTGCCCATACAAAAAAAAAACTTCTTTTTCAAAAGTAATTACACGTAGGTGTAATAGAGTATTTCTTCATTTAGTAGGAAAATTAAATTTTTTTGGCGACCACTGGGTCGCCTTATAATCCCAACTACGATATAACGGAACTACGACCTTTTTTTCTGAAACAATATCAGAAAATAATGGAGATCGCTTTATAGTCGGGTAAATACTATACTTAATGTTATGCATTTATGGGAAGTTGAAAATGGCCATAACACCTGGCCATTTGTTGAGCTTTCGGGCCTGATGATCCCGCGTACCCTCAATCACACAAGGGAAGTTCATAATGGTCGCATCACCTGACCATATAGAGCTTTTGGGCCTGAAGATCCCACTTACCCTGAATTTTATATCATTTGGGAGGAGACAGTTCAGAGAAGCCGATTGTAGGAATAGGCTTATCTGTTGTCTCTTTTATCTCCCACTTAAATTCCTATCCACGTGTTTGCCGTGCGTGGAGACCCGTAACGCCGGAGAAGAGGATCCTGGTCGGTTGAGGGAGACTGCTGCCCGCGGACGGTACGATCCCAACACGCCTTCTTTGGCCTCGGATTCGGTAAAACGGGAGGCTGAGTCTGGTCAGCTCAGTCAATCGGCTGGTGCCACGGTTCATGAATAGAGTGGCTCCACTACTGGATCGTGAATGCCGGGGTAATTCCGTGCCACTAGACAAGTATTCGGGGGTCTGTGGGAGCGGCTGCAGCTCGCAAGGTTCCAGAGTTGGCGACTACTGGTTCTCGAGCGGGTCGAGCAGCCCGTAAAAAATCAAAAAAGCGACTTCATCGCGACGCTCTGTCGTCAGATGAAGGATGTGTTAGACCTGTTGCCAAGAAGGTAGATAGGTTGATAGTGTATTGTGCGCCAGTACCACGATTTCTCGTCGTGAAGGTACAAGAAGAGGGTAAGTCTTTTAAGGAGATGTCCCCCTTCTTTGTTGCCCGAACATTGAGAAATACGCGCCCAACTGGCATTAAGTCAGTGCGTAAATTGTCATACGGTACACTGTTAGTTGAAGCAGATGTTGAGTCTTCGTCGACGCTACAGAAATGTGAGGTATTTGGTGAATACCATATTTTTGTTTGGTATTCACCAAATATTCACACCAGGCTTTAATACAACCAGAGGCGTCCTAACGGATCGTGACCTTGCGTACGTCACGGAGGAAGAGTTTATGCAGGAAATGGCATCGCAAGGTGTCATTGAATGCAGAAAGCTCAAACCCCGAAATGGCAAGCCTTCGATTTCAATGGTGGTGTCCTTCGCTGGCAATAGGTGTCCAGCATCGGTAAAGGTGGGGTATAACGTGTGCAACGTTCGCCCCTACTATCCTAACCCGATGCGATGCTACAAGTGTCAGCGTTATGGGCACACCTCAAGTCGTTGTGGTAAGCAGACCATCTGTGCCAACTGCGGACAAGATCAACATGAAGTTGATACCTGTCCCAACGCGGCACACTGCGTGAACTGCAAAGGGGCACCCACATCCATTTCACGCCACTGCCCAACGTACTTGGAGGAGAAGGCCATTCAGACCATCAAGACGCAGGACAGGATACCCTATTATGACGCCAAAAGGAAATACAAGGAAAGTGCACCAGTTACCTTCGCGAAATCCTTCGTGCAAGTGACAGCGAAAACAACAGCAAGCGTCCAGGCCCAGACGGAGACAGTGCCCCGTCCGACATTTACAGCATTGAAGACAGTAACGCCCAATTATATCTGGTACTGAAAAGGTGTTGGAATCGGTCCCAGAGACCAAAATTCAGACCCCACAACCTTGGGGATCGGGTCTGAATAAATCCCCCCAATCAAAAGGAGAACGCACACCGCCTCAGTTCTCCCCACCACCTAAGGAGAAGTCTCCAAAAACTTCTCCAAAGATGAGGAGCGACCAGATTGTGGTCGCTTCTACCAAACCCTCATCAGCCACTCCAGTATCGAAAACTGATAAGGGAACTGTTGGCTCTCAATGGATACCAGAGAGAGCCAAGCCAACAAAAAGAGAGTCCAGTGTGTCCACCAAAGCACCTGGACAAACAGTAGAAAACGTGGCCGAGAAAATGGCTGTTCCAAATCATTAGGTTGCGCGGAAATTCTAAACAAAAATGACTGGTCCACTAATTCAGTGGAACTGTAACGGTGTATACCAGCGCTACGAAGAACTATGACTTTTACTCTCCAATTTTGCGCTTTCGTGTGTTTGTCTGCAGGAAACAAATTTCACGGAAACCGACACATTCTCTCCTAGAGGATACTCCGTGTTTCGCACGGATTTCTTTACGGGGGCAAGAGCATGTGACGGCGTGGCAATTCTCGTTAGAGACACATTGTACCACGACCCTGTGGACATTGACCCTGAGTTGCAGGTCGTAGCAGTTCGTGTTGCACTTCCCCTCCAGGTGACGATTTGTTCTATCTATCTTCCCCCTGGTGTTCGAACTGACATCCGAGATGTCGTGAAAATCATTGATCAACTCCCACCACCCTTCATACTATTAGGCGATTTTAACGCCTACAATGTGTGTTGGGGATCGGTGCGGAACGATCGACGGGGACGTCACCTGGAGAATATGTTGAACGATTTGAATCTGAGCTTTTTGAACGACGGCAGACCCCACACACTTCTGTGCAGCAACGGGTACATTTAGTGCTATAGATCTTAGCGTCGTTTCAGGAGCCATAGCTCCGTTGTTCAAATGGGATGTGCATCACGACCTTTGCGGTAGTGATCACTTTCCAATCCTCTTAAGGCCTCTGTTTCATACTGTTACCGAATCCCGCAGGCCACAGTGGGTTCTTCGGAAAGCAGATTGGACCAAGTTCGCGGAATCATTCTCTCATGAGGATAATTCGAACTTAACCGTAGACGAGGTGGTGAATCATTTTACGGATTCCATCACGAGCGCGGCTAAAAGCAGCATACCGCTGTCATCCACTCAGCCCCGTCGAGTTCCCGTTCCCTGGTGGAACGAGGAATGCGACTTGGCACTACGTGAAAGGAGACATCTCTTCAATACATTCCGTCGTTGTCCAACAGAGGAAAACTTGATAGCCTTCCAACGAGCGAAATCTCGTGCTAAGAGGATTGTGAAAGAAAGCAAGCGCGAATCATGGCACAAATACGTATGCACCGTTACAGTTGCCACTCCAGTGGCCAAAGTTTGGGAGAAGGTCCGGAAAATATCCGGCTTAAATACAGCTACAACCATTGATGGCTTATCGGTAAATGGTAACGTAGTTACCACAGCGGTCGAAATTGCTAACACTTTGGCGTCTCATTTCGCATTTAATTCTAGCTCTCAACACTACCCACCCGAGTTTTTAACTGTTAAAGCAGGTCTAGAGTCTATACCTCTTAATTTCTTCTCTAGAGATGACGAGGTATACAACCGGCTTTTCTCTCGTGAAGAGCTAGATAGCGAGATGTCAAAGTGTAAGGATAGCTCTCCTGGTCCAGATGCGATACATTATCGTATGATCCGAAATCTTCCGGAATCATCTAAGTCTAGGCTTTTGAATGTCTATAACAGGATGTGGACTGAGGGCAAGTGCCCGACCAAGTGGAAGGCATCTCATATAATTCCTATCCCCAAAGTCGGGAAAGATAAACACTTGCCCTCTAGCTATAGACCCATATCACTGACCAGTTGTCTCTGCAAGCTCATGGACCGAATAATCAGCAAGCGTCTGATTTGGTTTTTAGAATCAAACAACTTGCTGGCCAACACACAGTGCGGCTTTCGCCGTCACCGCTCAACAGCAGATCATCTGGTCAGACTAGAGACAGCTATCAGGAATTCTTTCGTTGAAAACAAACACCTGGTAGCTGTGTTTTTCGATATTGAGAAAGCCTATGACACTGCATGGATTTATGGGATTCTCCGTTTCTCTGCATTCCTGGGGTCTCCGGGGACGCTTGATGTTCTTTATAAAGGACTTCATGTCGAACCGGCGCTTCAGGGTGCGGATCGGAAATACCCTGTCACAAATGTTCGCACTGGACAATGAGGTCCCACAGGGCTCCATACTGAGCGTTACGCTATTTTTGTTTGCCATTAACGGTGCAGCTTCATGTATTCGGTTACCTTTTTTTTTTTTCTTTTGGTGTAGTTACTATATATGTAGTTACTATACTTTTTTTTTTTTTCGGATGGTGTAGTTGTACTCATCAACAATTTGCATTCTCATTCTGTTAGTACTTTTGAGTTCCAAAACGAATATAAAATCATGAAAATTCAAGCATCTATTTACAAAGAGAAATTTGGTATTACTGTAATATACAGACCACCATCCTATGATATACACAGTTTCTTAAGTAATTTAGATAAGTATTTTCATGATTTTTCTAGTCTTGAAAATGAATTATTTATTGGAGATATTAATATAGATTTGTTAAATGTAAATGACACATGTGTAAATGAATATCTCAACCTAATGGAGCAATTTGGATTCGTTTCTTACATCAACAAACCTACTCATAATAATAAGTCATGTATCGATCACATTTTTTTAAAAACAAAACTCAATCCTGCAGATATCCTACCGATTGTAATAAATTCTAAAATAACAGATCACTCCCCTATTTTCCTACAAATTAACATGAAAAATAATTATTCTTATAAATTAATTGATAAAACCATAAACAGAAAAACTATTGACTTTATAAAATTAAATGATAATTTAAAAAATATTAATTGGTTTAATGTAATTAATAATGACATTGATACTGCCATTGATTCATTTACAAATATAATTATGACAAACATCGAATCCTGTATACGTACGATTTCATACTGCAATATAAAAAAAAGAAAACCATGGATGTCTAAAGGAATTATAAAATCGATACGAACTAGGGACAATCTATACAAACAGCATACACGTTTTCCCGAAAATCAAAAAATTAAAGAATGTTACAATATGTATAAACATAAAATCCCTAAACTTATTAAAGTACTAAAACAGAAATATTATAAAACACAAATTCAAAATAACCTCAATGATCCGCGCAAAATATGGAACTTAGCAAATGAAAGCTTAAATAAAAATACAAAAAAAGAAACAAAAATTCATAACATAACCGTTAATAGTCACAACACTATTTGTAAACAAACCATAGCTAACGTGTTCAATGATTATTTTATCAAAGTCAGCAAACTATATTCATCTAGAATAAATACGAATGCTATGTGCCAAAACATAATGTTAAATTCAATCGAACGTAATAATGTCACTCTTTTTTTAAATCCAACTGACCCATCTGAGGTTGAGGCATTCATAACTTCTTTAAAGGATAAAATTTCTATGGGACATGATTGTATTTCTTCTAATGTACTTAAAAAAATTTGTAAATCCATTGTTAATCCGTTATCTGAACTTTTTAACAAATGTATAAATTCTGGTTACTTCCCTAAATCTTTTAAATTAGCCGTCATTAAGCCTATACATAAATCTGGTCCTCAAAATAATACTGAAAACTACAGACCTATATCACTTGTTACAAATTTTTCTAAAATATTTGAAAAAATTATTAAAAAAAGATTAATTTCATTTTTAAACTGCTCAAAGATAATATCTGATAAACAATTTGGTTTTATGCAAAATAGAGGTACTTCGGATGCAATTTCTCAGTTAACACAATATATATACTCTGGCTTAGATAATTCTAAGTCATGTTGTGCAGTCTTCCTTGATTTAGCGAAGCCTTTCGACACTGTCGATCATGCGCTTCTTTTAAAAAAACTAGAAATTCATGGAATTAGAGGTATTACACTCAGTCTTTTTAAAAGCTATCTAGAAAATAGACAACAGCAAGTATTCATTGATAATTACTCTAGTAGTTGCCAGAGCATCAGTTGTGGGGTACCTCAAGGAACTGTACTCGGTCCTATCTTGTTCGTGCTTTACATTAATGATCTTTTAAGCAAGGATAATTTGAATGGCAACATCATTGCATATGCGGATGATGCAGTCCTATTTATTGAGGCACCTTCTTGGAATGTAGCCAAACAGAATGCAGAGCAAGACATGAATAATATTAAAATTTGGCTTGATGCTAATCTTCTAACGTTGAATTACAAAAAAACCGAATTTATTTCATTTTCAATTTATAATAATACTCAGCCTACATTTAATTTCTTAACGCTTCATAATAGTAATTGTTTTGAAGAAAACTGCGCTTGCGAAATAAAAATTAAAAAAGTTGATAAAATAAAATACTTAGGTGTTATGTTCGACAAAAATATGAGATGGAACGAACACACTAATAAATTAATGACGAATATACGGAAAACATTCTATATTTTTAAAAGATTGAGGGAAGTTACGCCATTACATATTTTGTATCAGTTTTATTATGCTCTTGTCCAGTCTTCTTTAATGTACGGGTTAATTGCCTGGGGTGGTGCTGCAGACGTCTATTTAAATCAGATCAAAACTGTGCAAAACACTGTACTAAAAATCATGTTCAAAAAAAAGCAGACGCTACCCTACTGAATTACTATACAGAAATACAAACATTTTTAATTTATCACAATTATATATCCGGAGTATCCTGACTTACACAAGCAAGTATAGTAATGTAATAACAATAGAAGATCATAAATACTCAACGAGGAACAAAGATAAAGCAGCACCACATAAAACTTTTAAAACAATTGGTCAGCGTTCTTTCTTATATCATGTACCAAAGATATTTAATAATTTTCAAGAATTTTTGCAAAAAAATAATAAGAACACTTACAATATTAAGGTTTGGTCTAAAAAGTATTGCCAACAACTAAATCAAAATGACATTTTGAAGATACTGAACTAGAGCAGATTAAAACTACACCAACTTACTGGATTGGTAGCGTGTTGTACAACATGATCAACTGTAAAATATTTTAATGTTTTTTGTCAATAGCCACATGCAGACTTTTTAGTCTAAGTGGTGAATTTATTAATTGTTTATTTACTATATTATATAAGTAAGATGAATGTTGTACTGTATTTCTTTCTGGGTAAATAAATTTATTATTATTATTATTATTATTACCTGTACAGAGTTCGATATTTGTCGACGACATTGGTATCTTGGTCGCCGGACAAAAGACTAGTACAATCGAAGCTCAGCTTCAGCTGACTATCAATCGTATCAATGGACATGGGCAACCGAAAATGGCTTTAAATTCTCGACCAGCAAAACTGTATGTGTCCATTTTAGTAGGAAAAGGGGTGTACATCCCAATCATACACTCACACTAAATGGAGCACAGTTACTCTTTACCGATACTGCCAGATTTCTGGGTCTCGTGTTTGACACTCGTCTTACTTGGCGGACACATTTTTTGTCCGTCAAGAAAAAATGCCAGAAATCGCTCAATTTGTTGCGGGTCCTCAGTCATAAGACATGGGGTGCAGACCGCACTGTCATGTTGCGTTTATATCGTTCTCTAGTGCGCTCAAAGCTGGACTATGGATGTCTAGCTTATGGGTCAGCTAAACACCAAGAGATAAGAATTCTTGACACTGTACATCACACTGGGGTTAGATTGGCCACGGGTGCATTTCGCACCAGCCCAATACCAAGTTTGCTGTGTGAAGCAGGTCAACCGTCACTGTACAATCGTCGTAAAATTCTATCCCTGCGGTATATGTCTGCACTCAGTGCCAAGCCAGATCATCCCGCGTATGACCCTATTCTACAAAATAGGCATACAGAGATTTATGACAGAAAACCAAGAGCCAATAGGCCTTTTGGTCTGAGGACTTTCGACATTTTGGGCAATATTGATTTTAATATGCCTGAACCGGCTAGTTTCGTTTTGTGTGCTGTTCCACCCTGGACGCAGCCGCATCCGCTTGTGAATCTCACATTAACTAGGTTTGGTAAAGATACTACGTTGCCTATCGAATACCAACATGAGTTACAAAGGACACTGGTTCCTAGGTTCGAGGATACTGTCATATTTACTGATGGATCAAAATCCGGAACTAGGGTTGGGTGTGCGTTCGTTGTTTTGAATCCACGCCAACAGTTTCAGTACCGTCTGCACTCCATAACGAGTGTTTACACTGCTGAGCTGTACGCTATTTTCAAGGCCCTGTGTTTTGTTTTGTCAGAGCAAAGTCGGTCAAGTGTTATCTTGACGGACTCGCTGAGCGCTCTGAACAGTATCCAAGATCCAGATCCAGTGCATCCTCTTGTACTAAAGATCCGGTTGCTACTCCACAAACTGAATGCTCAGAATGTGAGAGTAGAGCTGTTTTGGATACCGGGACATGTTGGTATTAAAGGCAATGAAGCGGCTGATGTCGCTGCAAAAGCCGCCTCCTATAGACTTATGATTGGTGAGTTTCACATTCCCAGATGACGCAAAGAGTCATCTGAAACATCTGGTTCTAGCTAGGTGGCAGCATGAGTGGAGCAGCATACAGGACGTTAAGTTGAGACAGATTAAGGGAGACGTTAAACCATGGGGTTCTTCCTGCAGGATTAACCATAGGGAAGAATCCGCCATCACACGCCTTCGTATAGGTCACTGTTGGTGGACCCATGGACACCTCCTTCGAGGTGAAGAGTCTCCTATCTGTGAGACGTGTAACACAGATTTGTCTGTGTTACACCTTTTAACTGAATGCGTACAGTTCGAGGATGTCAGGGAGAGGTTAGGCCTGTGCTATGACCTGTCAGTTGCCTTAGGTGACGACAGAGTACTCATGGACAGGCTGATACTCTTCCTGAGAGAATCGAACTTACTATTTTATGTGTGAAGTCTTGCACCTTATTTTAACGTGTTCTGTTTTTAAACTGTGATATTCGATGGTAATCGGCCCATTTGCAGCCTCTTACCATCACCCTGAGTCTGTTCAAATTTTCGAACAGACCTTTTTATCTTATTTATTTGTGTTTGTCTGTGCAAAATTTCTTTTATTGAGTATGCGTTATTTTATTGGTTTTATCTATTTTGTGATTGTTTAATTTATTGTTTGTAATATCTAGTGTAGTCATTTAAATGGGCTGCGTTAGGCGCAAATAGCCTTTGTTGCTGTGCGCCAAAAATTTTAACTAACTAACTCTAGGACAGTTGTATCAGGTGTGCCACAGGGTTCAGTTTTAGGTCCTTTACTTTTCAGCTTGTTTATAGCAGACATTGTTGAATCTACTACTTGTTGTAATATGCACTTATTCGCCGATGACATTCAGATTTATCATTCTTTTCAACTGGAAGACAGCATGGAGTCAATTGGTCAAGTCAACCTAGATCTACATCAAATACTCGAATGGACAAATACAAATAAACTCTTATTAAATCCTACAAAGACACAAGCTATCCTTTTTGGTCCTAAAAAGAACAGACAACTTATAAAAACTCGTGAGTGCATAAAAATAGGAGCTCATAAAATAGAGTGGACTGACGTCGTCAAAAACTTGGGCCTACTTATAGACTCAGATTTAAAATTTAACGAGCACATTAGCAAGTTAGTGAAATCATCTTTCTTCAAACTAAAGTGCTTGTATCAGGATAGACAATTGCTACCGCTTACTGTGAGGAAACAATTAGCTGACTCCTTAGTACTATCGTCTCTAAACTATGGTGACTCTGTATATGGACCATGCCTTACGAACCAGAACAAGATTAGGTTACAGAGGGTGCAAAACGCGTGTGTACGATTTGTTAAACGTCTACCAAGACAAACTCCTACAAGTGAACATAGCAAGCTGGCTCACTATGGAAGAAAGAAGAATGCTGCATTTGTGTACCCTAGTGCATAATATTATAAAATTTAAACATCCTTCTTATCTGTTTAAGAAAATTAACTTTCGTTCGAGTGAACATGTAGCGAACCTGAGACGGAAGGATTTGATAACTGTTCCGATACATAAGAATACTGCCTTTAAAGGGTGCTTTATGTATCAAACATCCAAAGTATATAACGTAATTCCTGCAGAATATAAAGTTCTATCTGTTGCTAGCTTTAAGAAAAAAATAAGAATATCTTTAATACTTTAATACTTTATTTAGTATACCAAAGGTTTCACTTCGTCATTACAATATACACATATGTACTATAAAGATGTTAAAATATAAACTATCTAATTAAAGTACAGTAGGTTTACATATAAAAAAAATAAATAAATAAAATGTTTAAAAATAATAATAATAATAATAGTAATAATGACTTAGGTGGCCTCGTTACAGATGTGAGTATAAATGTGTTGTAATTAAAAACAATAATGATAATAATAATAATAAATTAGGAAAAAATCAATGAATTTTATAAAATCATAAAATAATTTAAAAAGTCATAAAGTAAAATTATAAAATATGTTACTGGTTAAAATAATTAAAAAAATAAATAAATATGTAGTTAAAAACAAGTTTAAATGTATGATTTGCTAATCTTATTGTCACTCAAATTTATATTTCAGAAATTCGTCAATTGTATAAAAAATATTTTTACTGAGAACTTTTTTTACGTTATTCTTAAAACCTGTCTTATTCATCTGTTTTATATTTGGTGGAAGGTGGTTGTACAGTTTAATTGCCATGTATTCTAGGCTGTTCTCGCTTATTTTTAGTTTATGGGATGGCGTAGGGATGATATTACTTGTTTGTCGTGTCTCATATTTATTAGGATTCGAGTTGAAAAATTCGAATTCCTTTTCTTTTGCATATGTTAAAACATTCAATATGTACACGGACGTTAATGTTAAAATATTTAGTTGTTTAAAATGTTCTCGATACGACTCGTTGAACTTCGCAGACACGATTATTCTTATAGCCCTTTTTTGAATTTTGAAAATGATGTCTTTGTATGAACAATTTCCCCAAAAAATTATACTGTAAGATATAATAGAATGGAAGTGCGCATAGTACACCATGGTCAAAGCTTGAGCGGAGACTTTTGTTTTCAAGTTTCGAATAAGGTACAGGGATTTATTTAATTTTTTAGAAATATATTCAATATGCGACTTCCAATTGAGTCGAGAGTCGAGACAGACACCCAGAAATCTAACGTTTTCGTCTTATTTAAGTTTTAAGCTAAAATTTATATTTTCTGTTTTGGATGTGTTCAAAGTTAGCCTGTTTATCTGAAACCAGTTTTGAAGCCGATTGTAGTGATCTTCATTGTCTTGCATTGCAACTGCTATGTCTCGATTGTTGGTGTATATTGTTGTGTCATCCGCGTACAGGCATATTTTATAATTATTACTTGCTTGTACAGTGTCGTTGATATATACGAGAAAAAGCAGCGCTGCAATGTTCGAGCCTTGGCCAATTCCATAGGTCATGGGGAGCGGCTTTGAGAAAATACCATTACTGAAAACAACTTGTGATCTCTCGCTTAGGTAGGATTGGATTAGCTGAAGGGGTGTAGCTCGTACGCCGTAGTACTCCAGTTAATCCAGAAGGTATTTGTGGGGTACGCAATCAAATGCTTTGCTGAGATCCAGCAGCTTGGCACATACATGTTCCCCTCTATCAAATGCGGATGTTATAAACGCTGTTAATTCGTTTATTGCATTTGAAGTGCTGCGTTTTTTTTCTGAATCCAAATTGTTGTTCAGTAAGGCTATTATTTTTTTCTAGGTAAGACTGTAATTTGTCTTTTATTATGATTTCAATAATTTTTGAGAAAATAGGAACTAAGGAGATTGGACGATAATTCTCTGTCTTCGTATTATCGGCTTGATATTTCCAAATGGAATTTGGGTGTCCAAGTTGCCTGCGATGTTGGTAAAGTAATAATTAAGTTCATTTGCGTCAAGTGTATTTTTCTCATTAATGTTTATATTTTTGGATTTGTCATTGATAAGTCGCCATTTTGTTTTAGCTTTATTATCCGATATCTCTTAAGAACAAATAAATATTCTTTTAAATTATTAAATGAATCTTACCCTTTGTTATGTCCAAACATTATTTCATATTATTTCATTTTAAAGTTTTATTAATTTTTTATTGTATTTTATTTTTACTTTGAATTTTACAGTATGTTTTGTCTGGTATTTATTTATTTTCTATTTATTTATTATAATTTATTTTTTATTTACTTATTATAATTTTATTTTCTATTGTCATATATTGTTAATTTATAAATTTATATTTGGTTATGTATTATTCCGAAGTACATACTAATATCTAAATTTATAGTATCGAATATTAATATGTACAGCCTTGTATTGATATTATTAGTTTTATCTTATTAATATTATATTTTTTTATTATTTTTATTTTTTATAGTTTTTTTTTATCTTGTATTTTAGATTCTTGTCAAGTAGAATTACATATGCATTTTAAAAATGTTGCTATTAATAGCAATTTTTTTACTTTACAATTATTATTTTTATTTTTTATTTTTCTCTGGTGTTTTTGATTCTTGTCAAGTAAATTTACATAATGATTTTGATAATGTTGCTATTGATGAAATGAACAAATTTTTACTCAATCATTTTATGAATCGTTATTAAGTCTAATTTATAAGCTTTATTTTATTTATTTTATTTTATTTACTCAAGTTAACTTCTGAAATATGGAATTGTCTATGTTTAAAATGGAATCGTCTTAATTAAGAAAATGTAATTTGTATGTACGTCCATTTGAATGTAATTTATTTTGTTTTGATTCTTTCTTATACTTTATTGTACTTGTTTTTAAATCCATTGTACATCTATACATAGATATGTCTCTCACCGAAATCACATAGAATGTTATGTTTATTTCGGACAGGTTGTAAATCACTTAAAGTGAACCTGTTCCATTTGTACAAGAATTTTTTGTGCAATAAACTTTATTATTATTATAATTATTATTATTTTCATTTACAACTTCCATTAGGTAGTTTTTAATGGTATCTTGACTACCTATGGAACTTCCATCAGCCTTGCATCGGTATCAGGTGTTATTTTTTTATTGGGGGATTCTTCATTTGAATCTGTGTACGTTTCACAATCAGTATTACTAATGTTGTAATCTTTATTATAAGGTCTTTTAAGTTTATTTACATTTTGAGTTGAATTGTTAGAATTTAATGATTTACTAGATGCTGTTTCATTGTCTGTGTTATTGTTGAGAACATTTTTTAAACTAATTTTCAATTACAATATTTATTCACTTAAAATTATTTCACTATTATAGTCTATCTCAGAAGGAGCGATAGTAATAAATCTTTTTGTCAGGCAGTTACCAGTGGCGTGCACATTTTAAACACGTTTAAATTGGTTTTTTGTATTTCTATATTACTATTTATCATTTTATTAAACGCACGCCTGTGACCATATTTATCATATCATTAAACGCATGCCTGTGACCATATTTTTCTTCATGGTTCTTAATTTTAGGGTAAATTTTTTATGATCTATTGTGTTTAACCCTAGTTCGCATTCCCATATAAGATGTGCGACACACTCGGTTGTTTCTTAACAATATTTCGTTTCGAATTATTCATATTTTGTGTGCCGCTTCTGTGTGAAAAAACAATAACTTTTTACAAATAATACATGTTATTACTATCGCTCTTTCTGAGATAGACTATAGTGTTTTTTTAAACCAAGCTTCACCGAATGGGGTGTGTCACACCCCAGTATATTAATAGTGGAAATGATGTATCTATTGACAATATTTATGAATTAGTTAATATTCAACAATAATTTAATTTTTAATCGACAAAAAATTCAAAAACACCATTTACAAAAAAAATGTCTAAATTATATTTGGCAACAGCGCATTTCGAACGAATTATAAATAAATAAACGTTGTTTGACCATTGGCGTACAGATTATATTTAAATTTGTATTTTTCTTTATTTAAAAATTACTATTTAAATTCCTATTTTTTTAAAATTATTGCAGCTGGAACAAATTAATTCACAGTGGTATCTGGTTTTTCTATCTTAGGATCGCGGGCATATTAAGCATCTATCAAATTTCTTTTTTTTGGGAGGGACATTTTCATCTTGGAATGGTATATCCATTAATTTATATACTAATTTTGACGTCAAGATGTAAATATGGATTATTTTCACGTCTTTAAACTACGTTAGGAATCATTAGATTCAATGATTGCTGCTCAATGAATATTTTCCTTTTGCCCGTATTATTTCTTTTCCATTCAGGATTTTTAATTTTCCAGACGACATAAGCGTTTAGTGCAACCATATCTAATATTTCCAGATATAGTCGAAAGGGCCAACGTCTGGCCAATTCCCGCGTCATTCCATCACCCGTATCAACGGCACCTTTAGTTTTATTGTAATGGATAATAATATCCGGTTTGTTTTTAATGTTACTTATACTGTTTTCTCTTATATGAGATGACAATAAAACTACTGACTTACCTTTTTGGGGCACATAAGAAACCATAGTAAAGTCATCCGTAAATCCAAAAATACTTGACTGCACAGGACGTTTTCGTGACTTTTTAAACTCCTTAGGAATTTCAGTTTTGTTCATTCGAACAGTTCCGTGTAATATAAATTTTTTTCTAATAATTTCTTCACCAATGGCACCGATGTGAAAAAATTATCGGCCGTAACCCCTAAATTAGAATATTGCTGCACTAGATCCAAAACAATTCTCTGGCCTTGATTTATTTCCCTTTTATTATTTATCTTACCAGTGTAAACCTGGGAATTTAAAATGTAATCAGTTTTTTTCCGTCGGCTGCGGCCCATATCTATCCCATAACGTCCTGGCTTACTCCGCATATATACCCTAAATGGGCATTTGCCTCGATATGTTGCCAGATGCTCATCAATTGTGATATGCGCAGGATCCAGATACCTAGTACAGTTTTCATTAAATTGATAATAAAGTTCAGCGATAGGCTCTAATTTATTGCCACTTTGCTCAAGTCTTACTTGCTGAGTAGATTTATCGTCGAACCTTAAATTACTAAAAATAAACGAAAATCTGTTTCTGGACATTGCAGAAGTAGCATAATGATGCCTTGTTAGGAAATCTATTTTCCATAGTTCAGTAAATGGAACTTTCCTACAGCGGGTTTTACCACTAGCCAACAGTATACCAAAAAAAAGCGAGCAATTCATTTTTCGAAATTTTAATAAAATTTTTGTCTAAATTTTCCAAGTTTTTATTTGTATAGTGGACATTACTGTTTATCATTTTATCTGTGAAAAATAATTTAAAGCAATCTACAAAAGAGGAAACATTTTCTGCGCCGTTTTTCAATTTTGGCAAGTCTGAAATAGTGAGGTTTTTATTTTGGTAATTATTTGGGGGATTTTTATACCATTTCATTCCAGATTTTGAGTTAAACAAAAGGTCATTGTCATCGTTGTGATCGTCACTGTCATAAACATTGTCGTCTTCAGAGTCTATTTCTAAAACATCTACATCTGTTTCATTTCCATTTGGGCATTCAATTTCAATGTCCGAATCATATTCGTCGTCAATGCTCGAATCTAAATCTGACATGATGAATAATAAAAAAATCAACTAATATACAATTTCAAATAATCAAAATCAATCAATAATCAGAAATTGGCCAATAACCTCTGCAGCTAAGGCCGTTCAAACAAAAAAAAATAATCAGAAATAACCAAAAAGGTCTAAAAATTAATAATTGAACCCAATAATATGAACAACAAAATCAAAACAATAATACTAATCTAAACAAATAAAGTAAACAAAACAAATGAAAAAATATTTAGAAAAAAATATTAGGTGCGCCTATGATAATAATATTTGAAAACACTATGGAAATAACGAAGTATCTAATAGCAACTAATTCAAAATTCAAGCTTTGCTTGAGAAATGAGAAAGTAATTGTCTCCCCCACCAAAATACATAGACCAATCAAAGAGCTAGCTAAATTAGTATGTGTGAGAGTTGGTGTGAACGAGAGATGCAATGTTGTCAGTCAATACGAGACGCAACTTGAAGTATGATGCGATTTAGGAAAGAAATTGGCGTGATTTTGACTTTTATTGAAAAAATTATTAAAAAAGCATTAAATAATTACTTTGAAAAAAAACTTTTTTTTGTAATATTGTTCTATAGGCTTGACAGCATCTAACTGTATAAATTTTACCTTATTTTAATTGATATTAAATGAGAAAAGCCTAGGGTATACTACACCCCACTTGGTTGGATGTGTATATTTTGGTCAACTACGGGTTAAAAACTAAATAACTTATATTTAGAACTATCACTAAAAGTGTCTATTGTTTCCTTAGGCCAGCTGCAGATTTAGGGTACAATGGTCCATTCATGTTTTCACTCACACAGACACAAGACCGAGGTCAGGCGCCCGGCCTGCGAGCTCACAAACAATGGACGCACTGTTTTTATTTTTTGAAATTTTTAGAATGTATTTCACTTTAAAAACTTCACAATATTTTTGTACTAGAAATAGATTTGAAAGTGGGAGAAAAACGAAAACACGTCTGCTCTCCTCGGGCTCTCGACTAAGACTGGACGAGTACCAGTGTATTCAACATGGTATGGCCGTTGCCGTGAATTTACGTATTTTCACATGTAGTTCACCATCGTGAGCGTTACCTTAATCGATACCGAGTTGCATTACGTAAAGCAGGTCTGTAGCTGACAGGGCACCAGTGTGTGCAAAGTAAATATGGATGAAAGACGGTGTCATAATGAATAATAAAGGTAATAATTCAGCCACATCGATAATTACATTTATAAAAATTATATATCTATATATATAAAAGGCAGTGTCCTGACTGACTGACTGACTGACTGACTCACTCATCACCGCCCAGCCCGAACCCCTGGGCCTAGAAACTTGCAATTCGGAGAGTATATTCCCTTCATGACGTAAGCACCCACTAAGAAGGGATTTTTCGAAATTCTACTCCTAAGGGATGAAAAGGGGTGAAATGTGATTTCACGAATTCCTTAATATCTCTTAGGGCCGATGGGATATCGACTTAGTTTTTGCTTACAAGTATTACCCATACAAATGCCGAAAAACCAATTTAAGGATTTTGTCCTAATCAACCCCTAAAGGGGTGGATCTACAATCGGGGTGAATTATACATCCCGTCGTAATTCCTGTGTTCGTTTAGTTGCAACATTACTTTTTGGCACATAGGTGTCTTTTTAAAATATCTCGAAATGGGTTTGACAGTTTTTTAAAATTCCACCCCTAAGGGTTGAAAAGGGGTTAATTGTGATTTCAAGGATTCCTTAATATCTCTTAAGATCAATAAGATATCGACTTACTGTTTGCTTGCAAAGATTATCCATACAATTACCGAAAAACTTATTTCAGGAATTTGTCCTAATCAACTCATAAAGGGGTGGATCTACAATCGGGGTGAGTTATACATTCCGTCGTATTTCCTGTGTTCATTAGTTGCAGCATTACTTTTTGGCACATAGGTGTCTTTTTAAAATATCTCGAAATGGGTTTGACAGTTTTTTAAAATTTCACCCTTAAGGGTTGAAAAGGGGTGAATTGTGATTTCAAGGATTCCTTAATATCTCTTAGGAGCAATAAGATATGGACTTACTGTTTGCTTGCAAAGATTATCCATACAATTACCGAAAAACATTTTTCAGGAATTTGTCCTAATCAACCCCCAAAGGGGTGGATCTACATTCGGGGTGAGTTATACATTCCGTCTTATTTCCTGTGTTCGTTTAGTTGCAACATTACTTTTTAGCACATAGGTGTCTTTTTAAAATATCTCGAAATGGTTTTGATAGTTTTTTAAAATTTCACCCCTAAAGGGTGAAAAGGGGTGAATTGTGATTTCAAGGATCCCTTAAATCTCTTAGGGTCAATAAAATATTGACTTGCTTTTTGCTTACAAAGATTAGCCATACAAATACCGAAAAATATATTTCAGGATTTTGTCCTAATCAACCCTTAAAGGATGGGTCTACAATCGGGGTTAATTATACATCACGTCGTATTCCCTGTGTTTTTTGAGATATAAAGTTTCTTTTTGGCACATAGGCGTATTTTTAAAATATCTCGAAATGGTTTTGAAAACTTTTTTAAATTTAACCCCTAAAGGGTGAAAAGGGGTGAAATGTGATTTCAAGGATTGTTTAATATTTTTTAACACCAATAAGATATCGACTTGGTTTTTGCTTACAAAAACCACCCTTGCAAATGCCGAAAAACCGATTTTTTGATTTTGTCCTAATCAACCCCTCAAGGGGTGGATCTACAATCGGGGTTAATTATACATCCCTCCGTATTTCCTGTGTTCGTTTAGTTGCAACATTACTTTTTGGCACATAGGTATCTTTTTAAAATATCTCGAAATAGTTTGACATTTTTTAAAAATACCCCCTAAAGGGTGAAAAGGGATGAATTGTGATTTCAAGGATTCCTTAATATCTCTTAGGACCAATAAGATATCGACTTGCTTTTTGCTTACGAAGATTACACATACAAATACCGAAAAACTTATTTCAGGATTTGGTCCTAATCAACCCCTAAAGGGATGGATCTACAATCAAGGTGAATTATAATTCCCGTCGTATTTCCTCTGTTCGTTTAGTTGCAACATTAATTTTTGGCACATAGATGTTTTTTAAAATATCTCGAAATAGTATTGGCAGTTTTTTTTTAATTTCACCCCTAAAGGGTGAAAAGGGGTGAATTGTGATTTCAAGGATTCCTTAATATCTCTTAGGACCAATAAGATATCGACTTGCTTTTTGCTTACGAAGATTACCCATATAAATACCGAAAAACTCATTTCAGGATTTTGTCCTAATCAACCCCTAAAGGGGTGAACCTACAATCGGGGTGGATTATACATCCCGTTGTATTTCTTGTGTTCGTTTAGTTGCAACATTAATTTTTGGCACATAGGTGTCTTTTTAAAATATCTCGAAATGGTATTGACAGTTTTTTTAATATTCACCCTTAAAGGGTGAAAAGGGGTGAATTATGATTTCAAGGATTCCTCAATATCTCTTAGGACCAATGAGATATCGACTTGCCTTTTGCTTACAAAGATTACCCATACAAATACGGAAAAATATATTTCAGGATTTTGTCCTAATCAACCCCTAAACGGTAGATCTACAATTGGGGTGAATTATACATCCCGTCGTATTCCCTGTGTTTGTTGAGTTATAAGGTTTCTTTTTGGCACATAGGCGTATTTTTAAGATATCTCGAAATGGTTTTGACATTTTTTTAAAATTTAACCCCTAAAGGGTAAAAAGGGGTAAAATGTGATTTCAAGGGTTGTTTAACATTTTTTAGGACCAATAAGATATCGACTTGGATTTTGCTTACAAAAACTACCCATGCAAATACCGAAAAACCAATTTTTGGATTTTGTCCTAATCAACCCCTTAAGGGGTGGATCTACAATCGTGATGAATTATACATCCCGTCGTATTTCCTGTGGTCGTTTAGTTGCAACATTACTTTTTGGCACATAGTTGTTTTTGTTTTAATATCTCGAAATGATTTTGACATTTTTTTTTAAATTTCACCCCTTAAGGGTGAAAATGGGTGAAATGTGATTTCAGTTATTCCTTAATTCTTTTAGGACCAATAAGATATCGACTTGGTGTTTGCTTACAAAAATTATCCATACAAATGCCGAAAAACTTATTTCAGGATTTCGTCTTAATCAACCCCTTAAGGGTTGATTCTACAAACGGAGTAGATTATACATCGCGTCGTATTTCCTGTGTTTGTAGAGTTATAACATTTCTTTTTGGCACATATGTAAGTGTCCTTTTAAAATGTCTCGAAATGGTTTTAACAGTTTTTTACCTTTATCAAATATCACCCCTAAAAGGTGAAAAGAGGGAATTGTGAATTCAAGGACGCCTTAATATCTTCTAGGATCAATAAGATATAGATTTGGTGTTTGCTTATAAAGATTATCCATACAAATGCCGAAAAATGAATTTCAGGATTTTATCTTAATCAACCCCTAAAGGGGTGAATCTACATTCGAGGTGAATTATAGAACCCTTTGTATTTCCAGCGGTTGTTGAGTTATAACATTAAATTTTGGCATATATGTGTTTTGACAGTTTTCTTTCACTCCTAAAGGGTAAATTAGTATTTTTTTGCTAGAAATAAAAAATTCGGAGAGTACATTTTTCAGTATGACGTAAGAACCCAATAAGAAGGGTTTTTTCAAGTTCGACCCCTATCTGGTGAAAAGGAGTAAAATGTTTTTTCACGGATTCCTCAATATCTCTTAGGACAGATGAGATATCGACTAGATTTTTTGTTACAAAGGTTACCCATACACAAGTTTAAAAACAAACTGCGGATTTTATGCCAATGCGACCATCAATGTACCGTAGCGAAGCACGGGTTTTCAGCTAGTATATATATATATAGATAATTAAAATTAAAATTGCCTGTAATATAGACCTGATAATAAATGAAAACTAAATTTTCCTTAGGGGGTTTAATACTTTCTGGCAAGGCTGTATATATATATATATAAATCCGGGCAACAACTTGGCGTCCACATATAGTTATTACCGTTTGGCAACCAGCAGAAATACAAGTGATATCTTTACGTTTGTTGAAGTATATTAACTTAATTTTGGCATAGATTAACGAAAGCGCATCAGTTTTTGCAAATTTTGAACTATTTTAATATACACATTTAATTTTTTCACGTTTACAATATTATCTTAATCGCTTCCTTTTATTTTAAAAACAATATTACGTCCTGCCAATATACACCTACAGAATGCAGGTAATTTTACGTCCGTAAGTATATCTGTTACACATTTTACCACTAAACTTCCTACATAGTTGCCAATTATACTTACTGTTATATTAATGTAAACATATCTCAATCGAACAGCCTGCAAAACTTTACAAAAAGTTCTTAGGAATGACTTATGCATATGTTACGCAAGATATGTAAATAAAAAGACAGATTACAATAAGTCAATTACTTTTATTTAATTCAGTATAAAACCAAAAACAAACAAATAAACATATTAATTTAAAATGAAGAATACTTAACAAAAAATAAACATTTGATTATTTTTTATATATTAAGACGTTCATTTATATTCTTGGAATTGATATTATGGAGAATATAAGTAATTTGTTTTTATGCATTGTACATTTTTTAAGTTATCTGACAGATAAATATAAAATATATTTAAAGATTCGTTTTCACAAATACTATATAATTTTGCTAACACAAAAAAGTTAAGGAAATTTTTGAGAAAATAGAAAAATTAAATGAAATTTTAACACCCTAAATATTAGACGCATTAGAAATTGCATTGTAAATTTGATTAAAAAAGACTGTCTAAAATACTTCTTTTTTTTCGCCAGTACAATTAAACCAACTAGTGTCATGGCCAGCTAAACGAACTTTGTTGATCAAGTTGTACAAAGATTATTTTTTTAATTTAACTTTTTTTTTAAAAAAATATAAAAAAAAATATTATTTTAGTATACAAATATATTCTTAATTCAACAACAGAGATACAAGTAAGTAGTAAAACAATTTTTTAATTTAATTATGCCAGTAATTGCTGAAAAATTATACAATTACAATAAAAAATACTATTAAAAATAAATAGATAGAATCAATATAGTTCTTTTTATTTTTGATAATTTTTTTAACCCGAGTCTTGCCTTATTTTTAATGGTTACTAGCATACTTAAAAAAATGTCAATGTTTTCTACTTATACACAAGTCTTTACACACAATAATACATATGCCGCCTATACAAGTTGGTTTATAAACATAAGTAAATAAAAGATGGGTTCAGAAAGCAAGCTTGGAGTGCTCCGAGTCACTCTATGCAACCCCAGAGCGTTCGAGAAAAGGCCTAAATGCATTTCCTCGAGCAGTCTGGAGTTAAACAGACTCAGAACACTATGAGCTTGCTTCCTGAACCCAGTCAAAAAATATATTTCTAAACTAAAGCTTGGTTTTAAAGAAATTTATAAATAAGTAAAGAAACACAAATTAGAAATTAAAATATATAATAATTTGGTGGTAATCTGCAGAATAACGATCTGAACTTATATGGTATTATAGTTGTTGAATGCATAGCTGATTGTTACTGTGCAGGACTATTGATTTGTACTTTTTTTTTTGATTTAATAATATTTATTTTTTTAGCTTAAATTTTGCCGTAGTCTGTCCTATTATGTTTACAAAATTAAAACTTCGAGTTCATCAGCCTAACTTAACCGGTTCTCACTTTTAGATCATTTAAAAACAATACTCAAAGTCAAAGCGCTATTCTGCAGAATTATCCATTTGATAATATTATATTAATTTAAAATATGTGTTTTTGAAACATATTTTAGGTTTTTTTGTAAATATTCTGTACAAAAACTTTAATTTTCTCCCAAGATTTATTATTCAATAAGTTTGGATGCTTTTGCATAAGATCCTCACATTCATGTCGTTTTGGTGGCTTTTTGTCTTTTATATGTTTCTTGAAGTATTCAGTGACTGTTTTCTTTTGTTCACATGTCCAAGGTACTAGTGTTCTTTTCGTCTTTTTTCTTTCAGTGATATCCATAGCTTCAGGATTTTTGTTCATCTCAGGTATATTCTGTAAATCAATAGGTCTGTCATTTTTTTCATTCGCGAATTCATTAGCCATTATATTTATATCTTCTTCGTCGTCACTCTTTTCTTCAAGTAAATTGTCCTCAAGATTAATTTCAATATCGTCTAGTGATTTTCCTTTGTAATTTGCTGCGCTGCCATTTTCCATCAAAAGGAGTAACTTTGCGATTTTAGCTGTCTGATAAACGTCATCTGGTAGCCTGTACGACTTTTTATGAATGCCCATTGTATGTCCCATAAATGTGGCTAACTGTTCAATGTCTCCTTCAGTCATGTTAAACATATGCGTTAAGGTTGCTAAATGTTTCCGCGATTTCGTTGAAGTGATTGCTTTTGGGTATTTTGCTCCACACATATTTGCATATTTTTGTAAAACTTTGTATCCGTATATTGGTGTAAGTGTGTTTGATCTTGCAAACAAATAAGGATTTATTGAATCTACAAAATTGGATCTACACTCCAATAAAGTTTTAATATGATCTTGAACATCGCAACTAAAAAGAACGGGTACTCCCCTACCCCTTTTCCCCCTAATAACAATTCTTTTTAATTTTTGTAATAGAACTTTTTCAGTCAGAGACACAGCCTCTTCAAATTCTTCATATTTTTGACCTGTCATTTCGTCCTGCTTATAGTAATAGAGTAATAATCTTTGCAATTCTCCTGGACGCTTTCTATTTAGTAAGAGAACTCTACAATAAACAGTTTCTAATAATTCATTATATGCAACCTCATCAGAATTATTCATTTTTAACTTTAAATTTGCACTGTTACCTTTAGAAGTTAAGAAATTTTTTAACAATTTTAGGTCGGTAGCTAAAGGAATAATTGTTATTTTATTCCATTTTTGCATATTCAAGTCATCAGCAGCTTGTGAGGATATGTCAAATTTCCAATGCGATTCAAATAGCTGAATCAATGTTTTAAAATCAGATTCAGTACGACCCAAAAAATATTCTTGATAAATTTCATTACTTTTTAGGACAAATAAAATGCCTATTTCACAACAATGCTTTAAAGATGTAGAAATATTCATTGCAAAAGTTAGTGATTTATAAACCTCGTTCTGTTCATCATAATTCGCAACGATTTTAGTTGCTCTTATAAATAAATCATAATTTTTTGGTTGTAATGCATGAAATAAATTTTTGACTGACGGATCTAACTTTTTCACTGTTATAAGAATTTTTGAAAGTTCCCGCATTTTACTCGATACAACATTTACAAAATGTTTGTCACGATGTGTTTTCAAGTATCGAGCACCAAAAGCACAGATCAAGGAATCTTTCTTTGCTGCTAATGAAATATTATCAGCTCTCATGTGAGGAAAGACAATTTTCCTCAGTTTCTCATCTATTTGTAAGCCCCTAATCAAAAGGTTTTGAGCATCAGAATGATGTGTTTTTGCTGTACAATCAGGATTTAATGTACAGTTTTTGCGATGTCTCCATAATTGTTTTCTCGAATAAAAACCGAGGCAATGTATACATGGCAAAAATTGTGTTGTTGATAGTTCCGGCTTTTTAACTGGCCGCACAAATTTTTCAGTATTTATTAAATAATTACCTTTTTTTCTAAGTATTGCTATTAGTTCTTTTCTTTTTTTACTTTTAACTGGTAAAGCCAAAATTTTTTGCACCTCCAGTTCTGTATCGTGGTTTCGTATAATATGCCGAGCAAAATTTAAAACTTGGTTTTCACAAAAAAAACAAAAATCTTTCTTTCCAGGATTTTTTGACCATGCTGAAAACTAGTTGATGGAGACTGTTCCGTGAAACTAGATGTACTAGGTAATGTTACTGTGCTAGTTATTTGAGGTGCTAATATTTCATTAGTGAGTATTATTTCATTTGAGGCATCAGACACGTTATTAGACGGAATTTCCAGAACAAAATCTGTATCTACTTCAGAAACACAATCAAATGGAGTTTTCAGAACAAAATCAGTAGATACTTCAGAAACACAGTCAAATGGAGTTTTCGGAACAAAACCAGTCGATACTTCAGAAACACAGTCAGATGGAGTTTTCGGAACAAAACCAGTCGATACTTCAGAAACACAGTCAGATGGAGTTTTCGGAACAAAACCAGTCGATACTCCAGAAACACAGTCAGATGGAGTTTTTGGAACAAAACCAGTCGATACTGCAGAAACACATTCAGATGGAGTTTTCGGAACAAAACCAGTCGATACTGCAGAAACACATTCAGATGGAGTTTTCGGAACAAAACCAGTCGATACTCCAGAAACACAGTCAGATGGAGTTTTCGGAACAAAACCAGTCGATACTTCAGAAACACAGTCAGATGGAGTTTTCGGAACAAAACCAGTCGATACTTCAGAAACACAGTCAGATGGAGTTTTCGAAACAAAACCAGTCTATATTTCGGAATCACAGTCAGATGGAGTTTCAGGAACAAAATCAGTTGATACTCCAGAAAGAGAGTCAGTTGAAGATTTAGGAACAAAATTGGGATCATCGATTGAATTATCCGAAAATAGTGACACCTTAAAATAAGAACAAATATAATTATTTCAGTACCGTAGCTATGGGCATAAATTGTTGGGACACCACCCTGATTATTTATGTTCAATGCATATTAACAAATAGATACATAATTTAGTATGTTATTAAATAATAAAAAAAAATCTATGTGACCAGAAAAAAAACTAACCGATATCTTGCTAAAAATGATGACAGATATATATTATACCACAGAGTATATTTTGAATCTGTAAAATTAATTTAACAACTGTATACAAAAAGATATTTAACCATTCGTATCCTAAAATAATTAAATTTGATCCAAGGGAATGATTTTTAAAATAATTTCTAAATCTCTTCAATTGCAATCCTCCGTTCAAAAAGAATTTGGAAGTAGGGTGATAATTAACCTGATTTTGGATATAAAAAATGTATGTACCGAATGTATATCAAAATGTTATAAAACACATACCGAGTACGGTGAGAACTCACGCACTGGAGATGATGTATTGGAATCTCGTACTTTATTACATAATTTATATTTTTCAGATGTATCATATGCTGCATACACTTCCTGTAATTGTTAAAAATAAGTAATAAGAAAACATTTTACAAGGTGTTAATGAGAAGGGTAATAATCGTAACGGCATGTAGTACAATAAAAATATAAGTTATATAAATGTTTTGCTTTTTTCTTGTTCTAATACGTTTCCTTCAAATTAACATAATAGTAATGTAATTTAAAAAAAAAGAACCTGTATAGCATGATTTTAACAAAAAATGACAAAAAAAGGGAAACTATTAAACACACTGTTTAAAGATACATCTAATACTATTTAATAAAATCGCTTTTAAGCTAGTAATAACAAAATCATGATATTTAGACATTTGAGATTCATACTGAATCAAATAAAATAACCATGGATGACTGCTAAAGAATTAAGTAAATGCACGAGTTATACCTAACTCGAGTTAAAACAGTGTACAGAAACATATGCTTCTGTTATTGCTAAAAACTAGAGAGATCTTACAAATGGGCCTGTATTTATTTTAAAACTTCTTAAATAGTTATTGTTATACTATGACCTTAGAATTTTTAACCTTTTTAACAGCCTGTAGAAAATGTTAAGTTATAATGTTAATAACATACATAATTATCATTCACAAATGCACTAACTGGTGTTAACGGTCTATTGCAAAACCAATTCTTAAATGGTTTTACTTTCGATTAGATTTGCAAGGAAAAATAGTAATTATTAATAATCATATTATTTGTATTGTACTACACATATTTTATATTTTTGTGTAGTGCTGTGGAGTCGACAAAAATGTAGACTCTGAAATTTTTATTACTACCGAGTCCCAATCTGACTCCGGAATTTTTGTTACTGTCGACTGAAACACAGACTCTGACCTCAACCCCTCGCCATATGACAGTGGACACTAAAAACTATTTATTCCGACAAACCAAAATTGTTATCGACTCCAACTCCACAGCCCTATTTTTGTATGCCCAGAAATTTGTTTAATAAATTGAAAGACATTTTACAAAGCCATTAAAAATATACATATAAATGATGTAATGGCAACTGATAGGTAAATTTTGCATTAAATTTAATTTTAACGAGTACAAAATGTGAAAATATTTCATTTATATGTTATTATTAACATTTTATTAACTAGGTACTCACCTCTGGACCAATTAGTGAAGGTTTTGTCTCCTTTTCTATGTGTAGAGGAAGTTTCAAGCCTATTTCAGGAAGTTTTAAAATGTTTTACAAATTTTATTCGTATTGCGCAATATTTCATACCTTACCTCCAGAAGCAAATATTTTAGCAGCACGGCAGACCATTGTGTTTTTTTGTGTGTATTATCTTTGACCAACATTGAACAGTACATAAAAAGCAAATATTTAGTTCACTGCACAAATACACACAAAATTACGCATAAATATTTCACACATGTTTACATCACTCAGCTGTGAACTTGCCACAGAATATCCCGCACTTGCTTACTCAAAAGGATTAAACTCGTTCAAGGTCCGATGCACAACGCCTTGAACGTAAATATACTGACCCCTGCCCCCTCAAGCCAACTATTGAATTATAAAATAGGTTAGCGCCGTTATACGATTTATTATCAAAATTAAATAGTTTTTAATATTTTTTATAATACGGTTTAACCATTTTAATGCTTTATATGTCAATCGGTGTTTAGGTGAGTGTGTAATCTAAGGAATCCATCAGTCCTATTTTGACAGGGACAGTCTCGTTATCATAGATAATGTCCCCAGAACATTCCCCGAGACATGAAAATGTCCCGTTTTTAGTGATACCTCTTTTACCTGCCAATAAAACTTAATTATATTAATCTCATATTTTTTTTATAAAACATATGTATATCGAATTTATTTTGGTTGTTGATAAATTACATGTATATGTCAGCGCCAAAGAATTATTAACATCAAATTATTAATCAAAAAGATCAAGATAGTTTTTAATGAGACATTTTGTAATTTTTCAATTTTTTGTCCAATTTTAATTTTTTATTTTATTTTTTTTATAATTTTAAAAATTCCTAATTTAAGGACAATAGAATGTGATTTAAATTTTTCGAATCTTCATATATTGTTTAGTATAGAAAAAAAAGGGGCCTTAAAACCCCATCTGATACAATAAACACGGATCCTCATACAAACCTTTGAAAATGATCAAAAATCGAAAAAATGTTTTCTCTCCGATTTACTTAAAAATGTGTATACTTATGTATTTTGAGTCGTAGATCTCAAAAATAATATCAATTACAAACTACGGTTTACTGTTTTTGAATAAATTAAAAAAAAAAACGACAGAAAATTACTGTATTTCAAAATACACATATAAGAGGGCGCTTTAAATATATTTTTTAGACTTCCCACCCTAAATTTGGCCTAAATACAAATTTTTTAAAAAAAAGGTAAAATTTGCGAGAACGATTATATCCCTAACTAGGTATTGAGAAGTAACACGCTCGAATACGCTAACTGGTAGATATGTCCCGTTTTTCAGTTTGAGAATTATTGGAACCCTAGTGTAATCGTCAAAGCGGAAATTCGTCTTTAAATTCAGACAAAAGAGGCAAACAATTCAGCAAAAAGAGATGAGAAGGATAAATAGTTGTGTTGAAATGATTTTGAATATTCCATATGTATTATAATATCAGGAACTGATATATAAAAATATGCTAAGTGAAAATGCGATAGATAAAATTTTTATTAAAAATAAGACGGACGTTGAAAAACTGTAAACGATGAAAAAGCATTTGGTATGTATTAAAATGCAGTTCGCTTAGATTCAATAATATAAGCTATTATATATTATTTGCAAAAAACATGCGTTAGTCAAATTAAGTTATTAAAATTAGTTAGTCAAATGCCTTAGGAAGCGTAAGGGGGGAGGAAAAATCTTTTGTAGTCTTATAAATGGAACGTCCTTACAACTTAGATTATCTTAGGTAAGGTAAAATTACTTATTGTGGTAAAAGAAAAGCAGTTATAGTAAGAGACCCCTCTTCATAGTTTATTTATTTTTTATTTTTGCACTCGAAATTGATTCTATCATGATTTTGAACTAATCATCCTTTTCTCTTTATCTAATAATTATGAACATTTCAAGATTACTTTCTTAACTTTTGTAACAAGCAAAATCTGTCGAGAAAAGCAACTTTTTCTCGATAATTCAAAAATAAGATTCATTACATCTGTTTTTTTATTTACGACGAGTCGCTATGTGTTGGACACATCAAATTTATTCAATACTCAGGCCACACAAGTTTATTACTCATTATAGTTGGGGAATCCTGCTGTTTAACTGCTCCCGTGTTATACAACGTTGCCAAGTGTAAGGACGCAAAACACTCAGCAATATATGTAAATGTATATTAATCCGAATATACAGCTGGCGACAGTGGCGCTCCTGGTGGCAAAAGCAAAAACTAGCAATTTATACATTTTGAAAAAATATCATCATTTTTGCGTCCAGACTAAAATTCGTAGATAGCTTCTAGAGGCCAAAAAATAATTTTCATGGCGATGTAAACTTGCGTCCGTATATCGGACGCAGTATGCACCTGGACGCAAGATTAAATGTAAATTTTTAATGGGTGGATGCAGAATTGTAGCCTGGATATATATATATATATATATATTAATTTTAATTATGTATATATATAATTTTTATAAATGCAATTATCGATGTGGCTGAATTATTACCTTTATTATTCATTATGACACCGTCTTTCATCCATATTTACTTTGCATACACTGGTGCCCTGTCAGCTACAGACCTGCTTTACGTAATGCAACTCGATATCGATTAAGGTAACGCTCACGATGGTGAACTACATGTGAAAATACGTAAATTCACGGCAACGGCCATACCATGTTGAATACACTGGAATTTTTTTATATATATATAATTTTGAATATATATATATATATACAGCCTTGCCAGAAAGTATTAAACCCCCTAAGGAAAATTTAGTTTTCATTTATTATCAGGTCTACATGACAGGTAATTTTAATTAACTAGTTGTTAGTTATAGTATAAGGTTGAAAGTATAAAAACAGAACATTGTTATTAAAATATATATATATATATATATATATTTATAAAAATATACATCAATATTTCGTAAATCCCCCTTTTGCTTGAATAACACTTTTAATTCGTCTGGGCATACTCGCCACTAATTTCTGGCATATTTCTATAGATAATTGATTCCACTCAGCTATAATCCTTTCCTTTAACGTCTCGAGGAACATTTATTTTGGGAAACCTTTCTTTTTAAAACGGTCCATAAGTGCTCAATCGGGGATAAATCGGGGAATTGAGCGAGCCAATCCATAACTTTAATCTCACTATCACTAAACCACTGTGAAACACGTCGAGATTTATGGCAGGGCGCGTTATCTTGTTGGAAATAGTAATTAGGTGTCATTCCGCCTAATAGTTTTAAATATGAAGGCTCCAGAGTCTCTTCCAGCATTTCGATGCAGCGTTCGCTGTTCATTCTTCCTTCACATATGGAGATTTCTCCGACTCCAGTTGCAGCCATACTGCCCCAAACCATTATGCTGCCCCCTCCGAACTTCACCGCAGGTATTATACATTCCGACTTATAAGCCTCCCCAGGCCGGCGACGAACAAACTGTGCACCAGGTTGACCAAAAAGCTGCAATAGAAATAAAAAAAGAAAATGAATTTAATATTCTGTGATTTTTCAAAATTAGAAACTTAGCAAGTAATTTACATGTGTTTCATTACTCACCTCTATGTTTTATTCATCTGTCTGTTGCAGGCGGTACCTCGTGTTGGGTGCTTAACACCCCACACTACCGCACACCGTTGGAATCCGCATAATCCGCGCCATCGATTGAGACCCGCGAATCAACCAAATTCCGCGTATTTCGCGAGTTAGCCCGCGGAATGCGCACAAACGCCTTCGCATTCCGCTGCCACTGCCCTAGTGCAAATTCCCACTATTCGTTCATTCCCCTTCCTAACCAACCGTCCAAAATCGTATAAAAGAAGCAGGAAGAACTGTAATTCTTCAGTCTACTCTGGCTATTTACCGAAATATCTTCGCTGGCTGTTACCTGCCGACCAAAACAACTTCACTGGCTATTTTCTTGCCGCTGGCTATTTTTTGTCGAAATTCTACGTGTGCAACGATAATCTCGCAATTTCCTGCAGAGAACCCGACGCAACGAAAATAACTCAGAAAACTTTTTACATCGCCAGATTAATATCACTTTAACTTAGAATCAATTTTACATCAAATAACTCGCCGTCCAAACCACATCGACGCTCGCCGTCCAAACCACATCGACGCTCGCCGTCCAAACCACATCGACGCTCGCCGTCCAAACCACATCGACGCCCACCGTCTAAACCATACCGACGTCCAACATGCCGACGCCAGACGCCGCGACACTTAGACTCATTTCTTCATAACTTCACATCACGCATCCTTTCAAAAACCGCCGTCGCGACGCTCAACGCCACGACGCCCGCCGTCCAAACCACATCGACGCCCGCCGTCCAAACCACATCGACGCTCGCCGTCCAAACCACATCGACGCTCGCCGTCCAAACCACATCGACGCCCGCCGTCTAAACCATACCGACGTCCAACATGCCGACGCCAGACGCTTGATAAGCGCCGCCTTGCCGACGTTTCATGCAACTGTTCGGCGCCGAGACGCCTAAGCCGCGATGACAATACACACGACGAATAACGCTGACGCCGATCGCCTCGTCGACTCTCTAACTCTTCCTTACTCTCCTTCTAGTCCCCGTCTCATTTCTCCATTACCCCAGATGCCTCGCAAACGTCTGGAGTTTTGATCGCATTTCTAATCTTGTCATATTTTATTTTGTTTTTGTATCATATTGTTATCTTATTTCTACACAAATATTTATTGTTAAATCTTGTCTCGCTTTTAATTACTTTGTCTTTACATGTTTGTCACTTTTCTCTACCTGCACGCCGGTAATCTCTTTACCTGGCTGTTTTGTTTTCACTTTTCTATATTTTAAACTCATACTTTCATTCAATAAATATCTTTCAACCATATTTTTCGTTTATGTTCATACAAATACCTTTCGTCACCCATTATTTTCAGAGCGCTTGAGTTTTGGTCGGTGCTTCTCACCGACCGGCATAGACGGAACCCGCGACTGAGCTAGTTAAGGGTAAAGTGCGCACGAGTGAGGACATCACCGAGGTGATTTTGCACTATTGCTGCCTCGTCCTCCTGCGGGTGTACCTGCGGAACTTCTCCGAGGGTTCCCCCCCGTGACATGTCCACATTACTTTGGCCCAATCTTCACTTGTCCAATCCTAGTATTTTCTGGCCCACAATAGCCGTCGCTTTTTATGGGCTGGGGTTAGATATGGTTTGTGTCTTGCCTTGCATCCTCTCAGTCCTACGGCTGACTGCCGGGATCTTTTTGTGAAATTCCATATAATGTCCCTGCCATCCTTATATATCTATCACTGCCTGTTGCATATCTTTAAAAATTTGTAAAATATTCCAACCAACAGCGAAACACACAGCCATTATACTCGTTCGAGAAACAATATCCGCTCCAATTTTCTACGCCTAAATATATCCAGAAACTGCTGCAGTTATTATTCAATTAAATTTTTTAATCTTTTACCTGAGGAGGTTAGAAAGCTACCTTTTCAAAAATTCCAGGCAAAACTCAAAGTAATCTTGTATCAAAATCCATTGTACAGCTTTGAGGAATTAGAACATGTAAATTTTAATAGTGTATAATTGTGAAATTTGTATTTTGTATTTTATGTATTGACTGACTAAAAACAATACCTACTCTGTATAGTATCTTAGTCAATAAACATTATTATTATTATTATTATTATTATTATTATTATTATCACCGAGGTGATTTTGCACTATTGCTGCCTCGTCCTCCTGCGGGTATACCTGCGGAACTTCTCCGAGGGTTCCCCCCCGTGACATGTCCACATTACTTTGGCCCAATCTTCACTTGTCCAATCCTAGTATTTTCTGGCCCACAATAGCCGTCGCTTTTTATGGGCTGGGGTTAGATATGGTTTGTGTCTTGCCTTGCATCCTCTCAGTCCTACATCAGAAAGGCGTTGTCTCACGGTACTAGGAGAAATTTTTAAGTTATAATGTTCATTCAGTTGACTGGACAGATCTTTCGATGGTAGCCGGCGATTACGGAGGGACATGCGTTGCAAAATTCTATCCTGTTTGACTGTTGTAATTTTTTTTCTCCCGCTTACTTTTGTAGCATCCAGTCTCCTCAAATCGTTGAATGGTAGTTCGCACAGCACAACGAGAAAATTGTAATTGTCTGGCAATTTCATGAATTGAAAGTCTTTGCTTCTTCAAAATCACATGTATATCACGCTGTATATATATATATATATATATATATATATATATATATATATATATATATATATATATATATATATATATATATATATGTCAGCGAATTTGGAAACCAAATTCCCTGAAGTACGGTCCTGATGTGGTTGTACGGAGGCAACCTAGGCAGCCAGCAGTACTAACTGGTGGCGCCGCGTGTGACGGGAAGGGGAACGAAGAGACACAGAGCCCGGCAGCGAGAAAGAACAGACGTGTCCGCTATGAACATTATAGTTATCTTGTAAATAAATCTATTAGTTTGAAGAAATGTTGTGATTCTTACGAATAGTGGGTTTATTTATCATTTAAGGGCTCTGACAGAGCAGCGGTGGGATATTTTCTAAAAATATCCAGTGTTTTGTAAACAGAAGTTACGTGTTGGCCCGAAGAGAATAAAGAACGCTGTACTTTGTAAGTGTGCAATCGCAAGATTCAGTGTGGGAATCGCGCGATGTGAGAAAGTTTCGCACGTGTGGACAAGTTTCAGTTCGTGAGTGAGAATTGTTTGGGTTCCACGTGAGTTAACTTGTAAAGACAAAATCATCGCCATTTTGTTAACGACGGAAAAGCGCGGGAAGTCGGAAGTAACCGTAGTACTCAGCATAGTGTCGCTAGTATCGGGCGTTTACCGAAATAACTTTCCGTGTAACTTCGGGTGTATCCGTGGTGTGTTAAAAGAACTGTCAAAGATAGAGGTTAGCGAGACTTTATTTTTATGTCAAACGGAAGTGTCAACATTTAAATAAGGATCCAAGTCAGCTCTATATATATCAAGATGGATGAGACAGTAGGAACATCCGTAGAGGGAGTGTACGATTTGGACCGAGAACGAGAGCTGCTTGAGCGGGAGAAGGATCTTCTGCGACGTGAGCGGGAATTGTTGGAAAGAGAACAATCCAGGTTAAATAATACTGCAAGTTTGGACTTTGTGAGTAATGTTGGGTTACAGCGTGAAGTAGCCGAGCGGTTAGTTCCTGAGTTCGACCCAGGCAACACCACCGGATTGACAGCGGACCGTTGGGTCAAACGAGTCGAAGGAATTGCAGCAACCTACAAATGGAGTGAGTCAATGACACTTGTCCATGTATCTAACAAGTTGAAGGGGGCTGCAAAGCAGTGGCTAGACTGTGTTGTCGAAGAGGCCACGACATCGTCTGAATTTAAAGAGAAGTTGCTGCGTAGTTTCGTGTCTGCAACGGATCAAGCTGATGTCCACCTGATGCTGACAAAGAAAAGGAAAGCTAAAGGTGAGGAACTTGAGGCCTACGTGTATGGAATGAAGACCATAGCCCAAAGAGGCGGAATTGAAGGTACGTCTTTAATTAAATATATTATAAATGGCTTAGATGATAGAGAATTAGCCCGATCTCTTTCTCTCTGTGATTTTAATGATGTAGAAGATCTTCTGATTAAAATCAGAAGGTATGAAAATATGAAGAATAGAGAGGAACGTACTTCACATTCCTTGAATGAGCGAAAGAAATCGAGTGAGGCTAACAATGTTGTGCATAAAGAAATGAAACTTACCTGTTATAATTGCAATAAAGTGGGCCACATCGCTAAGAAGTGCGATAAGCCAGTAACCGACAAGAGAGCATGCTTTATTTGTAAGAAGTCGGGTCACCTAGCCTCGACATGCCCAGAGAAAAAGGAGTCTACTCACCCAAAAACAGATGGTAGTGATAAGAATGTTAGAAAGATACTGAATGACAGGATGACTGATGAATATAATAGGCTAGTACTAATTGATGGTCATGAATTACAGGCATTTATTGATTTAGGCAGTGACTGCGTAACCCTCAGGGAAAGCGAAGTAAAGCGAATGAAGATTAATTATCTGCCAGCTAGAATTACATTGAAGGGATTCGGAAAAGGAGAAACCACAGCGATGGGCAGAAGGACACTACTGCTTGTGTTAGAAGGTATTTATATTGAGGTAGAAACATTGATAGTTCCAGATGAAGCACAAGAGGAGCAGATGATTATTGGAAGAAGCGCATTAGAACGGCCAGGCATAGTAGTCATATTTAGAAACGGGAAGCTAGACATTAAAGAAGACAAATCATTGTGTGTAGAAGAGCCAATGAAAGTTATGAGAGTCCGAACAAAAATTCAAGTAGATCAAATAAATGTAGGGGAAGATCTGAGAGGCAAGGAGAAGGAAGATTTGACCACCATTATAAATACTTACCGTGACTGTTTTGCTGAAAATCTGAAAGAGGTAGGTACGGTCAAGGGTACTGATTTTAAAATTGAGTTGCAGGATGATAAGCCGGTTTGTTACAAACCGTACCGACTTCCTTATACTGAGAGTAAGATAATGAAGCGGCAGGTAGAGGAACTTTTGGAAACAGGAATTATCAGACCTTCGGAGTCTGAGTATGCGAGTCCAGCTATTTTGGTTAGTAAGTCAAATGGAGATAAGCGCCTCTGTATTGACTATAGGCGACTGAATAGGAAGTCTAAGAAGGACAAATACCCAATGGTAAACATGGAGGAAACATTGGACAAATTGTCAGGTAACAATTATTTCACTGTATTAGACATGGCATGTGGTTACTACCAGATTGCTGTAGTTGATGATTCTGTACAATACAATATACTGCGCAATATATCTGTACAATATACTGCGTTTATCACAACGGAAGGGCATTATGAATTTCTGAAGATGCCATTCGGAGTTGTGAATGGGCCAGCAGTTTTTGTACGATAAATTAGGAAACTAGAGGACAAGCTGAAGGAGGATAATGTTGTTGCGTACATGGACGATGTACTAATACCGAGCAAAACCATAACTGATGGCATTGAAAAACTAAAACCATTTTTGCAGGCTATAAGAGAGCTGGGTTTTACGTTAAGAATTTCTAAATGTTATTTTTTCCAGAAACAGATTAATTTTCTTGGATATGAGATAACAAGTCTAGGTATAAAACCTGGACAAGAGAAAATAAACGCGATTCGTAACTACCAGAAGCCGAAAAATGTACATGAAGTGCGACAATTTGTAGGTCTAGCCAGCTTCTTTAGACGGTTCATCCCAAATTTCGCGAAGTTATGTAAGCCTTTGACACAGCTCACAAGAAAAGATGTTGAGTTTGTCTGGGGAGATGAACAAGAAAGAGCTTTTAGCAGTCTGAAATGTGAACTTCAGAAGAGACCTGTTTTAACGTTATATGATCCTGAAGGTGAGTTACAGATTCACACGGATGCTTGTAAATTAGGCATTGCAGGTGTCCTGCTGCAGAGAAGAACGGAGTGTAACAGTTGGCAGCCTGTTAGTTATTTTAGCCGACAGACTACAGATACCGAGAGCAGGTACCATAGTTTTGAACTGGAAGCTATGGCAGTGGTGGAAGCGCTAGAGCGATATAGAATCTACGTGCTGGGAAAGCCACTACAGGTAATAACAGATTGTAACTCTTTAAAAACGATGATGAGCCGACGCGATCTAAACCCGCGTGTGGGCAGATGGTGGCTCAAAATACAAGACTATGACTTTGAACTCCAACATCGAGCTGGTGAAAAGATGCAACACGTCGATGCATTAAGTCGTCAACCTGTTGACGAGCCAAAAGAGTTAGAGACTGTTGATATGAAGGTAAATATGCTAAGGATCGATAAGGAAGACTGGATTGCAACAATGCAACATCAAGATCCGGAAATTGATAAGATAACAAGACTACTGAGAGAAGCACGTGAAGATGAAGACGGACAGTTACAGCTAGAGTACCAAATTGAAAAAGGGAGGTTATATAAACGTGACAAAGAGAAAAATAAGCTAGTGTTACCTAGAGGAATTCTTTGGAAAGTAATCCATACATATCATGATGAGATGGGGCATCCAGGTGTTGAGAGAACCTATGAAAACATACAAAGGAAATTTTGGACGAGTGGGCTGAGGCGAAGGGTGGAAAGGTACGTACGAGCATGCATAACCTGTGCCTATCATAAGGTACCCACTGGAAAAAAAGAGGCTGAAATGCATAATATACCTAGAGAACCGATTCCTTTCCATACACTTAACGTAGACCATTTAGGGCCTTTTACTGCAAGTTCTAAGGGCAACACTCATGTATTAGTTGTTGTAGACAATTTCAGCAAGTATGTAATCCTACAAGGGATGAAGAGCACAAAATCAGGTCCGACATGTAAGGCCATGAGAGAAGTCTTTGAAATATATGGACTACCGAGCCGAATAATCACCGATCGAGGTACGGCGTTTACCTCTCACAAGTTCGAAGAACTCTGCAAAGAATATCACATAGCGCATGTAAAGAATGCAACATCAACCCCAAGAGCAAATGGGCAAGTCGAGAGATTTAACCCCACAATCAAGAGCGCAATCACGACAAGTTACTTCAAACCAGATGGTAAGGATTGGGATAGAAGGCTGAACGAGTTACAGTTTGCACTCAATGACATGAAGAACAAGAGTTCCCAGAAGACTCCACACGAATTGATATTCAGCTACCACCCAAAGAGCATTACCCGGAACGAATTAGTTCGAGAACTAGAAAATGAAGAGATAGAGAATGATGTTAATCCTGAAGAAAACAAGGAGACGGCATTGAGGAACATAGAAACAGAACAGAAGATAAGGTTCGACCAGAAACACCGAAAACCAAGACGTTATAATGAAGGGGATCTTGTCTTAATCAGAAGAGAGGCAGCCGCCACCGGCCAGCCGAAGAAGCTTACGCCAGAGTACAAAGGGCCTTACGTTATTAGTAAAGTTCTTAGTAATGACCGCTATTTACTTACAGATTTGTTAGGCGCCAAACGCACCCAGAGATCCTTCGAGTCTGTATTCGCTGCGGACCTCATCAAGCCGTGGTGCATCTTACCCGAGGATGACCCAGATGTTAGTCAAGAATCCAGCGACGACGGAGCGATGCCATCCGGAGTCGAGGACGACTCCGTTGATAGCGCGGCCGAGCTGTCAGCGAATTTGGAAACCAAATTCCCTGAAGTACGGTCCTGATGTGGTTGTACGGAGGCAACCTAGGCAGCCAGCAGTACTAACTGGTGGCGCCGCGTGTGACGGGAAGGGGAACGAAGAGACACAGAGCCCGGTAGCGAGAAAGAACAGACGTGTCCGCTATGAACATTATAGTTATCTTGTAAATAAATCTATTAGTTTGAAGAAATGTTGTGATTCTTACGAATAGTGGGTTTATTTATCATTTAAGGGCTCTGACATATATATTCTTTTACAAAACCATCAATTAAAATTTATTCGGTGGTCTCAAGTAACTGCGCTTTATAATAATTTTTGTGTTTGAATATTTTCGCGTAATACGTCTGATATTTTTTTTTCCATATTCCCAAATAACGACACTTGAAACCAATTTAATTTATATATTCTCAAGTAAAAACAGTTGACGCCATTTATGTGGGGGCATTTCTAGGATCAGTCGAAACGTCAAAGTTGACTAAATGAATTTAAGTAATTTCATTATACTTCATGGTACTTACTTTGAAAGGCCCTCCACATAATGGATTCCAAGACTTGCGAGCGGTATCAAGTCTGAAACCCTAAATGGTCCGCCGGTCTGTTGCTTAGATTCTTTAGGACAGGAATAAGGGTGTTTGAATTAAAGTCTGATTTTTACTTAATCTACGTTTAATGTTTAGTTAAGCATGAAAGTTGTTAATTATTACATTAGAACTTACAATTTAATGCTGGCTATAAAATCCCATGAGAGACAATCAAACACAAAACCTCACAGTCACCGTTATCACCTCACAAGCCATTAAACACCTCACAACACTCACAGTGTGTAACCCGTTAACGAGGTTCGTTTATTTCATTAAGTCTGTCCTCAACACTTCCAGATTACTTCTGGTTCACCCACTACACGCTACCAGGTTTCTCAACCAAAATGCTTGGGAGGTTCGTCCAACTCCGGTGATGGTTTACTCTCGACTCTTCTGTATCTTACAAGATTTTCCCAGCCTTTTTCTTAAAATTAATAATTTGATCTCTGAACCTAAATTTTTTGTCGTTTTAAAAATAACTAACTCTCGAATTAACAACAAAAACCTTTTAACTTATCTTTAAGACTCATATTTCCATGTTATTTGAGATAAACAATAACAATCTTTTAAACAAATCATATAATATACGACCCTAATTCTACCCGTGTCTCTCAACATTTAACTAAAAAATATACGATAAAACTCAACTAATCTGTGAAGCTGTTTATCTTAAAATAGATTAGTTTTTAAAAATATTCAAATTATTTGAATATTTTTAACTAATTGAAGAATTTTATTTTAGATAATAATGAAATTTTATTTCTGAAATTACCGCTCCCACAAAGTTCTACAATTTGCTTTTGATCTGCACTCCAAAGGTTTATGGCGTGGCGCAACACAATTGTACAAATGATTATTGTCTTTTATAAGATTAAACCTCTGCCGGATGGTCAGGTTCTTGAGGGTAGTGCAAGAGTGCATGTGGTGCGCAGCATTGCAAGCCAAACACATCATTTGCTGGTTTGAGCTAGTAAGGAAAGTCTTTTTCTGAGCATGATTATAGTTTGGGGTGGAAGTGTGTCTAGCATTAAAATCACTGTCTACTATAACTCTGTTTCGCCTAGTGAGTGTGTTTAGGTCAATGTTAGTAAAGTTGTTTCTGGGGCGGTTATAGATTGCAATGATGTTAGTGTTGTCAGTAAATGTGATTTAAGTGTTTCAAGAGATGTATTTGGTATGTTTTTGATTGTGTGTGGAATGTTTTTCCTTATGAGTGCTACAATCCCGCCTGCACCAGTGCCATCCGGGTTGAGGGCCTGTCTGTCTTGTCTGTATAATTTAAAATCTTTGAAATATAATTTGTCAGTTATTTTGAGTTTGGTTTCATTAATTGTCATAATGTCAACGTCATGTTTGTCAAGAAAATGTTTAAGTTTATTCTGTTTTGTAAATAGTCCGTTAGAGTTCCATGATACTAATCGCATTTTTTTTATATGCCATATTTATCGGCGTTTTTTGCAAAGTCTACAAATATGTTAAGTCTGGTAAGTGTGTCTGAAGGACTGTTTTTAAGTTTTGTAACAAGGTCTCTTACCGCTAATATCATACCTTTTAGATTGACTAGCTGGTCCAGTTCACGTAAGTAATCGCAAAGTAAGGTGACTATTATCTTCGAATCTAAAACCAGTACATTTGAAAAAAAAAAAAATCAACTTGGTCCGCACATATATGTATATATTTCCATGGGTAGACCTGAACACAGTTGTCGTTTTGGATCGATATTTGAGAAATAAAGAAGTGTACATAGTTGTAAACAAAATTATTTTAATGAAAAAAATACTACTGCATATTTACTTATTCTAAATTTTTATTTTTCTTATATTTTTGTGATGAGTGAATCGATCTCAATAATAAGACGTTTCCTTGGATGTTTTCATAAAATTCCATACAAGATTGGTTAAAATTGTATTTAGTAATTAGCAAACATTCTAAAGTTTCAACGTTTAACTGAGTTTTTTTCACTGAACCACATATTGTTCATCAAGGTAAAACCACGTTCAGCGGGTGCATTAGTACCTGGTAAACAGAGACAATATTCTACTAATAAGCCAATATTTTTGAGAGACACATCATTTTCACCTAAGTTCGATACTGATACATTATTTTCTCCCCAGTGAGACAATTTTTTGTCTGTAGCGTATTTCACTACGAAACAGGTTTCATCAAACAGTTCGTCTTCTTCTAAATTTATTCCAGAAATTTTTTGAATAATGTAATGCAATTGAATTTTCCGGCATGCCTGATAGGCTCTTCCCATTCATCTAGATATTGAATACATGTCTCATAAAATTTCACCACTTTTTCTTTGAAAATAGCACATTTTAATATGCCTTCTTCCTCAAGATGCTTCAAATTTTGTCGCACTTGTAATGGTAAGAAAACTTTTGTTTTTCTCTCAACTAATTTTGTTTTTAAGTCGCAATAAATATTGCTAGTTTCAATAATAGATATCTCTTGTCCTTCTATTTTCAAAATAGCGTTGTGGAAAATTGATGACACATTAAGAAAAAGTAAAGCCAAGATTCTGTCTCTGGATTATCAAAATAGTTTGTGGGGCTCTTTTCATTTGAAGCAAAATATGATTTTAACGCTGGATATATTGTGATTATACGTGTGGCACTATATCCCAAGAATTTCTTATATTCGATGTCCGCGAATCCACAAAACTCTGTTAATTCATTAACGCGCACTGTATATATATATGAAAATACAAATATATCTTAGTGATGAAAGTTTGCATATCAATTTTTTATTTATTAATTGTCTAATATATTGTTTTTAATATATAGTCTAGTCATTTAAATGGACTGCGTTAGACGCAAATAGCCTTTGTTGCTGCGAGCCAAAAATTTTAACTACCTAACTTGCATATCAATTGGTAGACAGTCGGCTACAGTTTGTATGGCGTTGTTCAAAATATGAGCAGCACAACCAATTCCCACAAGCTCTCTTCCACTCAATTTTGATATCAGCTTTGTAAAAATGTTATTTTTCCCATTTCTTCGCTTTTCTCCAAAATTAGTATTGGTGTTATCGGCACAAAATCCAAGTACCTTGGTATCTAAATGATGTTTTTTTAACACTTCCAAAATATTATTAGTAACTATGTCGGATGTGTCGCCTGGCAAATTTTTTAATAATATAATTTTGACGTGTATTCCTTTCTGATAGGAAAAATATCTTATGAGTATTGGAATCAGCTTTACATCATTATGGTTTAATGAATCCGAATAAATAGAAATAAAATTTACAGCTTTTAAATCCTCTTCCAATAATTGTTTTGCATAAGGTACCAGGACATCGGTAACTATTGCCTCGTATTATGTTTTAGGACATGTAAATTTAGCATCAAAGCATGTTTCAATCAGTCTGGACGTACAATCCATTGATCGAAACGAGTGATTTAGCATTACAGTGTGGTACGTCTACTAGAGGTGTGCACGGGCCTATTTGGACCACCTTTACCCGTCCCGGCCCGTAGATAGTAAACGGTGCTCAGTACAATTATTAACTATTACCAATGACATATATTCCCTTCTTTTAATTACAATTTAAACTTAACAAAAATAAATTAAATCTGTAATGTGGTATAAATACCAAGTAACGTGTGATCGGATTACTTTGCTATAACAGCCCTAGGGCTACGTAAACTTCTGTACGGAATTATACCACAGTGGCTGTCTACGATGAAGTGGTAACAGTATTTTTTGAGGTAATACTGCTTAGAAAAATCTGGAAGAAGTTAAGAAAATCGGGAGCCAGTGCTCAACAAAATCCGATTGACATTTTTAATAACAACTTTCTCTCTCTCGCCTTATTCTAGTAACATCCCAGTCAGTCTATTGGCATCGCCGGCGTGGTGGTGTGACCCCAACGATGCCAATGAACTGAATCTATAGCCCCTTTTTAAAACCCGAGATACGCCAACCAAAAAAAAAAAAAAATCTCCAGTTAAGAACACAAAAAAAGGTTGCCGTATAACCCCACCCACTTGATTCTACGGAAAATTTGAAAAATTAATTTATTGCAAACAAGGCTGATGGCTGGCCAGAGAGCAAAAAAAAACATGCTTTGCGGCGGAGGTTTCGCCCGAGTGATTTTACGTTCATTTTCCCTCCCAAATATAAATGCAAACCCGATCCCTTGATAAAGTGAAAAGGCAAATAACACGAATACTCGACCAGTAAGTATTCAAAGTACGGGTTTAGCTCGTGTGTTCGAGTGCTAATTCACAACCTCGTTTTACCAAGGGAAAATTATAACTTTACAGACAGACTTAATTTAAATTTATGCGGCAAGAATTTACGATGAGCGACGCATGAACAAATATTATTGTACCTCAAAATTACGGTGGCGACACAGCCCAACCATTCACGCAACAATCGCTACACTAAACTAAACGACACCAGGTGTCTGCATCTCAATAAATACAAAAACATCTCAAGATTAAACAAAACTCGAGGAACCTCAATGTATTTCAGCTATAATTCACATCTCAAATAACACACACTTAATAACCATGGCCATAAATTATAAGGGTGTACCAGACGCAGCCTTACGCCATTAACGTTAAGAAATCACAAATACATCCCCAAACGGGAATTCCAATACGTTTATGAAGCAGGATTGCTTCCGTTACAAAATTTTAAACAATACCAAAATATACTTAGCTGAAACACAACCAAAACTCGCAACACCCTGTAGAAACAGGTCCCAAACGATAGAATAATTTTCGTATAATCCTTCCATGATTCGCTCCAAAAACGGCTCTCCATCCCTTACATGTGTAGGATATTATCTCTTCTCGAACAGCAGAATACTCCCTCGAGAACGATCGCTCAATTTCGGCCCTCTACATGTTACCACGATCTTGGTGTTTTAGTGGCTGATATTGCAATTCAAATGCCGCCCAGGCGAGACAACCCCTATTTCCGGTCTCAGCCGCGTCTTGGACTTCCAAAACTTATGTATCACGTGCCTTCTTCGCATGGCGAATCCGCAAATAAACAGTATTAAATACTTCAAATACTTTCGCAAAACTTGTGGATAAAATTTGGCACGTGTTACAGAGGGTCTCCCCTAGTAAAACGTCTATACTTGAACTACAATATTGAAAGAGAGACTTAAAATGGCATTACGCAGTCATTATATGCTCCCTTCGCCACCCAGCTTACATCAAATATAAGTGCGCACGCCGCAGTCTTAGCAAGTTACCAAAAATACAACGTTCTGTCGTAACGACACTTGAAAAATACAATGTAAACGACATTTATTTTACAAGTAGTAAGTATGTTCCTTATTATACGTAATACACGCTAATCGTCCGTAATTTCTAGGTTCTAATGAAGTATTTATAATCCAAACTATATAAAATGTGGTTATTTCCATGTGTCAAACACGACTAACCTCAAAATTGTTGACATAAATAGAGAATTCAGAGGTTAATAAATGTTCCCGTAGCGAGAACTACTACCTTTAAGTAGATTGTCAGGACTTCCTAGTCAGTTGAATCTAATATAATCAATATATGTATCCTTTGTTTAGTTAAAAATAGTTTTAAGTATGCGAAGGTGAGATAGCCGTAAGAGTTAGTTTTAAGTGAGTACGGGTCAGCGAAAACAGTAGATAACAAGGCTGAGTCTGGTCAGCTCAGTCAATCGGTTGATGTCACGGTTCATAGATAGAGTGGCTCCACTACTGTATCGTGGATGCCGGGGCCATGCCGTGCCACTAGACAAGTATTCGGGGGTCTGTGGGAGCGGATGCAGCTTGCAAGAATCCAGAGTTGGCTACTGTTGGTTCTCGAGCGGGTCGAGCAGCCCATGACTGTTTCCTCCGATGCTATATCATCCTGACATACCTGGCGCAATGAGCCGGTTTGCGGCCAACGTCCCTGGTGTGGGGCTCCCTGGTGGGTGGGCATGGCAGGGTGACTTTTTATACGGGTATGGCGACTACCCGGAAGGTTAAACACTTTTTAAGTTCCGCTAAAGTTGAGTACTCTGTAAAAAATCAAACAAGAAACCTCGTCCAGATGTCCAATCATCAGACGAGGGATGTGTAAGACCTTCTCCTAAGAAGGTAGATAAGTTGGTTGAGTATTGTGCGCAAGAAGAGGGTATTTCTTTTAAGGAGATGTCCCCCTTCTTTGTTGCCCGAACGTTGAGGAATACGTGCCCAACTGGTGTTAAGTCAGTGCGCAAATTGTCAGACGGTACGTTGTTAGTCGAAGCAGAGACTGAGTCTTCGTCGACGCTGCAGAAATGCGGGGTATTTGGTAAATACCGTATTTCTGTTCTGCCACACAAGGCTCTGAGCTCATACAAGATCGCGACAAGATTGCTCAACGTACTTGGAGGAAAAGGCCATTCAGACAAATCAAGACGCAGGACAAGATACCATATTATGACGCCAAGAGGAAATATAAAGAAAGTGCACCTGTTACTTTCGGGAAATCCTTCGCGCAGGTAGCAGCAAAAAGAACAGCAAGCGTCCAGACTCAGACGGTGTCCTGTCCGACTTTAGCGACATCAAGTATAGTTGGGACCAAACAATCCGGCAATGAAAATGTGTTGGAATCGGTCCCTGAGACCAAAATTCAGACCCTACAACCAGGGAGGTCGGGTCTAATACCCCCCCCCCCCCAATCAAAAGTAGAACGCACACCATCTCAGTTCTCCCCACCACCTAAGGAGAAGTCTCCACAAACTTCTCCAACAACAAGAAGCGACCAGAGTGTGGTCGCTTCTGCCAAACCCTCAGCAGCCACTCCAGTATCGGAGACTGATAAGGGAACTGTTGGCTCTCAATGGATACTAGTGAGAGCCAAAGCATCCAAAAGAGAGTCCAGTGTGGCCACGAAAGCACCTGGACAAACAAGTGAAACTGTGGCCGAGAAAATGGCTGTTGACCCGCAACCTAAGGGTAAACCAAAAATCATTCGGTTGCGGGGTAACTCCCCTAAACAAAAATGAGTGGCCAACTAATGCAGTGGAACTGTAACGGTGTATATCAGCGCTATGAAGAGCTACGAAAATTAATGTACGAGTTTGCACCATCATGTGTCTGTCTACAGGAAACAACTTTCAAGGATAACGATACATTCTCTCCTCGAGGATACTCCGTGTTTCGCACGGATTTCCTTACGGGGGTAAGAGCATGTGACGGCGTGGCACTTATCGTTAGAGACACCTTGTACCACGATCGTGTAGACATTGACACTGAGTTGCAAATCGTAGCAATTCGTGTTGCTCTTCCCCTGCAGGTGACGATTTGTTCCATCTACCTTCCCCATGGTGTTCGAACTGACATTGGAGATGTCGTGAATACTACTAGGCGATTTTAACGCCTATAATGTGTGTTGGGGATCGGTGCGGAATGATCGTCGGGGATGTCACCTGGAGAATATGCTGAATAATCTTAATTTGAGCTTTTTAAACGACGGCAGACCCACGCAATTCTGTGCAGCAACGGGTACATTTAGTGCCATAGATTTTAGCGTCGTTTCAGGAGCTATCGCTCCGTTGTTCAAATGGGATGTGCATCACGACTTATGCGGCTTCTGTTTAATACTGTTACCGAATCCTGCTGGCCACAGTGGGTTCTTCGGAAAGCAGATTGGACCAAGTTTTCGGTATAATTCTCTCATGAGGATATTCTGAGCTGGAAGTAGACGAGGAGGTGAATCTCTTCACGGACTCCATCACTAGCGCGGCAAAAAGCAGTATACCACTGTCATCCACTCAGCCCCGTCGAGTTTCCGTTCTCTGGTGGAACGAGGCATGCGACTTGGAGCTACGTGAAAGGAGACACCTCTTCGATAAATTCCGTCGTTGTCCAACAGAAGAAAACATGATAGCCTTTCAGAGAGCGAAAGCTCGTGCTAAGAGGATTGTGAAAGAAAGCAAGCGCGAATCATGGCGCAAATACGTGTCCACCGTTACAGTTGCTACTCCAGTGGCCAAAGTTTGGGAGAAGGTCTGGAAAATATCCGGCCTATATATAGCTACAAACATTGCTGTCTTATCGGTAAATGGTAACGTAGTTACCTCAGCGGTCGAAATTGCTAAAACTTTGGCATCTAATTTTGGGTTCAATTCTACCTCTGAACATTATCCACCCGAGTTCCTAACTCGTAATGTAGGCCTTGAGTCTATACCTCTAAATTTATTGTCTAGGAATGACGAGGTATACAACCTGCTTTTCTCTCGTGAAGAGCTAGATATCGCGATGTCAAAGTGCAAGGATAGCTCTCCTGGTCAAGAGGCGATACATCATCGTATGATCCGAAATCTTCCGGAATTATCTAAGTCTAGGCTTTTGAATGTCTATAATAGAATATGGACTGAGGGCAAGTGCCCGACCAAGTGGAAGGAATCTCATATAATTCCTATCCCTAAAGCCGGGAAAGATAAATACTTGCCCTCTAGCTATAGACCTATATCGCTGACCAGTTGTCTCTACAAACTCTTATAGCGAATGATCAGCAAGTGTCTGCTTTGGTTTTTAAAATCAAACGACTTGCTGGCCAACACACAGTGCGGCTTTCGCCGTCACTGCTCAACAGCAGATCATCTGGTCAGACTACAGACAGCTATCAGGAATGCTTTCGTGAAACAAGCACCTGGTAGCTGTGTTTTTCAATATAGAGAAAGCCTATGACACTGCATGGATATATGGCACTCTCCGTACTCTGTATTCCTGGGGTCTCCGGGGACGCTTGATGTTCTTTATAATAGACTTTATGTCGAACCGGCGCTTCAGCGTGCGGATCGGAAATACCCTGTCACAAATGTTCGCACTGGACAATGGGGTCCCACAGGGCTCCATACTGAGCGTTACGTTATTTTTGATTGCCATTAACGAACCGAATAGATGAAAATGCACCAGCTTCATGTATTCGATTACCTGTACAGAGTTCGATATTTGTCGACAACATTGGTATCTTTGTTGCCGGACAAAAGACTAGTACAAACGAACGTCAGCTTCAGCTGACCTTCAATCGTCTCCATACATGGGCAACCGAAAATGGTTTCAAATTCTCGACCAGCAAAACTGTGTGTGTCCATTTTTGTAGGAAAAAGGGTGTTCATCCCAACCCTACACTTTTGCTGAATGGAGCACAGTTACTATTTGCCGATACCGCCAGATTTCTGGGTCTCGTGTTCGATAGTTGTCAAACTTGGCGGGCACATTTTTTGTCCGTCAAGAAAAAATGGCAAAAGTCGCTCAATTTGTTGCGGGTCCTCAGTCACAAAACATGGGGTGCAGACCGCACTGTCATGTTGCGTTTATATTGTTATTTAGTGCGCTTTAAGCTGGACTATGGATGTCTAGCTTATGGGTCAGCTAAACACCAAGAGATACGAATTCTTGACACTGTACACACTGGGGTTAGATTGGCCACAGGTGCATTTCGCCCCAGCCCAATACCAAGCCTGCTATGTGAAGCAGGCGAACCGTCACTGTGCATTCGTCGTAAAATTCTATCCTTGCAATATATGGCTGCACTCAGTGCCAAGCCAACTCATCCTGCGTATGATTCTATACTACAAAATAAGCATACAGAGACCTATGACAGAAAACCAAGAGCCAATAGGCCTTTTGGGCTGAGGACTTTCGACATTTTGGGCGATATTGATTTTAATATGCCCGAAATGGCAAGTTTCGTTTTGTGTGCTGTTCCACCATGGACGCTACGTCCGCTTGTGTATCTCACATTAACTAGGTTTGATAATGATACTACGTTGCCTATCGAATACCAACATGAGTTACAAACAACATTGGTCCCTAGGTTCGAGGATACTGTCATTTTTACTAACGGATCAAAATCCGGAACCAGGGTTGGGTTTTCGTTCGTTGTCCTGAACTCACGTCAACAGTTTCAGTATCGTCTGCACTCTGTAACGAGTGTGTACACTACTGAGCTGTACGCTATTTTCAAGGCTCTGTGATTTGTTTCGTCAGAGAAAAGTCTGTCAAGTGTCATCTGACTGGAACAGTATCCAAGATCCAGATCCAGTGCATCCTCTTATACTAAAGATCCGGTTGCTACTCCACAATCTGAATGCTCAGAATGTGAGGGTAGAGCCTGTTTCGGATACCGGGACATGTTGGTATTAAAGGCAACGAAACGGCAGATGCAGCTGCAAAAGCCGCCTCTCACAGACCTATGATTGATGTGAGTTTCATTTTTCCAGATGATGCAAAGAGCCTGGTTTTAGACATGTGGAAAGTTCGGACCGATGACGGGGACGTCACTTGGAGAATATGTTGAACGAATTGAATCTGAGCTTTTTGAACGACGGCAGACCCACGCACTTCTGTTCAGCAACGGGTACATTTAGTGCTATAGATCTTAGCGTCGTTTCAGGAGCCATAGCTTCGTTGTTCAAATGGGATGTGCATCACGACCTTTGCGGTAGTGATCACTTTCCAATCCTCTTAAGGCCTCTGTTTAATACTGTTACCGAATCCCGCTGGACACAGTGGGTTCTTCGAAAAGCAGATTGGACCAAGTTCGCGGAATCATTCTGTCATGAGGATAATTCGAACTTGACCGTAGACGAGGAGGTGAATCATTTCACGGATTCCATCACGAACGCGGCTAAAAGCAGCATACCGCTGTCATCCACTCAGCCCCGTCGAGTTCCCGTTCCCTGGTAGAACGAGGATTGCGACTTGGCGCTACGTGAAAGGAGACACCTCTTCAATACATTCCTTCGTTGTCCAACAGAGGAAAATTTGATAGCCTTCCAACGAGCGAAAGCTCGTGCTAAGAGGATTGTGAAAGAAAGCAAGCGCGAATCATGGCGCAAATACGTATGCACCGTTACAGTTGCCACTCCAGTGGCCAAAGTTTGGGAGAAGGTCCGGAAAATATCCGGCTTAAATACAGCTACAACCAGTGCTGGCTTATCGGTAAATGGTAACGTAGTTACCACAGCGGTCGAAATTGCTAACACTTTGGCGTCTCATTTCGCATTTAATTCTAGCTCTCAACACTACCCACCTGAGTTTTTAACTCGTAAAGTAGGTCCTAGAGTCTATACCTCTTAATTTCTTCTCCAGAGATGACGAGGTATACAATCCGCTTTTCTCTCGTGAAGAGCTAGATAGCGCGATGTCAAAGTGGAAGGATAGCTCTCCTGTTCCAGATGCGATAGATTATCGTATGATCCGAAATCTTCCGGAATCATCTAAGTCTAGGCTTCTGAATGTCTATAATAGGATATGGACTGAGGGCAAGTGCCCGACCAAGTGGAAGGAATCTCATATAATTCCTATCCCCAAAGTCGGGATAGATAAACACTTGCCCTCTAGCTATAGACCTATATCGCTGACCAGTTGCCTCTGCAAACTCTTGGAGCGAATGATCAGCAAGCGTCTGATTTGGTTTTTGGAATCAAACGACTTGCTGGCCAACACACAGTGCGGCTTTCGCCGTCACCGCTCAACAGCAGATCATCTGGTCAGACTAGAGACAGCTCTCAGGATGTCGCCAGTCAGTCTGCGTACGTGACTGGGACAATAGTTTTTCATGTGACGTCATAGATGTAGCACGTGCAGCTTAGGGTTTTTACAACTGGTTTTTCCTCGCTTCGGATTTGGACCAATCGGAGCGCAGGATCCAAGATAAGTCGTCACCGAACTGGACCAATGAGAGAGCCGCATCGGTCGAGCGACCAACACCGAACATCGAATAAAAACCGGCCATTTCACTCAAACTAGATCTGTCCTCAACGAGCCTTTAAGCAGTCAACATCTAATTCTAAGCAGTCAATTCTACAATACAGTCAAGTGAGTTAGAAGAATATTGTGTACAACAAAAAAAGAATTTATACACTCAGCGTATTATTATCACTGTATATAATTTCTGTGCTCACACTAAATTTTACAAGTAACGCTGACGCCTTTAGCGGGCCTTGTAACTGTTTGTTCATCGTATACGTATACACAGCGCGCTGACCGTCTTCGGCGTGTCTATGTCCCGTTCGCTGACGGTTTAGCGGACCTCGTTGAATACGTACCGTCGCTTCACGTTCACGTCCGTTATCGTCACGTAGCTTCACGTCCACGCCCGTCACCGTCAAGCCACGTCTACGTCCGTAGCCGTCTTGTCCGTCGCCGTCACGTACCCCGGCTACAAACGCACGGCCGCCGTCACACGCTGAAGCTAACGTCAACGCCGATTTTCACCGTCGCCCGTTCTGTAGCGCTGCTACAGACCGCTACGACCCGGACATCATCACCACCGAGGCCCAGCTCCTACACGGCAGTTCAGCCGTCCACGCTGGCCCCCAAGAAGAAAGGCACCGAGTCGCGCCGTCGCCACGCCGCTGCGTGGAACTACAGGCGTAACCTACGGCCTTACGAAGTATCCAAGGCGTAGAGAAGTCTGTGAGGACGGCTCTTTACGAGGCAGGCGACCCCAGGATTCGCTGCTTTCCGCCGCCTACACCGTCACCGCTCAAGGCAACAGCTCGCCCGCTCGTGCCGCTGTCACCCTTGACGGTCACCCATCTAACTTCAGCGGTCACCACTCCGGTCTAAAACACAGTGTCGAGCGACACTGTCTCGCGACGAACGCCGACGAACGCATAAACCCGTCTTTTTCCTTCTCTCTGCTTTTCCTCATTATTGTTATTATTGTTTACAATTTCATTGTCTTAATTTACTTGTTACTACTATTTTAATCGAAATAATTATGAAAATTAAATAAATAAAATTTCAAGTCTGCATTTTTAATCTTAAATATTTTTGAACATGAAATTTTTGTACTAAATTTTTCGGTAGATGTACCGTGTGCGGTAGATATTTGAAAAGAGTCTTTAATTATTTTATTTTTAAAGAATTTAGTAGCAAGGTTTCACGAACGATTTAGTGCTACCTGTATCTATAAGAACTTTTAATTTACTGTCAGGGAAAATAATATAAAGTAAACTGGTTTGATCATTAGTAAGGTTCATTAATTCAAATTCGTTTCTGAGGCTAGTTCCTCTAAAAAATTATCATCTGAATTTTGGGAATCCTGTTCTATATTAAATAATTCCTCGGAGGTAAAATTTGGATTGGATGTATTTCTGTTTTGAAAATTTGACTGTCGAGGTAGAAATCTTTGATTTGTAGTAGGTGTTCTAAATGTATTGCGAGTAGAAATACTCATTGGGGTAGGTGTGTAAGTATTTTGGTTTAGACGTGGGGTGTTATTGAAAGGTCTTGGCGTGCTATTAAATGATCTTTGAATTTGTGGTGTGAATTGTCTTTGATTTTGTTGTGTGAATGATTGTGTATTAGTTTGTGGAGTTCTGTTAAAAGTGTGTTTAAAATTTTGTCTTGGAATGTGACGTCTTAGACGTGTTTTGTCTGGGGTTGTTTTTATTAAACTTAGGTTCAAATTTTTGATTTTTAGTGAAATATGTAGTACCTGGTTCATTGAGTTGAAAATCATTGGTAAGCATATTGAGTACCGTACCCAGATCTGAGGGATTTTTAGTGCGCATAAGCGAACCGATAGGTTCTCGTAAACCTCTTAATAAAATACGCGTTGCGTAATTTTGGAAATAACCACTTAGAACTCGACTTTCATCTGGGGATGAACAATGTGTATTTATATAAGCTATTTGTAAATTCAGTACCTTCTGAATTTTATTATGATAATCAAAAAGTGTCTCATTAAACTTGTTGTTTAAGATTCGTTAATTCTACACAAAGAGTGAAACTGTCTCTTTTATCGGAATACGCATTCAACAAACAAGTTTTCAAATCATTCCAGTCATTTATTACGTTATTTGAGAGATTAATAGCTGCTTCTCCTTTTATTTTGGATCTAATACTCGACATTAAGTATTCATTTTGAAAATTATCTAGGTCAATTGTATTATAAAATCTATTTACTAGTTTTTGACAAATTTCAATAAGTCTAGCTAATAATTCGGCTTCGCCGTTAAATTCGGGGATCATTTTTATGAATTCTGACCTTAAGGTCGGGATATTATGTTGTGGTGCCATTACGGTAGGTGCTTCAAAAATAGCGGGTTGAATTGGGGTTTGAGCGTTAGCCATATTTGTAAATTGATTAGTAAGGGTACTTAGGAAGGTTTGGTTTAGTGAGCCTGAATCAGAATCTGTCTCAGTGTCAGAATCTGTGTTAAAATGCAATTTTATATCTCTGAACGACATGTACCCACAGCAAGAATACGGTGGTCCTGATGTCCATATGTGCTCTATGTATCAGGGGTCGATCTGCCTAGGTGTTTGCTGGACGTGGAAGTCTCTAGGAGATGTTCGCACTCGTTGATGATCACTTCACTTTTGTTGAATACACTCAACTGTCCTTTTGCACCTTTTGAGTAGAGTTTTTGTAAGTTCTTTTTAAATAGTCAACAAATCATAAAACGAACTTGTTATGTGCTTTAACAATTTGACTATCCTACCGACTGCGCCAATTAAAGTTCAATGTTGTTCATTTGCTTTTTTAAAAAGTAAAATATTATTTATTATATTTTCCTTTTTTATTACATTTCACTTAAATCTAACATGAAAATCAGACTACTGATTATAAGGCTAAAAAGATGTTTATTTCTTGAGTACTTTTACTAGACTGATATTAAAATATAATAATTACATTTCTTCTATCTGTCTTTATTTGTATTTTGTGTACGAATGAATGTCGTGTTATGTTTCAGCGTGAGATATGTGTTGTCAGTAAATAAAATAGTACAAGTGTCAGTGTAGTGTTACTATATGTTTAAATTACATGAGGAGTAGGTTATGTAACTTATATATATATATATATATATATATATATATATATATATATATTTCACCGAAAATATATATGACGCAACAAAAAAAAAATTTTTTTTAAACCAAAATAAATAATTCCTCATACAGGTTTCTGTCTCGTATCTGCCTTGAAGTCCGTGCCGATCGCTGGGTTAGTTCTTATGGTTCAGATATATTAATACCACTGGGATCTAATTCGCTATATAGTTTGAGTGCCACAAGATTGTATAACTCAACTGTCTCTGATTTTCCATGGGAGTTCACTGTTTGGTTAATGTAAATTTTAACACCTTAGAGTGTTGCTGACGTTTGTGATACCATAAGAAAGTAATGCACTAGGCCTTCTATATTTGATAGATGTTTTCTCATAGATGATAGATGATAGATGTTAGATCATATTCTTCAATTAAGTTTTTAATTTCTTGTGAATTTAAATCGCTAATTTTCTCATAAAATTTTAGGGCTTGCTCAAGAATAACCTCCTTAATCAAAGGAATATGGAGGTCTTTATGAAGCTGGTTATTTCTAACAAACCAGGGGGCCGCTGTGATTTGTCTTAAAACCCGGTTCCGGATTCTTTGGAACAGATCGATGAGCGAGCTTCTAGCATAGCCCCAAATTGGGGCTGCGTATAAAAGTTGTGGTCTCACAATGGTCTTATATAATCTGATTTTATTATTCAGGCTTACACTGCTGCGTTTGTTTAGCAGGGGCCAGAATCTGGCAACGGTGGATCGCGTTTGTTTGCGTTTTAAACGAAAATGCTCAGACCAGAGGAGTCTTCGATCAAAAGTTACTCCTAGGTATTTCGTGTAATTTTTCCAGGGAATATCTTTTCCAGATAGATATAAAAATGTTGTTGGGTTCATCTTTTTCTTGGTGAAAAACACATTGCGGAACTTTTCTCTGGGTTGACTTGCACTATCCAAGTTGAGTACCAGTCATCCAGGGCGTCTAATTTGGTCTGTAATCTTTTGTTTATTACATTTATGTTGACTGACCTGTACATGATGACAGTGTCATCAGCATATTCGGCGTCAAAAGTGTCAGCTACTCTTGGCATGTCACTTACATAAATATTAAAAAGAAGCGGAGAGAGAATAGAGTCTTTGGGGACCCCTGCTTCTAGCTTCCGTGGATCAGATAGATGTTTATTTAGTCTAATTTTGAAGGTTCTTCCATTTATGTAGGATGCTATAATTTTGATAAGATGAAGCGGGAATTTGGCTCAAATATCTTGTAGCACAGACCATTGTGCCAAACCTTGTCAGAAGCTTTCGCTACGTCAAGGAATACAGCTCCTGTTGCTCGTTTGGTGTTGAAGCCACCAGTGATATATTCAATGACCCTGAAGCGTTGATGATTGGTGGAGTAGCATTTACGAAAACCATGCTGAGTATCAGGGATGATGTTGTTTGCGTCAGCATGTTTCTGCAATCGCTTGTGAATGGCCTTTTCAGCGACCTTATTCAGGTTATATATTAGGCTGATAGGCCTGTAATTCTGGGGAAATTTATGGTCTTTTCTAGGTTTTGGGATCATAATCTCTGTGGCTTCTTTCCATATGGATGGGAAGTGACCTAGTCTTAGGCAGGCATTTGTTATATTTGTCATGGCTACAATTTATCTTCTGTTTAACTTGCGAATAACAGTATTTGGAATACCATCAGGTCCTGCTGCTTTCCTTGGATTTACGTTAGATGTTATTTTGTAAATTTCATCTGGTATTACAAAAGAAATTGTCTCATGGTCGTGAGTGGTGCGAAAACGAGTACGAACCAGTTTATTAATACGGTAGACGTGATCCAAGTCTACGTTTTCGTAGTTGTTTCTACATTGTAGTTCCAGACTATTAGCAAGTTGTTCAGATTTGTCGACAGTGCTGTAGACAAGTCCATTTTCTCCATGTACACTGTCTTATTTTGTCTTTTGGTACGTAATATTTTTGATAATTTCCACATGGTGGATTGGTTTTCATCAAAACTTTCTAAAGTAGATTTCCACCGATCATTTTTAATGTTAATAATTTCTTTATTAACAGTAGTCTTCAGTTTGTAATAATGATTTTTGTCAGCAAGAGATTTTGATTTTTGCCATCTTTTCCTGGCGCGATTTCTCTCTTTAATTTGTTGGCATAGCCAGTGTGGAAGGGCTAAAGGATTTGTGGCATGCGCTATTTTGGAAGTGGTTGTTGCCAACAGTACTTCGTTAATAATGTCTGTTAGGTGAGCGGTAGCACTCTCAAGCTCCTCAATAGTTTTGAATGTTGGAAATGGACCCAGTTTAACTTCCAATTTTTCGGTAAAAAGGGGCCCATCCGTTGTCATAATTAGGGATGGTGGAGTTCTAACTGGTTCAAAGTTCACCTCGATAATAACTGGGTTATAATCGGAGGTGAGATCGTTGATTGTTTCGATATTTAGGATGTTGGTGTCCCTGACTACCGCAATGTCCAAAACATCAGGAGGAAATCCACCTTTGTGGAAGAAAGTAGGTGATGTTGGGACATGAACTAAGAGACCATTTGTTAAGGCAAATTTAAGAAATCTTCTGCCTCTATCGTTTGTGGTACGACTGTTCCAAAGAGGGTGTTTACAGTTGAAATCACCAGCAGTAATTGTAGGGCCAGTTTCATTAAAGATCTTTTCAAGATCTTCCGTTAGAATTGCTTGGGAGGGGGTTTGATAAACAGAAACAATGTTTAGTTGTTTGTTATTTGCCATAGAGACGGAAATGGAATTTCTAAATTCCGAAGATCTTGGTCATCAATATCGGTGTGATCGATGGTGCGTTTGATGAAAATGGCAGTACCACCTCCCTTACAAACAGTCCTGTCTCTTCTATAACACATAAAATTTGGAATTTTGGTGTTAAATGAAGGTCTTAAATGGGTTTCATTAACCAAAATAATGTCGAGATTATGACGATATGAGAATTCTTCCAATTCATAGCGTTTATTTTAGGCCGTCAGCCTTCCATACAGCTAATCGCAGGATGTTTGGTGTTTGGAATCGGTGTACTGCCATTATTTTAAAGCAAGTAACATTGATTGGAAGGTACTTGTAATGTCCTTCAGGAGCGTCGCCAGTGTTATTTTTAAGGTTTCATTTGTATTAGTGGCTACATCTGCAGCTAATTGGGTGGGGCTAGCTTGGTTGACAGCGAGGTCCCTATCAGAGTTTATGTTAGTTTTGGTGGATTTGGGAGCTGAGTTTCGTGAAGAATTGGTGGTATCGTGGTGGGTGATATTTTTGATAACGTTTTGTTAGTTATCGGGAATTCTTGGAGCTCCTGAGGCGACTTGGCTGTAGGAAATCCCTACTTTAACGTTTGCATGGCGTGTGATGACGCGGTCACGTAAATTGCCCTCGCGTTTTTTATTTTGTTTATTTTTAGGGAAAACTGAACACCCTCTGTAGTTGGCCGGGTGTTCACATCCACAATTGACGCAGCGATCCTTTCCCATTTCTTTTGTGTATTCGCATGTGGTGTTTAGATGGTCACCAGCACAGCAAACACATTTTGGGGGAGCTGTGCAGCAATTTGCTGCATGTCTGAATTGCTGGCAACGATGGCCTTGAGCAATTAGGTTGTTACGTCTGAGTGTCTCTACTCGATTTTCAAATTATAAATGGAGGTAAGTTGGAAAAGTTTCTCACCTTCTAAACTCTTTTCAATTTCCGCCATTATAAGGGGAGTTGGCTTTTTGGTTGGACCAACTCTAATCTGACGTACTTGGATCACTGGGAATTTTAATTCTTTCAGTTCAAGAAAAATCTCTTCATCAGAGATACCTATAGGGATACCTCTTAAAACTATTCTATGAGTTTTCTCTTCAGGGAGCTTATAGGTGTGGTATGGAACATTTTTATTTTCTAAGAACTTAGTGGCTGATCGAAAATCATCGGAGGAAGCCGGGAAGATACGGACTGATACGCCAGCAGTGTTAGCTGACTCAATGCTAATATTGGCCTGTTTAAGCTCTCTGTTGGGAGAAGCCCAGTTGACCTGTTCTCGTAAAACAATAGGTAGTATTTTACCCGTTTTGACTGTGTTATCTGTGACACTCTGAGTTGAGGTTGTTTTTGGTTTATCGCCTGATGATACGTTTAAGCCCGAGGAGGAAGCATGGCTTGTCGACAGCTTAGGTTCAACTGTTGGTGGTTTTTGATTTTTAGGAGGAAGTTTAGGAAAGTCAAGATTAGTCTCTGAGTCAGAAGAATGACATTTGACGTCATCATTTGAGCCTCGTTTTTGTTTCTTGGTGTTGGGTCTTGCCTTGCGAAGGCGTTTTCTTTTTTGGATTTTAGTAAATCCATCTTTGTTGGCATTACTATCAGGTTTCTCATCATCTGTGAGAGTAGCATCTGACTGAGAGTGGATATTTTGGGAAGTTGGTGTGTTTGCCCTGACAGTAGGGTTTTGAACAGATGAGACAGATTGTTCAGAATCGCTATCAATCTGCCTATCTTATTCTTCTGTTACTAGTCTTTTGATGATTTTTGTCCTATCATCGACAAATGTCTCGCGCAACTCTATGCGGAGGTACGAAGTGTACATAGATAAAGTTTCCATTTTGGTGGATGATGTTTCTGTAATTAAAAGCTGTCCACTTACCTTGGAGGGCAGTTAGTGACTCGAGGCCAAATATTGGATCGGGAGCCGCTCCTGGCCCACAAGCGCCGCATTTTAATTAGGGTCTCGTTCACTACAATTTTAAACTAGGCACTGTTGCGTCTCTAGGTAATTATTTGAAATACTTAAAATAAATTAAGTATCTCATAAAGCACAAAAAGTCACCACTGCATCACGATGAGACAGCACATATGTTTAAAAATTAATAAACATATTTATTTTTATTAAAAATCACAATAAATTAGTTTAAATGACAAAATTTTGGTTATATCAAAATTTTCAGATATATTAATAATAGTTTCCTTGGCAGGTGTGCCTACTCAGTCGGTGCTATGGCCACGGGAACTAACGCAAGGTAGGCCACACCATCTATTAATCAACGTATCAACTACGTTCCGGCTAACAGTGGTTTAGGTTGGTGGATCCGTTCATGAAGCAAGTAATCGCTGTCTTTTTTTTTTTTTTGTTGAGAAGTAAACAATGTTTCGTACATTATAAAGTTTTAATTTTTCTTAATTTACACGTCCAAAAATAAAAGTAAATAAAGAAATTAAAAAAATAAATAAATAAAATTTGATTCCCGTGGATGAGGCGAATTTGGCTCTCCGGGGTGACAGACCAGGCCCTGAGTCTCACGGCCACGCCGTACACTGGTAGTCCTAGCCTCTCAGTACAATGCTAGCTACCAGCGGGCTACAACGCCCGGGTAAAATCTTGTGCTTCGTCACAATTATAATCGCGATTCAAATTCTGTTATTCATTTTTGTATTTCTTGGGCATATTTTCGTGTTTCGGAAGGATTTTCTTTTTTCGAGCATGCTTTTCTTAAGTATGGAAAATGTGACGTGTTGTTTGGCAAAAGATGTTTATCCCAAATTTTAAGTTTGCTTTCAAAAGCTTTAATTTTATCAAAAATGTTAAGTATAAACTGTTTTTTTCCTTGAAATTCCATATTTAAGTAATTCAGATACTGAGTTATATCGACGAGAAAGGCAAAATCACACATCCATTTTATATCGTTGAATTGGGGAACTGGATATTCTTTCATTTCCACAAACAATTGAATCATTTTTTAAGTTAGATATTCTTTTTAACATAGCACCTCTACTCAACCAACGTACTTGTGTGTTATAAATTACATCACCTTATTCACTTTCCAACGATTTGAGAAAATGTATAAATTTTATTACAGGCGTTGTGATATTTGGCAAATTTAAAATTTTTGCGCAAAGATTCTGTTGGTGACTTATGGAATGATTAATAAATATTTCTCTCTCTGTCAAGTTTTTAATATCGTTAAATAACCTTCCCGCGACTCCTACATTCATGCTTAACATTGCTCGTGCTCCATCGGTTGATATGCCGACAATCTTTTCCAGTGGAATTGATAAGTTCTCCAACAGCGATTTTAGTTCATTGTACAGGTCTTCACCTGTTGTAGTTCCTGTCATTGGCACCAATGAACCCAGTTCTTCAGTTATATTAAAATTGGAATCGATTCCTCTTACAAATATTGCTAGTTGTGATGTGTCACTGATGTCACTGCTCTCATCAAGTGCCAAGGAACACCATTCAAATTTTCCAATGCGTTCACCTAAAGTTGCAGTAATGTTTTCGGACAGGTCTTCAATTCTTCT